>CM056596.1:27339811-27939811 GCA_029721355.1 Tegillarca granosa
GATAAAACATGATTAAAAAATAAAATAAAATGAATAGATAAATAAATAATTAAATAAATAATAAATAAATGAATAAATAAATAAAAACTTGCTGAATTTATCTTACAGGGATAAAGAGAGGTGATTGTCCAGTTCCTTTGAACATTTACAAATGTTGGTTTAACTATAACAAATATAAAAAATGTACGTATGACGGGGATTGTGAAGGGGAGGCAAAGTGCTGCTTTAATGGATGCACCAAACATTGCTTAACTCCAGTAACGGAAACATGCCTGTATGAGGGAATATCCTACAAAATCAACCAGACCTTTTCTCCTCAGCCATGTACCACTTGCTCGTGTCTATATCCGGGGGAAATGAGTGGTGTTGAATGCACATCAGTGGATTGTCCAAATCTCGACTGCAAAACGAAAATATACCCGGCTGATAGTTGCTGTCCTGTCTGTGGAGGTAAGTGCATTGGTGTAATTTACTTTGCAACAGTGATAAAATTACCTTTTAAAATCAAAACGCAAGTATGTGGTATCATCTTAACGTAAAAATTCTGAAAAATAACACACACACACACACACACACACACACACACACACACACACACCTAGATTTTAATGTACCCGGCAACATGCGGGTACACAATCATATAATAATAATAATAATGATAATTTGTAGAAAACTTTCGACAATAAAGTTAAATTCTTTAAAAATTAGGAATTTTTAATAACAAATAAATCACTGGTCTTATGGATATGGATTTAATAACATATTTATTTTTACCTTTCAGATTCGGGCACGCCTGGAGGACACGGTAAGTGTAATTTGCATAATTTATTTAATTATTTATAATTTAATTCTCAAAAATCCGGTTAAATCGAATTACAATACAAAATTAACGTAAACTAACGCGATCGTTTTTCAGGTTATACTCCCACAAACTACGCAACCATAGCAACGCTGAACGCGAAGAGTGTGATTTATATTTCGTTCCATTTTACTGGCTACACTGAGTGTTCGTTTTTGAAAATTCCAACGCGGAAGAAATTTTATTTCAATGACATATATAAAAAACAAGAAAAATACAACAAAACATTGCTTCATGTTTTAACTCAAGTGTTTAAAATTATATTATAAGGAATAACCTGTGTTTCACATTGGCATAATAATATTTTTGTTTTGATAGGTCCAACCTTTGCATCTTGCCCAAAAGACGCTGAAGCACATGTGTTGCCAGGTTCAAACAAGACGGATTTGCACACGGTCCCAAAACTCAAACTGAAAGTCTACGATCATACTGGAATGGAGTATAATTACAAGTTTTCCACTCGCCATATCAGCCATTGTGGATGTAATACTACGAAACTTAACAGGCATCACGTGGTTGCTACGTCATCACCAGACAAATATGGCCGGTTTGCTACTTGCACAATTCCAGTTCAAGTTTTAGGTAAGATATGTATTGTATCTTTTTTCGTAGTTTTATTAGATATATATGCTCTTCTCGTGAAGTTTGTCAGTTTGCTTGCCTACAATCGATTTCTCCGGGTACTTCGGTTTTCTCCACCATTCCACAACTCACTCTCTTAATAGAAGTGAAGGAACTTTGACTTATTGTCTGATTCACGTCTGTCGTAGCACTAGTTTTTCAATGTTTAAGAAGAGATACCAAAAAATTTTGTAGCATGCCACATACCGTTATGACGTATGCATTTTGTCGTAATTAAATGACACCAAAATACATGCCATCTTAGTTGGAGTATAAAATGCAGAGATTTTTAAAATCCTTACGGGGATTTATTATGTTAAAACACACAAACACTCAATCTGGAAGAAAGCATTTTAAAAAGCTCTGCATTTTATACTCCAGCTAAGATGACTCAACTCAAATCAACCCGACTCCAAGATAAAATCGAAAAATGAAAACCAACGAGAAATTTACAAAATGAGTGAAACTTCCACGATATCTTTGAGCACGATATTACTATGACAATCACGTGTTTTCTTGTTTTAGATCCTTTCCCGCCAATTCTGAGATGCCCAACTGATATTAATGCCTTTGAAGGTGAAACCATAGCTTGGGACGAACCGACTGTAAAAGACAATGTTGGTATAAACAAACTGGAGCTGAGGTTTGGAAAAACCAACAACACTATATTTGAGGCCGGAAGGTATCTTGTAGTTTATGCGGCCAAGGATTATGATGGAAATGAAGCTATATGTACCTTCTTGATCTCAGTCTTTTCAATAGGTAAGATCACATGTTTGAATTTATCAGAAAAGGTTGGTATTTTTAGCACTGTGTCGGTACGTACTTGTTTGTCCATTTCTTGTTTATAGGTAAGTTGCTTTATATAGTGAAATAAAGCTGATAGAGGTTTTAGCATTCTTTTGGGCCTAACTTAAAAGGTCGGAAACCAATCTTAAAGTAATGAGTACCACACCCAAACCATTTCGAATGCTAGAATATGTTAAGTTTTTATTTATTTATTTATTTATCTTTTTATTTATTTATTTATTATTTTGTTGCTAAAATATGTATCGTTTTTATTTATTTATTTATTTATTTATTTATTTATTTATTTATTTATTTATGTTTTGTATGTCAGCAACTTAGCAAGACAACATTTTTGTAATTACCATTCTAATGACAGCTGCAGTTACATTTATTAATAACTCTGTTTTCTAATTGCAGAGACGGAAAGGCAATATCTTCCACCACAGCTTCAATCTGGACCAAAGCAAGAAACACAGACAGCTGCAATCGGTACGTACAATGTAAATATATGACACAAATACCAGTTAAATTTTAATGTGCCATATGTGCACATTTCGGAAATTCATTCCTCATCAGTGACACAAGGGGCCGAAGAGTTTGATAGATAAAAAACATAAGCCAAACAATTGAAAATTAACGAATTTAAAGTTAAAAAATTATATGAATCCAAATCTAGCTAAGGAATTTTTTGCATGGGGGAACAAACCTTAGTTTTCTATAAATTTCATAAATTAAGACGGCTAAAAATTTTGCTAAATGGTATATTTTCTGACAGCACAAAGTCCTTCCTACTAAGTTATGGATACCCTCGGGTTTGTTAATTCATTTAATGTGAGTATGGTTTAGTGAAATTTACAGTTGGCAAATCCAAGAAAATCCATGAAGACAAAACCTTTTTCTCATTTGGTTAGAATTGCGTTTGAATTTTTTAAAATGAATCAAAGGGAGTGTTGGTCGATATCAAAAATATAGACCACATAGGCTAAAATTATTTATTGAAACTGTCAAGAAGGAAAAACAAAAATGAGATAAAATTAAAAATGCCTACATTGAATTTTGCCAAGTTAACTCGATTGGGTTTAGAAAATATCCCAATAAGCGAGTTAGGAAAATTTGAAAAGTTTTGTTGAATGAAAATAAAAATTATGCATTTCCCAATTCCTCGAGAAGTTGATCAAGTAAACTTTACAGTAAGTTCTGAAAAACAAACCAGAATAACGGATATATCTTCACAGCTAAATTGGAAAATATTAAATTCATTTTTTATACGGCTGCAAATTTTGTAATAAAGGTTTTATTATAATAGAAAAATAATGGCAAATATAAGAAATTCACAATGTAACTTTGTCAAATATTTGTTGGAATTTAAAGCATATTTCCAAAAATAAGATTTAAATTTGAAACAGATAGTTTTAAAATGAAATATATAAAGACTGTAACAACTGAAAGTTAGAGGAAAACGCCAATAAATGAAAAAAGGACAATCAATATAAGGCACACGATTTAAAAGATTAAAACAACCGCTATGAAAAACGTTTGAAATATCATCAAAATAATATCTACAATGCATTTGCAATGTAAATGAAATGTATTGTACTTGAAATTAAAATTGATTTATTGAGCTTCATGCATGAATGACTGAGGTTTTTGATAAACAATCAGTGTTAATCTCACGTGACTTTTACAATGTCAATTTCAGCGGGAGCAGTGATTGGAGTAATAGCAGCTCTATTGTTAGTGTTGTTGCTATGGTTATGTGTTCGTCGGTGTAAAAAACCAGCGGACAGACCAGAACCTAATTCGTTTGACAACAACGTGTATGCCGTTTATGAAGTTCCACCGCCAGCATATGATAATATTATCAAAGAAAAACTTCCCGATTACGCCGAAGATCCGCCGGTTTATGAAGCAATCGAACCAAAGGATGACAAAGGAAAAGGGGTAGATAACCCATTGTACGGCGTTACTTGTGACGCAGAAACTACTCCCGATGACGTGGAAGTTACAATTCAACAAAACGGAGAAAACGAAGAAAAAGAATACTAGTAGATATCTTTCCAAATATCTCATTTTTGCAATTTAAAAAACTATCTGTGCCACTGTGTTTGTTACGGCAAAATTTTAAAACGAATCCAATCAGATTCAAACAGCTTCTAAACATAGACCTTTTTAATTGGTTGATTTCTGTTTACCAAGAGACTCTTCCATTTAACGATATTTTCCAACCCTTATTTTTTGACCAGTCAGATTACAGGCAATAACTCTATGTATTTAATATTTCGTAAATTGTTTTCAACGCGTCTTTCGTGAACAATAGTCTTTTAAGAAGCAGCAGTCAAACGACAAATGACAAATTATCTGATTGGTCATAAATGATTGTGAAATAACGGTTAATTGAAGAGCCTCAATTTTAGTCGAATTCAGCTATTGAATAACCATGTCATTTTATGACTGAGTAGCACTTTATTATGTCTTGTATTCAGTGCATAGACCCAACATTCCATTTGCTCTCGCATGATGTGTAAATTGCCAGATTTGTGCACTTATTTTCACAAGCTTTGTGCTTCTACATCATAGCAACTTTGTCGCCATTGTTATGGGTTGATAAGATTTAATACAGAATTCTCGGACACATCTAAAAGTATTTAATATTATATTTTTTATACGCAAAAACGAATTAAGTAGTGGGTTACTTCCCTTTGAGTTCACGAATTTTCGACGTTTTAGTAGTTACTATATTTTTATTTTTTTTTTAAAAAAAATTCTTAAATATCGTGTAAGTAAAATATAAATTCTTAAACATATAATATGCATTATTATTTTATAAAATTCCATTTCAAATTGTATGGCTATGTTAATACCATAACAGAGTTTTTAATATATTTTTTTTATTTTCTAGTATTGAAAAATTATCACGGTTTTACAGGTGTATTTTAATATTTTATTTTTGTACAATTGTTAATAGACTTTGCTTGAAACTGTTACAACCATTTTTCGACTCCAAAAATTTCCATAAAATCAAAATTTACACATATCAACTGTAATTTTTTAATTCAATTTTGGACTAAATTCATATTTGTGCTTTTTATTACTGCTTAACTTTAGACTATATTCCTTTTTGTTCTTCTCATTGCTTATGTTTGAACTATTATTATTATTATTATTATTATTATTTTTGTCTAGTAGTAAGTTAAAATTAACATTTTATATAAAAACTCATTAATAGATAGTGGTGTTATTTTTTTATTTATATATTTTATCTGATGTTCACACATAATTGATAGAGAAAACCGATCACAAACCAGATTTAACATGATGAAATCGCCGAGTTTTTTAGTACAAAACTCACAATAAAATCATTGATACCAGTAAAAATAAGTTCCTGGCTGTCATGAAGTAAATATCCGGGGGTACCAGTACTGCTAAGGACAACAAACCATGCATGCAAGAAGAGTCGGTTGTTCGAGGCTTAATTAGTTTCATAAATTAATCAATCAATATTTAAATTTTGCACATTTTCAAAAATGTTGTGAAATTAATATTAAAAATATTGAAAGTGATTTGAATTTTATCAAAGTAAAGCAAATTGTTATAAAATTATCTATTAAATAATGATATATTGATTTTGTGTTTGAACTAATTAAACTGTCACAATTTTAAACAACTGAATCTAGTTCTCAAAGACAAGAAATGTATAATCGGATAGATGAGATATTGCTGATGCAACGTTAAACAACGAATAACCCAACTTTAATTGAACACTCCAAGACAACAAATGTTGTATTATCCAAAAGCTGAAAAATCACTGATCCAACGTTACAACAGGTCACAATCATGGGAGTCTTTAGAGTCCTATAAATAACTTTTCGATTGATTACTGAACATCCAATAAAAACAGTTTGTAAACATTTATCTACTTGTATTTACTAGTCAATTCTAGTTATACAGTATGTTCGGATGGTAACATATGTTGAATCTATAAAATATTTGAGAATAGATATTTACAAGCCAATAATCGACTTCCTTCTAGCAGCTTGTACAACAAGTAACCGAGATTGATTGTATCAATAACGGGACAAATCTTTTCGAATCTTGATCAGTTTAATTAATTCATAAAGTAAGGACTTCGGTGGCCGAGTGGTCTGAAGCGCATATGGATCACAATGCCTCTCACAGCATAGGTTCGAATCCAACTAGGACAGATTCTAATGTGGGAAAGTTGGTAAGTTCGCTTGCCAAAGTTCGATGGTTTTTGTCGGGTACTCCAGTTCCCTCTACCATCTCAGAACTGAACGCCTCGATGTAAGAGAAAGAAACATAATTACCCCACTTAACTCAATTAAGTAAAATATTCTTATGTTGATAGTAAAGGGACCCAATTCAAGTTTACTCAAAAGAGAAGTAGAGTTGTGGTGTTTTACGCATTAGTCAAGATTTCACTTAAAAACCGTAAATGAAAACCGTATGCTATATCGCAAAAATGTTCGGATAACGTTTATTATTTTTTAGAAATGCATTTTTACAGTTTGTATTGACTAACGGCCTCTAAATTTTCTATGGAGTCTGGGACTTTGCAATTGATTTCTTTCTGCAAAATATCAACTTTTAACAATGTAACTTAGGGATACGACATTTCTTTTTCGTATGTTGATAAAAAGGGCGCGGTTGAGGGTAGAGATTTTCCGGAATCACTTACTGTAACAATGTAGCAATGATACCGTAGATGGTGTAAATATCAGATAATTGTTTTATTTATACATCCACTATAAACATTTAGAGAATCCAAATCAAACATTTTAACCGATACGGTTTATGGTATGCGAACTCTAAATTCTGTTTAACTTCAATCATTCCTTCAAAAGGCATCTTCAAAGTATTACTTTATTGTACAAAAATACAAAGTATTACTCAACTTTAAAAAAAAATTGCGATTTAACAGAAATCGGTTCCTGAAACGATTAAAAAATCTACTTGAAACGTTATGCGATATTGCAAAAGTCTCTATTGTAAACTTTGAATAACAACATACAAAATTTGAGGTTTCTAGGTCAAATGGTTGAAAAAAGCACTTTTACCAAAAAGGTATGAGATATCGTAAAAATTTTCCCCAGAAAACGTATCGGCATTTCCATCTTTCAGCATACGGTATTTTGAGGTTCTAATTCTAACAGTTCAAAAGATGTAATTTTACCGGAAACGTCATGTTAAATTGTGTGAAATTTTCTTCAAACTTCAAATGGCACCAGAGGTGGAGGTTTGGAGGTTCTAAGTATACGTTTTGTGACACTGTGTTTGTGACAGCAAATTTGATAAATTAATTCTCATAGAAAAGTCAATAAATTTAAATAATTTCGGTATTTTATGCTTACTGGAGTCTAGTCGTTACTGAAAATCACTGTTTGCATCGACGATTACCATAAACTATTTCTGTAGAAAGGAAACTGTTGCTGTTTCGGGGATTTTACATATCAAAAATTTCTATTTAGGTTTTTGAATAATTCACTAACTGTTAAATAACTCACTCTACTATTGATTTAAAAAAATTGGAGGTATTAAGGCTTACTGTTCTAAAAATGCAATTCAAACAAAACAGTATGCGATATCGCAAAAATCTTTGAAGTTAACGTTGAATTGCTCTGTCTGCTATCGATTAAAAAATTGGAGGTTCTGGATCTTAACATTCAAAAGATGCGATTTTATAGAAAACAGTATGCAATCTCCCAAAAATGTCTCCAGGAAACGTTTAATGACAAAGTTTTCTATCGATTTTCAAAATTTGAAGGTTCACAGTCTTACCGCTCAAAAGTTGCGATTTTACAGAATACAGTATGCGATATCGCAAAAACAATTTACAGTAAACATTTAATGACAAACTATTCTACCGATTGACAAAATTTGGAGGTTCTAAGTCTTACTGTTCAAAAGATGCGATTTTACAGAATACAGTATGCGATATCGTAAAATTTTCTCCAATTAACGTTTTTTGGCACCGTCTGTTATTGATTTTCAAAATTTGGAGGTTCTAGATATTAACGTTGACAAAATGCGATTTTACAGAAAACGTTATGCGATATCGCAAAATTGTCTCAAATTAACGTTTTCTGGTACCGTCTGTTATTGATTTACAAACTTTGGAGGTTCTAGTTAATAACGTTGAAAAAAGCAATTTTACAGAAAACAGTATGCGATATCGCAAAAATGTCTCCAGGAAACGTAAAATGACAAGCTCTTCTATCGATTAACAAAATTTGAAGGTTCACAGTCTTACCGTTCAAAAGATGCGATTTTACAGAACACGGTATGCGATATCGCAAAATTGTCTCAAATTAACGTTTTCTGGCACCGTCTGTTATTGATGTACAAATTAGGAGGTTATAGATTATAACGTTAAAAAAATGCGATTTTACAGAAAACAGTATGCGATATCGCAAAATTGTCTCATATTAACGTTTTCTGGTACCGTCTGTTATTGATTTACAAAATTTGGAGGTTCTAGATATTAACGTTAAAAAAAAAAAAAAAAAAAAAAAAAAAAAAAAAAAAAAAAAAAAGTAATGGATATCGCAAAAGTCTATGTAGTTAACGTTTAAATGCACTGTCTACTATCGATTAACAAAAATTTGGAGTTTCTAGATCTTACCGTCCAAAAGATGCTATTTATAGAAGACGGTATGGATATCACAAAAGTGTATTATTGGCCCTAACCTCTTTCTGCACACGACATTTCAAAAAGTTAGTTTATCCTTTCAAATATACGATTTTACTAGAAACAGTATGCAGTATCGCTAATTTTTTAAGCAAACTGCTAATAGTAACAAATGCTATGCTTGATAACACATTTAGATATTCCACATCTAATAATTTTCAACTTTAACAGTATGTGATATCAAATTTTTTTCCGCGTAAACTTTTAATCGCGCCACTTTGTATCGACATACAAAAATTGAAGTTCTCATTACAAAAAAGTTGCAAATTTTCTTTAAGAAATAAAGTAATCTTCCAATGTCTCTATGAACTTGCAAAGTATAATAGGCTGTCTCAAATTTTTGAGACAACCCATTATACTTTGCAAGTTCATAGAGACATTGGAAAATTACTTTATTTCTCATATATACAATATTTATTTAAAAAAAAATTTATATCCAACTCACATTTTTCATGTAATTTTGAAAACGGTTTCGAAATGCACTGCTGGTGCACCTTCTCAGAAAAATGTGTCGTCCCCTGTCATTAAAAAAGAACATTTGACATCTGACCCCGCCCACTTGTCACTAGCATTTGACATCTGACCCCGCCCACTGATTTATCTAGATATGAATAATTTATTAAATTTGATAAAATAACAACAAACGTGAATTACATTTTCAGGTGAAAATTGAATGAACAATTATCAAAAGATAAATTTTTCAAAAAAAGGTGGATGAATGGTTGCCATTGAAAATTCAATTTATCAATTTGCAAAACGCTTTTATTCTGTTACTGTTAGCACGTGGAGAATTGTGTTTATGAATGGGCAAAGTATAGTCGACGTCAAATACTTAATTGAAACAAAAATAATGTAATTGTAAATATAAAAAAATATGGATTATCGCAAAGTCTCTTCGGTAAACTTTAAATTACAAAATATGCTATCAGTATATCAAAATTGCAGGTTCTACGTCAAACGATTCAAAACAAGACAATTAACAAACGGTGTGCGATTTCGCAAAAATCTCTCCATTAAACTTTAAAATAAGAAATTTAATAAATTACAACATCTCTTATCAACATACATTTTTTGAGATTCTTAACAAGCATATTTAAAACATACTACATGTATTTTACGATACAAATCTAAGTACAAAATTGGAGGTTCCACCACAGACCATTTAAAGATTTCAATTTTACAGAAAACAAAGTGAAAAATTAAATAAATAAAAAGATTAAACCTTCGGTGCAAATCTAATTGTAATATCTGCAATCAACTTGCATTGCATTGATTGCATTGATACATTTTCATTTTGCGATATCGCATAAATCTGTTTGTAAATCATTAAATCGCACATAATGCCATTTATATAAATTTATATTATTTAAATGTTGCCTAATTTTGCAAATATCTGTTGTTTATTAAACATCTAAATCACACTTTTTGCTATCTACTTACAAAATTTGGAGTTTCTAAGTAAACCTTTTAAGAATTATTCAATTATACCTGAAACGGTATGCTACATCGCAAATATATCCGCTGAACTTTAAATGGCAACAAACGGAATTTGAATTCCTATGTCATATACCACTTTTTGAATTTAATCATTAAAAATACATTCAAAAAGTGGAATATGACATATATATTGAATCCCTATGTCATATACCACTTTTTGAATTTAATCATAAAAATACATTCAAAAAGTAGTATATGACAATATGTTATATACCACTTTTTGAATGTATTTTTATGATTAAATTCAAAAAGTGGTATACGACACCTACATCAAATTGTTAACAATTTGCGATTTCAACAGTAACGGCGTGCAAGTACTTCGATAAACATTAAAATGTTCTTTCAGCTTTCAACAAATGAAATTCTTTGACCGCACTTATAAACTTTAAGAGGTTGTAGATGTACCAGAAAGTTGCGATAAATTGGGAATTGTTTGCGATATTGAAAAAAAAAAATCTGTCCTCTAAACTTCAAATAATGCTTTCAACAATCTTCATTTGACTTTGTAATGTCCTACGCCAAACCGCCAAAAAGTTGTGTATTTAACGGAAACCGGAATACAGTGGTATGTGATATTACAAAAGTCTCTTCGGTAAGCTACAAATTCGACCATCTGCCACCTACATACGAGTTTCTGTTATAATTATTATAATTAACGATTTCACCAGAAACAGGGAGTCTTGATTTAAGTGAAAGCATCTCAGACTGGACATAAAGCATCATTACTAAAGAAACTGCGATTTTACCAAGATTGGTAAGCGATGTAAAAAATTGATTTGAGTAACTTCAAATCGACCTTCTATCTACGTATATATTATGTAATTTCACAGTCAGACGTCAAACCTTTTAGTGATATTGAATGTATCATATTGATAATATTAAAATCGCGTCACTAGCTTCAAGTTTTACATACGAAATAAGAAGAGTTGTGTAATTAAACTATTTTATAGCGATTGTACCGCAAAAATTACAACGGCATAAATAAATAAAAAAAATAAAGAAAGAAAGAAAGAAATTACATCGTTTAACTTCAAACAACGACATAAACTACCACCATAGGTTAGGTTTTCAATTCCTACAGTGCTTTGATTTTTTTTTTTTTTTTTTTTTTTTGGAGGGGGTATGTAAAATATAGGTGTAAATGATAAATGATAATTGTATTATGTAATATTCCTTTTTAGATTTATGCCTTTATCATGTTTAAATCTCCGCATTTATCTAACTACATCGGGTAAATGATAATTGTATTATGTAATATTCCTTTTTAGATTTATGCCTTTATCATGTTTGAATCTCCGCATTTATCTATCTACATCGAAATTCAAAGTTCGTGAAAATCCAAACTTTGCTATCTTCACGTAGAATCCAGAGTTTCGGATCCTAGCAGAATTAAACCCGTCAAAAATTGTATATCTTTCGAATCCGTAAGCCTCAAGCTTTATTCATAGATGATGCTAAAAATGGATAAATAGTCATAAGTCTAGTGAGAGATTGATCACGTTTCTATTTATCTTCAAGCTCAAATTGGTTGGCCGTCAAGCCGTCTCAAAAATCTCATTATGATTTTAAAAAGTAGGGGGATATGACAGAAGAAGCTATTTTGATAACGTTTTATGTGCTACTTTCTAAAGTTTATGTAATAAATAAAGATATTATGTGCAGATGCAATATATCTAAGTAAATGTATTGTCTAATTCGATAAATCTTTTGTCAAAATCCTTTTATAAATGTCAATAAGCGTATTCAGATTTGGACAGTATGGTCATAATATTTTATATACATGTATGTACCAATATAAAACAAATTCCCATAGCCATTTCACATCTATTTTAAATGGATAGTTAATTGGTTATCGTTTTTATGCATCAACTGTAATTGTAAAATAGAGTACACAAAAATAAATAAATAAATAAATCAATCAATCAATCAATAAGTAATAAATAAATAAATAAATAAATAAAAATAAAAATAAATAAATTAGCGCTTGAGATAATAGTAATAAATAAATAAACCGTTGATTAATTTCAGAATCTAATAAAAATCGTATATAAAAACATATATTATTAAGTAATCAGTTGAGACAAAAACGACAAAGTTTTTTTATTATTATAAATAAGGAATCAAGGAAGTGAGAATAGATTCTTCCTTGCAGTAGTCATTTATTGGTTGGATCGTTAGCAGTATAATGGACTGAGTTGTCTGTGATGTTTATTTCCACAATTCTAGCACTCTATAAAGATTGCCATAAGTAAAATGCAGATCAGAAACACTTGCACAAAGCCACCCGCAAGGAGGACTTTTGTTAAACCCTAGAAATTAAAAAGTCCATTTATTGTAATGTTGTTTAACATCGCATCAGCAATCTATTCAGCTATTCGCGACAAGCACATTTTTTTAGTTTGCAAGGATTAATCTAAGAACAAGGTTGTGTATGCCTAATGATGTACAAGTGTGTTTTTATGGTCTGCCGGGTACTTCTCATGTTACCCTGGCACCAAGCGAACAAGTTGATACTCTGGTCTCATATGTCCAACACCAGGCAATAATGCAGTATCTCAAATTTTAGTCTTATGCATGACCCCGTCTAGGTTATTATGCTTGAATATCACACACTCTTGCTATGTTTATGTTGTAAGGCATCTCAATACCCAGTGTTTTGTGTTATATATCAAAGCATTACAACGGAAAATCTCATTGAGTTGTTTAACCTTCAGGTCCTTTGTTCCCAAACAAAATGCGATAACTAGAAACAAATTTTTTCAACATTTTCCGGACAACCATATTGTTACTACAAAACGCATGGATGAAAGGGGGACTATTCTAACGGAACAATTCATCACTCAGTTCAATGACTTCGTAGTAGTCAGCAATCTCTTCAACAACACGTCAAAAAAAAAAAACTTTTTAAAAAGCATCAAATAGTCTGAGACAGAGAGTTTTTTATACCCTGAACTAAAAATTGAATGTGGTTTGTTGAATGTTATTTTCCGTCGCATCAGCTAAATTTTAACTGTCTAGGACTTAACAACAAAATGTGATGTGTTATTCAAGTTCTGTATGTCTAGTCGGCTTTGTACTGCGTGTATTTTTGACGGCCATTAGAACTCAAATGCAATGGCTATGCACATGTAAACATTAAA
Organism: Tegillarca granosa; assembly: GCA_029721355.1. Lineage (NCBI taxonomy): Eukaryota > Metazoa > Mollusca > Bivalvia > Arcoida > Arcidae > Tegillarca > Tegillarca granosa. Next base: position 27,353,424 of record CM056596.1, read on the forward strand.
GACCATGGGTAAAAGGTTAAAAGATGCAAAAAATAAAATAATAAATAAATAAATAAGTAAATAAGATAATAATAATAATAATAATGATCATAATCATAATAATAATAATAAAAAAAAATAGACATTTTCAGTGGGCACACTGACCGCTAATTTTTAAGGGAGAAATAACAGTTTAATAAAAAAAAAATTAAATATGTTTTTAGAGGAGCATTAAACTCTGATAAATAAAGCTCTTGTTTGCGAATTGCAAAAACAAGTATTGTTAACACACTTTTCCATGATGCTAGTTATCTACAGAAAGTTTTAAGTAAATATGACTTTCCATTCCTAAAAAAAAGTGTCTTAAAAATCAGTGTCACAGCACCAATAACATCTACCCCTCACAATTTACAAGCATAAGACTATTGTCCTTGTCACCGACTAGATGAACATTTCGAATCAAACAAAAGTTGGTAAGCCTTTTCTATTAGTTTTATGATTTAAGTCCATCATTTCTTCTTATTTAAAGTATATTATACCCCAATGGTATGTCCTTGAGAGAGTGAAGTTGTGGCGTCACTATAATTCAAATTAATATTTTTTCTAACGCAATGTGGATCTAAGTAAACCATTCTTATTTGTTTCAACTTTCGGAAAGGCGATTAGTCTTCTTAGTAACCTAGTTGCCATATTTCATTCAGAATAGTCAAAATATGACCGTATATATCTGATCAAAAATCATTATATATAAATTTCATGAGGTTGTATTTTTCACTCGGTCCTAAACAACCAGTGTAAGCGCACTAAGTCTTGTCAGATTGAACATTTCGCTTAATCCTATACAACCAGTGTAAGTGTACTTCTTTTTGCCAGGTTGAACATTTCACTTTGTTCTATTTCTATACAACTGGTTATAACGTACTACTTTTTGTCGGGTTGTACACTTCACTTTGTTCTATACAACCAGTGTTAGCGTTTTATTTCTTGTCAGGTTGTACATTTCGCTAGGTCTTATACAACCAGTGTTAGTATACTATTTCTCCCATTCCCCTAAGTTTGAGATAATAATTTCCAATGGAAGAAACGGTGGTAGAAATTTCTATCTTCACCTCCTCGTGCTGTTTATCTTCACCTCCTCGTCCGGCCAGAACTACTTTTTAACTTCTCGTAACTTTCTCTACTGACAGGAGCAAGTTTAATCAAAATTAATTTCAATAATTCAATAATATTATTAAAATGTTTTTCTGTTATAATTTTTCCTGTTTTCATGTTACAGCCAAGCTAATTTTCACGTTATTTATGCACTACATACTACTTGCGGAATAAGATATACTTTTAAGTATAGCTATATCTTATATAGGTCAAGCTGCGGAGAAATACATTTTCTAAAAATACTCCCCGACAGCTGATCATTACATGTAGATTTCACGATTGTTTTTTCCCTTTTTAAAGTGATTATGTAAGAATTCTCGTTTTTTCAGCATACCTGCGGTATGCTAGGATTCGAAGCCGGTCTTTTTAATGGTGGTATTCTTTTTCTGATTTAGACGGTCATTTAAGAGATAGGAATTTCTGTCAGCCATTCGTGTTTTAGGTTAAATTTGCCCCAAATTGTTAATGGGATTGGAGAAAAAGAATCTAAAGCCTCGTTCCAGACACAAAATCTGCCCACTCGGGTGGGATACCTCTATCTACCACTGACGCATATGATAGATTCTATATTCTTGTCAGGTTGTACATTTCACTTGGTCCTATACAATCAGTGTTAGCATACTATGTCTTGTCAGGTTGTACATTTCACTTGGTCTTATACATCCATTGCAATCATAATACTTCTAGTCGGGTTGTACATTTCACTTTGTTCTATACAACTAGTTATAGCGTACTACATTTTTGTCAGGTTGTACATTTCACTTAGTCCTATACAAGTGCAAGGACCTCGATTATTGTACCAGAGACCACCATTGGGAGCTGCATTGACCTTCACATTTGTATACAACTAATGTAGGTGTTTTTGCCTTACTTTTCTAATAAATAGACCTCGAAAATCAAATGAAGATTTTTTAAAAAATAAAAACTCGGAATTTTCTTTTGAATAGTTTATATACCAATCTTGAACATAATTTCAGTATTAAACTATTCATGTACATGTCAAAATAATAAGAATCACACGAATCTTTATAAATACAATGTTTTAGAGATCATAAAACAATTATTCTGAGCTCTACATTATCTCAAGTAATCCAATCAAAACTTGACCATACATTGATATAAGTCTTGTATTTCATGTTTGAACAAGTACAAATTTATTTGCATTCCTGAAATGTACATTGAAAAACTCAAAATTCAATTTATGGCCACGGTATGCAAAGAAGACTGGAAAATCGAAAAACTTTTGAAATAAAAATGTATTTTGTTGATAGCTAACTTACTACTGGTGCATAATCAAAAGTAAACAATACTTGGAACAATTGAATCTGGAAAATCAAAGAGCACTTGTAATGCCTTCAACAAAAAGGCGTTTTCTCATAGGCAAATGTGGAAGATTCGTATCCAGCAGCCAGGTGATGTTTTTTGGTTTTAAACGATTTTAAAATGACAAACACAATGTTTATTTGATTGAACTAAACTGTCACCAAATTTTATGAACACAGAGGTGCAGTCAATACAAGGATTCTTGTATGACTTTTTTAAAAGCCGATTGCTTATGACATTGTTAAATCGACCTACTAGATAGTTTCTTTGTGATACGCCCCAACACGACACGATCTAAAATCGTCTTTATCTGTTCGTATTTGCAAGCACGTGTTGCAAAAAAACTTTTCCTGTGCCACTTAATACTCGTATTATCAATTTGTAAATATGGGTCTCACATTCAAAACCGTTCTTATTATTTTTCGTAAATGGCTCATTTGGTGTGATGTCATTTCCCGCCACATGCTGAATACTCTTCCTTGTGATGCAAGTTCCTGTACATCTTCATAAGAATTAACTACACGTAGATTAGTGTTGTACATCGAATGAGCAACTAGTTTCCGGGAACCCTCGTCGTTTGCTATTACAACAACAACATTAGCTGAAATAAAATAACAAAATGAAAAAAATTGGTTTGCTGTTATGGATCCTGTAAAAAGTAAAAAGGATATTTCAAAATGTCAACATTTATTTTTGGAACCCTCGTTTTTGTTATTAAAAGGTTTGCTGGAAGAATATAATTAACAAAATAATAAAAAATGGTTAATTGTTACCAATCAAGTAAAACTTCTATAAATGTCAATTTCAAAATGTCAACTTGTCATAAAACTGATATGCCGAGTAATGAGATTATCTGGGGAAAAATATAAATTACGAGAATCTTCGTAAACTGCATGTATATTTCAGGCAATTTACTCTTTTTTCCTGTTTGTAATGGGATATTAAACGAACATTACGATTGATTCCATTTCAGCAACAAGCAGCATGAATTTACCAACCACCGCATTGCTTATGAAATTGGATTAAAATCAGTGATACTGGTAGCTGCTATTTTTATCATTGGTATACGTTCCCTGACATAACAGTTACGTGATAGGAAAGAAACTATCGCAAAATACAGCCATAGTCAATATTTTTCATAAACGTCCAAAATTGTCTTAAATTCTATTGATAGTGTGTCTTGTTCTTGTTTCCTTCAGTGTTATAGATTTTTGTTGGTTGTTCTGGCTAAATTTTATTTCTCTATTACCTTTTTTTATTTCTAATACTTTTTCAACAGAGTATATGTAATATCTAATGAAAATAAAAACCATTAGACTGTGTTAAAACACAGATGTTACTGAATAAAATCATTTATATGAATATGTATGTAATATTATGCACTAAATAAGGTAAAAAGCAGCTGTGTGCATCTTTAAAACTCTGGTATAGTATATGTGCAGTTTTGACATTTGTCAAAATTTACATTTACAAAACTTTAATTAAAGCAAATTGAGATTTTTTGCCATTCGTGAGATATTTTTAAGCATATAAAAATGGTGCAAAATTAATTACATAAACTTGCAAAGTTAAATGTTAAATTTAAATATTTTAATTTGATTTCCCGATTTTTGATAGTCAAGTTTTATAAATCCGCAGCTTCTTGTAAATTGGGGCCTTGGTTGCCGAGTGGTCTAACGCGCGTCTTACGAATGACAGGGCCTTTCACCACCTAGGTTTGAATCCCGCTTGTGCAGATCATAGTGTGAGAAAGTCTGTCAGTATGCTTGGTTTGTCAGGTTGGTGATTAGTTCCGGGCACTTCGGTTTCCTCTATCATCCCGTAATTGACCTCCTTGATATGAATGTCCTTTTTCAATTCATTTTACTCCAATAAATAAGACATTTGCTATAAACCATAATTTGGACTTCCAAGGATTAACAAGGAAAATATAAAAAATTATTTTGAAATTTTAGAAAATAAATATTTCCCATAGCATCAATAAAACAACTTTGTCACTGCACAATGACACCCAAGGTACAGAGAGAGAATTAAGGATTTGACAAAATTTGACGGTATGCCAAATCAGCTATACAAATAACTCTGCATTATATTTCCCGTGTAATCTTTTCTTTTGTTTCGCAAGTTAAAAAATAAAAAAAAACCAACTCTGACATAAATTCAATTAAGTTGTTAGTTATTTTTTCAAATCAACAGCGAGATTACTAGATTAAATTCAAGCTGTCGTGCTCCGTTTGAATTTTTATTTAATAATACAATTAAAAAGTAAAAGATTGACTTGAATCGTGAGTTAAAATTTCCATAAATCTTAATTGTTTACCAAATTATTAATTTAATGTATTTAAAACGGATTATTGCAGTGCTAAACAATTAACAAATTCGACACAATAAAAAGTTTATTTTTGGCACCAAGTTATATAAATGAGCTATATATAATTTTTTTCCTAAAATTTTGTTACATTCAAATGACCGATTGTATTTGATGCAATGAAAAGGAAGATGTTAAAAAATCAAAATATTTATCACACACTCAATAAGTGCAAAAAAAATAGTTAAAAATAGCCCATTTGCATTTTAAGCAGATAGTCGCCATTAGATTACTAGTACACATTAAAAATATAATCTAAAGTAACCAGCCGCCATAACAGATATACGTGTATGTATATAGAAGATATATTTAGATAGATGAACTATGTAAAAAAAGATAAATAGAAAGTGAGATAAGCAAGAAGACAAATCAAACAAAAAGTGGGAAAAAACTCAAATTTTCGCCCATTTTCTACTTCTCACCCTTTGCCCTCTTGCTTTTCAATCGATGTGTGTCCATACCTCCAAGAGTCCGGATGACCTTGACTGCAGCTATTTGAAGTTCATGGTCACTTTCACATCTGACACTTCCGTCACAATCAAAAATCAATATGTATAATTTAACTGCAGGAAGGCGCTTGATGTCATTCTGACATTCTATGATATAAAACGGATCTGAAGCTAAACGAACTTCTTCAAAATGTTTCAACATGGATTCTGTCATAGTAGTATATGTATTGCTGTAATCCTTCCGAAATAATACTATACATAATTCATTTTTCAAAAAAGCATGCTTTGGTGTTGATGGAGCTGATGAATTCTGAAAAAAAAGAAAGGTTTTTTAAAATTTTCTTTAGCCTAGAACTTTACAACTATTTATGTATTTAAAATGTCAGCTCTTTTGGTCTTGTTAAACTGTTATCGGTCACCGCCTCGGTGGCTTAGTGGCAGAGAGCCCCCCTTGCGAGAGGGATGTCGAGGGTTCAAATCCAAAACCGGTCACATATGACATTAAAATTTGAGATATATGTTATATATTCTCGTCAGGTGTCAGTATAATGTGTCTAGGGGAACCGTATGTTTGTCTGGGGCGTAATGATTCGGTGCACTAGCACCTCAAAGTCGCCCTGGGTGCGCGCTGATACAACACAATTGCACATCTCACGCATATACGAGTTTGTTGTTAGATCTTTTTAACTTATTCACTTGCTGTCGTTGCTGATAAGCTAAAAAAATTGCTTAAGCGATGATAAACAGTATTACAACCAGCACCACCACCAACAACAGCAACGGCAAAAACCAATCGCATCGGTAACTACCGCATCTTCAAAGAGGTTAAATTCAACAGGAAGACAAATAGAATTGTTAACACCATCAATGAATGGTAAAGTAAAATGAAACAGCTATTCTGCTTATCGAGATCAAATTAAGAACATAAGTTTAAAAAGCATTTAAATTACATTTTGTTCAAATCACAGGGTAAAATATTATTTTGATTTACCGTTTCACTTTTATGATTACCTTTCTTTCTAATGAAGCTTTTGGGCTTCCTTTAAGTTTTGCTGCTTTTAATGATGTCATCCATCTTTTTACTCTTGGCTGAACCCTTGCTAATACCTCAAACAGGATAAGTACGAAAAATATGACACCCATTAATTCTGTAAAATAAACTTACGATTACAATATAAAAGAAACGATTTAAAAACTTTAAAAAAACTGAACAGTCAATAAAAACATTGACAAAGGCCTTCATCATCTCCAGTTTGATTTGAAATGTCTGTCTAGTAAGTCATGATAAAGTCCTCAATATTGCAAAAAGTTGCTTCACAATAAGTGATTAGATGTCCCTAGCACTGTAGTTGTAAAGAATAAAATATAATAAAGTTGACGAGTTTTAAATGTTTTCAGAAGAAAACCATATGATAAAATAGCTCACAAGGTAGAAACCATTTTCTATACGGAATAAAGATTGAAAATCAATATCAATATAGTTTGGAGAACAATTGACACATATGTAAAAGGATTTTGCGTAATAAATATGTTTATAAATATACATACGAAAATAGCTTCAATTTCGTTTAAAACAACATAATGTAAATTTATGCAACTTGAGTTCTCTATTGAGAACAAAAAATTACTACTAAGGTGTATTTCTCTAAAAACAATACAAAACAAACATCTGAACTTTAGCACACACACACAAATTAGGTGAGTTTAGTCTACATGGGACCTTGCGGCCATTGTGCAGACTGTTTGACTTATTGTACTTTTTAGTGAATTTTTAGTATTATATCGTTATACTCTATCACAAACGAAGATACCAGTACCGCGCCAGAGCAGGAAAGTGCATAGAGAGAGGGGACGCCCAGCTGTAAGTGAAGTACCCCGCGGTAACAATAGGGTATCCCTAACCAGGCGCGAGAGCACGCAAAGAGAAAAATTTTGTAATTTTGATGAAAAATTGAGGGGTGGGGTTATTTGAAGCCTGTTCCAAAATAGGGGTCTTTAATAATGGGGGTTCGAAAGCATGTCAAAGTTCCAACACCATTAAATCTAACACATCCCCAAACCATAACAGAAACACGTTGATCCCTGTACTGCTGAATATGGCCGATGCATTCCGGAAGGTAGGCTTCATTTTTTTTTCCTCCAAATTTTCATGGATGTCTTAATTTTGATGATATAAGTGAAGGGGCCCTATGCCGGCGCAAACGCCTACTCTGTTTTCCATAAACATAGGGGATCCTTATCGTGCCCCGTTAGACTGTCGGGTACACGGAACCTCCGGCTTAACGTCCTTATTCGAGAAGACGCAACTTTAGCACACAGCATTCAATTTTCAAATGTAAAAAATAAAAGCGTGCTCAAAAATGGTAAGCATTTGTTGTTTTGAAAACAGCACAAGTTATGACTTATTTACAAAGAAAACATATAGTACCATTTATTTTATTTAGACTGATTATTCAGGAGAAAAAAAATCGGTATTGTTTTTAGTCTTTTGCATTATACACTTTTTCGTTTGACCCATTTTTGAATTGTTACAATTCTATCAAACGCTTTTCTGGATCTGCACGACTTCAGTATTGAATTATAACAACTCCCCTAAATCAGAATTTTATTTTACTACAGTTGCGTTTTATAGCATAATATATCAAGTTATATAGCAGAAAATTAGATTAAAAAAGCACTTTCCATAACGAAGTCATAACATCTTGTTTTCCATTTTTGCAGCATCTGCTTTAAAGAAAATTGACTGTGCACTGAAGTTATATCACGTTAAAAGTAATTTTATTTTCCAGATTGTGACCATAAAATTGAAATACCAATTAAAGAATAAAAATCTATGATATGATTTTATGTTACAGCCGATCGCTAGACTCGAAGACGATACCAAGTTGTTTCCTATATATTTTTATATAAGAAAAATGAGGAATGTAAAGATATGATGAATAACTATGTCTTGTAGAAAATATACTTTTAATGAGAGATGGATGGTATTTGGGATTTGGTAGTATTTTCAACGTCTAGGAATTGTTGCTTTGGATCATAAAATATCTCCAGTCTAATTTACATTATAAGTTAAAGAATTAATTTTTTCACATCAAAGTGCACGAAGAAAAGAAAATAATATTTCATTCAGAATATTAAAAAAAGGAACAGTACAATGGTGATCAATCAAAAACCAAATAAATAAATAAATAAAAATAATAATAATAATAATAATAATAATAATAATAATAATAATAATAATAATAATAATAATAATAATAAAAATGATAATTATAATAATCATCATCATCATCATTAAATAAATCATTTACAAATATAAGTAAAATAATTAAAAATAAATTAATTAAAAAGAATTCTGAGGATTTACTTATTCCATTGTTTAACGTACAACTTTATAGTTATTGGCAAGATTCATTGAAGAAAAAATTTACATTATTATGCAGCTTTAGTTTAACATTGTCGTTTCTTAGCATAATTAATAGCTTTTAATGAAAATCTTACCATTGGAGGGGGTTTCGGAGGTTGCACTCCCCCCCCCCCTTTGGAAAAATCAAATGTAACTGATAGAGAAAAATGTGGCTAAAAGGTCCCCAGAAATATAAAAAAATCATTTTTTGCCGGGGGCTCCACCTCCTGGACACCCATCAGGCTTTGCACTAGAACATTAGCAGTCCCAAGACCTCTCAGAGCTGGGGGCTTTAGCTTTTAACGCTCGCAGTAACTTACGATTAAATTTTCAAACCCTCCCTTTTATAAATTCCAAAATTTGGCCCCTGTCTTACCATCAGATCTGATTCTGGATGAAACTTCTGCTAACTTTGATTCCAACATGTCACAATGTTTGCTTATATTATCCAATTTAATCAGAAATAAAGACAGCCTATGGTTCAAATAAACGTTCGTATCTGTTTGATTATTAATTTCACGCTCCAATGATTCGCGTGCAACAACTTGTTCCTTGAACGCCATTTCAAGGAGTTGAAGTCTATTGGTCAAGTCCGAGAACACCATGCTCCAAGGACAGTTTTCTTGATTGACGTCTGTACACGTAATGTCAAGGTCACGTGGTACCTTTGAATATACACCAGCTACTTGAGCAGACGACACCTCATGATGGTGGCTATCGTTGACTAATGCGGTTAATATCCATCGTAGTGACGTCAAAGCACCAACCACAGAAAATATCAAGCTAAAATAGAAATTATCAAAACGAAATATTAAAAAAGAAAGATTATGATAAATGTTTGATTTATTTAAGTTTACCATCTAAAGTTTAAATGAGATTTTCGTCTAAAAGATAACTGCATTTATCTTAAAGGCTAAGATATGAAATGCATTTTGGTAAGTGTCTTAGACAATCTGTTATCAACAAATGATGTTTTGTTTCTTCTGAGTAAGGCATCTTCTACTTGTCTTTCATTACTAAATCAGTAAGTACTACTAATTTTAAATCAAAGTTCTAAATAAAAACGGGTTTTGCCGCCTCTCCGCCTCTCATTTGTGTTTTAATTATTTATTTATTATTATTATTATTATTATTATTATTATTATTATTTTTCACGTTTAACCTGTCACAAAGTTAACTACATCGCTCACCATTTCCTGTCAATATATATATTTTAATACATCATGTGAATTTCACAACAAGCTTCTAGACGCACAGAGCTTTGTAAATTTAGCAGTATTATGGACATTTAAAAAGTAACAACTAAATCTGTTGTTGTTCTTTCAAGTTTTTATAATCATTAAGGATAAGCTTGTTTACAATGGTTGAAAAAAATGCCATCATAGCAATTTTTCAGGTACACATGTAAATTAAAAATTTAATAAATCACTTTAATAAGAAAGCCTATGTAAATAACAAATAATAAACATTGATTTATTTAAAAAGTAACAACAAAAACTCCTATTATCTTGCTATCAGTTATCATCATTATAATGGATTAACTAATGTGGTGTAGGTTTTTAGTCTAGAAATTCCCTTGTAATTTTAACAGTAAAACTGATAAGCTAGAAATATTAGATAAATATTAACTCGGAAATGTGAAACGACACAATTCAACAATAATTGATGAAATTGGATATCTTTGTTAATTCTCTTGGGTATATATATATAATGTAAGATATTTCTTATCTTGAAATATTGATTCTGTTTCGTTCAACATTTTGTATAATCCAATTTTCTCAGTCAAACAATTTCTAAGGACGTATTATATCAGCACATATTTAGTCACAATAGTTGTCTAACGAAATCACATTTATTTTTCTTCTGATGAGAACAAAAAACCATTGTTTTGCAAAACTTACAGATTTTTCTTAACAGTGATACAAAATCAATGCACTTAGGATTTACAATACATGTTAAATATTGATACAAAATCAATGCACTTAGGATTTACAATACATGTTAAATATTTAACACTTCCTGATGGTTCTTTAAATATGTTACGGAAATTGTCTGATACCATTGTTAATAAGAATCAACAACCACGTTAGCTTTCAAATCAGCTTGTAAGAAAAAAAGTATTTTGGTAATGTCATATCAGTTTGTAAGAAAACAAATGTATCTTGTGAATAAGGCAATCTTTTTTTTTTTAATTTTGATAAAAAGTTGATATATTTCCAATTACCATTTTCAAGTTGAAGCGATTTAAGAATACACTTCATACAAATGATAAAAATGTTTTATTTTATGTTTATTTTCTTATTAAGTATTCTTATTATTTTTGGTAAGATTAACACAAACTTGAACGACTGAATCGTGATATATACATGAAAAACTGATATTTATATTTATAAGAAATCATTAAAATCTTTGCATTTGGAATCAAAACATCTGTAGACTTATCATTGTTGCAAATTGAACTTCTCTCTTCATAAATAAGCCTTAACTGTATGTTACGTTTGCGGATCTTTTATTTTTTATTGGTAGTTCAAATTGAACGTTATGATTGATTGTATCAATATGATTTGAAATAATTCTTATCGAACTTTTGAAGAAATTTAAATTGTTCGATATAGAAAAGCTATTTCAAATTGTAACATAAACACCATCACTGCTGTGTAAATTTAACAAAAATACCTGTTTTATTTTGATGTGCCATATTCGGAAATTAATTCCTCATCAGTGACACTATAGGCCGCAAAAGTTAATAGATAAAAAGGAAAATCAAAACATTTAAAAATTAATAAATCCAAAGTTTCTAAATTATAAGACTCCAAATCCATTTCAGGAATGCTTTGTATGATGGAACAAACCTTAGTTGTGAAAAAAAATCAAAATGTTGCTACAAGGTACATTTTCTGACAACACAAAGTACTGTCTACTGAGTTAAAGATACCCGCTCAAGGGTAGTGATATTTAACAAAAACCTGCTTACTAGTAATTTTGATGTGCCATTTCGGAAATTGATTCCTCATCAGTGACACTAGGTGCCGAAAAAGTTGATAGATAAAAAAGATAATTCAGACATTTGAAAATTAATTACTCCAAAGTTCCAAAATTATATGACTCCAAATCCATGTAAGGAATGTTCAACATGAGGGAACAAACCTTATAACACATATCAGAAGAATAATAAATCTATTTTTAAGATTATGTAGTAAAATTGTAAGAATTTATGAAATATATTGGTCTTGAAATTCTGAAATAACTTCATATTAACATCAATCGAAAAGATAAAAAATTATGAACATATACTCAAGACCTGCAACAAAAAATGTAACCAAACGTTTGAAGGGACACAACAATGCATCATGTTTACCATTCTGTTCATTCTACAGTGGAATCACAGTCATATACTTTTATAAAAATAATGAACTATGAAACTAAAAGGACTGCAATTCCTGCAAAATCAATAAACAGGGACAGGCTTCATGATCATGGTTCCTTTCACGTTTTATAAAATTCTGAGCAAGAACTACAGAGATCAAGAAAAAAATCTAATGGCCGTATTTAAAAAAAAAAATCATCCAAAATAGAACAGAAAGATCGTTGTTCAAATTTTCCAAATATTTATCTTTACTAGTTAAGTGAAAATCCGATTATAGGGCATTGGGGTAGTAGTGTTGACAGAAATGTGTCACAGGGACGAATTCTCCCTTGTCAATTTCTTGTCGGGGTATAACAAGTTCTACAATAAACCTATTTAAAAGCTTATTAAATCGAGCACTTTCACAATCTTATCAACAACTTCAAGTGGTCGTATCTTGATTTTTTTTTTACATTTTTCGTTCTTGAAATATTTCTTTCTATCAAACAGTTAAAGAAAAACATCGGTTAAATTTGCTGATATGATCAATTTTTTTAACAGTTCAATGACTGTTACTCAGAACATCAATCTAAAATAAACCCTTAATAAAATATACAGGGTTTGCTAAGTAACAATATTTCATACTTTGTTATCCTCAATGTCTCTATTGTTAATACCTCAAGGAAATGAGACTTACTCTTACATCTCAGAGAAATCCTATCATGCTATTTTCTTTATCGATTTATTCTATTGTTACAAAAATTCACATCTTTATCATATAATAATTACCGCTTCATCACCATTATATCTACAAAATATATATCATTTAAGTCATTGTCCACCCTCGTGTCAGACAAATTTTCCAATTTCTAAATTTGAACAAGTTTTTTACAGAGGGGAAGATCGTCTTGTGTCTGACAATTTGATAAATACTATAATATTTTCATGTATGTATTAATCTTATTGTTCTTTAATTTTTGCCCCATGGTACCTCTGTAACTAGTTCTTATAATCTATAACTGCCTCGATGGATCTGTGATAGAGCATTTGCTCTAGTTAATTTAATTAAGTTACATAAAAGGTTGTGGCAAATTGGAAATCAGTTATGATAAATATATTAAGAAATTTCCTTTATTTAGTTTCCATTTTATTGAATCACCTGTTTTGATCAGAAGTACTGGTACCAGCCCCACAGTAGTTGTCATGTAACAAAATTTTATAATTTGTAATCTTTTGTGTTAACGTGCTGTTTCAAAAGAAATACAAGAGTGAATTAATCTCGATTACTGCATTCTCTGTGCAGTAATTAGATTTATCGAAACAATGTTCTTCAATTAGCTTCTTTAAATCACGTAGCTCTGTAATATAAAAAAAAACCCACATATATTTTGGTAGTGAAATACAGTAAGGCCTTAAGTATAATGAATGATATAAAAAAATATCCTGGATATCCTTTTTTCGAAAGGGATTATAAATCTATACGGATCTTAGTCTTCATAGATTATTATTATTATTATTATTATTATTATTATTATTTTAGCATTGTGTCCATAGATCAAGAAGCTTTTTAGTCAACTGTTTCTATTTTTACCACTCGCAGTTTACTTGAATTAAAACTGAATCTCATCAATTTTGTCATTTGAATATCATTTTGTCAGGTAGATATTTAGGATGAGACTCAAACTGTAAATTAAATGACCAATTTTTTTGTAATCGTATCCAAAAGCGCCAGTTTTACAACATTCAATGGCATCTTTATCTCAATTGACTTGCTTCATTCTTTTATACTTTCTTGTTTTTACTATATTCTTTTAAGCCAAATAAACGTTTTGACAAACAAATTGCTTCATTTTATACAATTGTAGATACGAGAAAAAATTGTATATATCTGTATAATCCCTTCTGATCTATTCAATTAATACAAGAAATCATGTCCTCACCACACTTCAACATTTGTCTAAACAACAGAGAAGCCGATACAATACTTATACTTGGTAATTCTTAACAACGCTTTAGTAAATACGTCAACAAAAATTGGCTTAGGTTTTACATTCTTTTCTCTGTCATTATTTTGTATTCTATAGTCTGTAACATCTCATCTCATATTTCACAAGTAATGCGTCATAACGAACATGTTATGAATAGATCACGGAGGCTAACATAATATATATATATATATATGAGTTTATTCCAACAAGCCTAATTATAACTTAAAAATCCATTCCATCCAACTTGACGTATCTATCACAGCTTTTGAAATATATACAATATAGAATTAACCTGAAAATTGCAAACTCTAACCTACGCCACCTAGGGACCTTCCACCCCAAATTTGGTTACATTTGATCACGTTGTTTCAGAGAAGAAGACTGAAGTTAACGCACAAACGCAAGGAAGCTTGGTCATGCCATAAACTCAGCTGGTTGCAGTCAGTTAATTTAATTAGAGACTTCAAACTGTAAATTAAACGGCCAAAAGTTTTGTTTTTGTATCCATTTGCCATTTACATTCAGTGGCCTATTAATAATCTTTATCTATCTTGATTTATTTTATTCTTTTATTGTTTGGTTTTTTTTTTTTTTGGCTCTTTTCACGTTTTCAAAAATGAATTGCTTTATTATATGTAATTGTAAATATGTAAAAGAAAAAAAACAAAACTGTATAAGTCTGGTATCTCTGTATAATCCCTTCTGATTGATTCCATTAATACAATAAACCATATCGTTACAACACTTAAACATTTGTCTAAACAATAGAGAAGCCAATACAATATTTCTACTTAGTAATTCTTGGCAAGTTATACGTCATAACAATCGTGTTTTGAATAAATCACTTAGGCTAAAAAAATGGGAAAAGGCCAATATTACATATTTCTAAATTCTAGAAATTCTACACCTTTGTGAACAACATCAAATCTACAACATTAAATGATTTGTTTGATTTTATATTTATTTATTTTATATGAGATAATTACTTAAATTAAAGAACCTTGTTTAACATGCAACTGATTGTAACAAACATAGTTATATCGTCTACACAAAACTCTAAACAAAACGTTTTAGGGTACAATATGACTATTTTTATATGTTTAAATGATTACTGCTTGTAAAATAAATTAAATGGTTGAGAATCTCAAAAAATCTCATGACAACACTACTGGTAAGTATTCGTCATTTAACTCAGTGCGCAGAAAAACAAGAGTTGTATAATCAGTTGTCGAAATATTTGTTTGTCTTCTAGTTTTTGTCTGTTAGCCTTAAAGATGTTTCTCCTTTCTTTCTTCCTTGTTTTTATCCCCAAAATAATATTTTTATTCTTCTATAATAATAATAATAATAATAATAATAATAATATCTTTTCCAATACTGTCTTTTTGAGTTTACTTCTATTGTGGTGTGTATGGTCTTTGGCAAGTTTATGGTTTTAAGCTATCATTTTTCTTCTGTTATATTGGAAAAACATGTGTCACTTTAAAACTTCTCTAACAAACAAAAAACATAAATATAATAATAACAATAAAAAAAATGAAAATAATAACAATAAAAAATGAAAGTAATAACAATAAAAAAAACATCAGATCAATACTTGTACTATATTTTACATATTATAATTCTTAGTAACTAACAACATATTTTTCTATTGATTTATCTCGTTGTTCATGAAATCCCATGCCCATCATTTTACAATATTACAAGTCAGCACTGTCATATGTATTGCAAATATCTTTTATGGAATATTCCTAAGCAAAAATACAGGCCAATAACATATTTTACACCTTTTGAACTTAGAGCAATAAGCCTTAAGTTCATCTTTGTTGATATATATATATATATATATATATATATATATATATATATATATATGTGTGTGTGTGTGTGTGTGTGTGTGTGTGTGTGTGTGTGTGTGTGTTCCAGTATTCCTATTTCTAACTAAAAAATCCATTCCATTTAACTGGACGTATCAATCACAGATTTCGATTATTAGGACTTAAGAAAATTTCTGAACAAAAGACAGATCATAAGCTTGCATCATTAAATTCTGGTTTTAATCTTATCACCGTCATTGACAGAGGTTAAAAGTTTTTTCTTCCTTTACGCCTCTGAATAACGAACATGTAATTGGGATGAAGTTACTTGATATGAAAAAAAAGGAATTGGATGAACAGCAATTCGTTAAGACGTTAAAATGTGTATCCACAATCAATAAAATATGGACATTTGGGTTTACTAATTTCCCCCGAGTAGCAATAAAAAACGTAAAAAAGACATCCCTTGTCTTGAAATAAAAATTGGATTGTTATGGATCGTTATTTGCATGTACTAAATAGGAGAATTAGACAACACAAAAAATTTATGGGCAAAAATACATAAGGCATAAAGTTTATGTCAAATAAGGGAAAAAATGGCAGTTGAAATATTTGAATTCAAATGGCCTTTGCAACTAAGAACATGTGAAAACAAAGCAAGAGAAACTTATTGGAGCACCTTTTGTTCAGATTCTGAAACAACATAAAAATTGTGATGATTTGTAGGTATCGTATGTTAAGAAAAAGTGTGTGTGTGTGTGTGTGTGTGTGTGTGCGCGCTATTATATTTCCGCATTTTTTATCATTAAAAGAACAATAAATCGAAATTTATTAGATTTCGTAACTAAAGAAAATGATGCTGACTTACAAACATAATTGCAAAATAATACAATTTCGAAATTCACAATAATCTGGATTACATTTCGTAAATACATCAAGTATATCACCTTAGGTCTAACATCCGTGTTAATAACTAAATAAGAAGTTTATGAAAATTCCAAAACAAATTTCTTTTCTTCAATGGTATGATACTGATCACCAATTAGGATGCAACGAGTCTTAATGATTACATACATTGTTAGAAAACCGTTATTTTTTCACTAAATAAAGTGAGTGAGTGAATGGATTTTTGTTTATAGCCGCATCAGTATTATTGCAGCGATTCGCGGCTAGCACTAAATAAATCTGAACAAGGTAGCTACCAGGTTTATGTTGTAGTTGTAAATTTCTATATGTACTGTAAATTGTAAATAAGTCAAGGAAATTGACTTACTGTTTGTGTCACTAGGTCGTTACAGTGAATTATTCAAATTTCTATAAGAAAAATGCAATAAATTTACTTTAATTAAGTTTGGTATCTTTCGCTTATTTGAATCTAGACGTAATAGGAAATCGCTATGCGTATCCGCGTATTCCTGTAGAAAGGAAAATCTTGCTTCTCTGGGATTTTTACATGTCTAAATTGGTGATGTTTACACCGGAAGTGGTGTTTTTTGTGACGCTTTATGTCGTATGCGCAAAAGAATTCACCATTTGCCTTGTTTTTCAACATGTAAAATCCCCGTAACAGCAACAGTTTTCTTTTTTACAGATATATTCCATGGTAATCGCGGATACACAGAGCGATTTTCAGTTACGACTAGACTCAAGGGAAAAATACCGATTAACTTAATCAAAGTTTATTGGACTTTATTTGCATAATTCACTGCCACAAACATAGTGACACAAACAGTAAGCCATTTCTCTCTTATGCCATTATATTCGTTATCTTTTGATTTATTCTATTAAACAAAAAATCGCATTACAGTATTTCACAAACAACGTCTAAAAGTAATCTCTTTTATTTAAAACATCGCTGAAGCCATTTTTTTAGCAAAAGAAAGGCAAAACAACATTGAACAATAAGTAATTTACTGGCGATAGGGCCACATCTTTTACATTTTAGTGTTGATAAATAAGGAAAGCTAATTTGATTTTTTTTAATACTGACTAAGCACGAAATGCTTTTTAGACAAAGAAATGTTGTTTACCACTTTGTTATTCAGGTTCAACTAAGTTTTATGTTTAAATGGTTAAAATTACTCCCGTTTTGATGTGATGTAAACATCTTCACAACATGATATACTGATTCGTTTAATTGATTAAGAAATTAATCAATTTTACGTTTCCTTTAGAAACAACCATATTTACATAAAAAAAAAAAAAAAAAAAAAAAAAAAAAAAGCATTAGCCTCTATCGAGCCTCATTAGCCTCCATTTCTAGCTTCAATTCTGAGCAGCATTGGAGAATATTTTTTAATACCCAAATTTATGCAGCATTAATTAAAGACTACATTCATTAATTGGTGAAGATAGAGAAATTAATAAATTCGCCCATTTAAAAAAAACAATATATTCTTTTCACTTATCATATCAAATTAAAAACTGCCATTTACATTCTTTCTATAATATATTATATGAACATTTAAATATTTGCATTGCAAATCACCATATATTTAGATTTTACTGTAATAATGATGATGATGATGATAATGATGTGACTTGTGAGTTTTTTCTTTTCAAAAGAAGACATCAATTAAGACATGGCTTATGGTTTTCTTCATATGAAAAAAAATCGAAAGATGTATCATGTTACGAGTTCCAGTGGCTTTTGACGTCAATGGTTATGCTATTTTATGATTCAAAAACTCGTTCTGATTTTAGAAGTTATAGTTTTAGTTGGTATTGTGAAGTGTTTGATTTTTTTAATCTTAAAGAATTCTTTTAAGTGAGCGTTCACTATCGTTAAGGAAAAGTCGATCATTTAAAATCTTCCCTCAACTTATCAAAATGTCAAACCTTAGCAATGAGTATTGGTTTAATCGCCTGATATAAACACATCAGTCTAAACTTACTGTACAGATTATTCAGGATAGTGAAACAAATAAATCTAAAATTCAGTTATATAACAGACATCAGTTAACATTAAATCACGATATTTGCACTTCTTATATTTTGAATAAGTTGATATTGAATACATTTTTACATCGAAGGAAATTGCCTGAAGTCTAACAGTTTTGCAAAATATCATAGTTTCTCTATCTGTTGATTAAATAAACGCAATCGTTCCAGCTGAAATCCTACTGAATAATTTCACACGCAAGATAAATAATATTTATTGAAAATAGCCAACACTTTGGCAAAATACGATAATTTCTCTATCTATTGATTTTGTAAACTCCATCGTTCCAGAAGAAATCTTATCGCCATAATTTCACACGCAACAAATCAGAATAATAAAATATATTTGAAATAGCCAACACTATTTGTTCTGATATTCTCAAGTTGATTTGTTCGATTATATCCTCATTCTGTCTTAAATTCTTTTCATCGTGGGAAATCCATTGTCTAAGTTAAATACACTTATTATTGAAAGAAAGAAAAGGGCATTTTTCTTACTTGTGGTGTGTAATCTCTATATGCATTTATTTGACCTTGCCAAGTTTTGTTATTCTATCTGTTTGTTGTGCTCTTAGCTGCTTTGACGGGTGTAGCTAGCTTGACAGGAGGTACTTACCCTTCCAGAGCACCCGGCCTGACCTCCTTGATGAATGTCCACGTGTATAACTTATTGACCAGTTTTCAAAGTTTTACTTTGTTTTTCGGGATTGTGATTTGGACATGGACTGGTATATTTGTGTTTTATTGGCTATTTGTAAGGACATTGTTTGGCAACAGACATTTATACTCCATTTCAATGAAAAGAATCCGTATTTGTATTCAATGTTTGTTAAAATTTATGATTTTGAATAAACATATTTTTAATTTATTCAATCAAAAAATTGTGTGTACGTGCAATGTTTGTCAAAATAAATGGCCATACATAAATAACCTTTAAGTGAGGTCAATTTTTGTTTATATAAATGTTTTTAACGAAATATTTCTACTTCATTTCAATGAAAAAGACTGTTTCTTAAGGCAATGGTTTTTGCTCAGTGTATTGTTATTGTTAGATCGAAAGAGATCAAACTCCTTTCATCTATAGTATATAAAGTCAGCAACATGCTTTATTGTTACACTGAAGTTTATAATATCATCAGTTCAATAGCTTGATATAATCACATGTATACGTGCCAGAGAGTGTGTTCAATGTTAAGTTAAAATTATAAAGACGTTAAAAGCAGCGTTACCAATGTCATACACATAAATCATTCAAATTAAAGATAAAAAAGAAAAGTACAATGTCCTGATGAAAAATTTACATAGCCAACAATGTAGACCAAATAGGCGGTCAGTTAAGAGATGGTGGAAAAAGCAGCCTTGTCCAGAGAAACTTTCAACAAGCGAGATATAAACTTTTTCGTTCTTATAGTCTGTCGTTGAGAGAATATTGGATGAAAAGCACGTACGCTTGCAGAAGGTCGGTGGTTGACTTGGAAGTAAATAACCATTACCCCACATTAACATCACTGCTAATATTTTGTCATTTTTCCATCTAGCATCCAGTTTTATGGACTTTATAGTCAATTTAACGATCTATTGTGCATTAGCTATTGCCATGGACATGCTAAAGGTACAAGTACTAGTATTCTATCCAAGCAAGGAAGATTTATCTCAACTTTTAAAGAAAACAATAACAAAACACATACCATATCGGAGTACAGATAGAAATGCTCTTGTTAACAGTCCTGTTTTCTATTGGGCGTCCTGACTTAAGAAAACCAAACTTTCCTTGAAGCGCCATTTCCTCGGTGTTGTATTATTAGTCTATAAACGCGATTGTTAACTAACAGCCAAACAAAAGCCTGGTATGTCCCTGTACATATGAAGATGAACTTTTGCAAGATGTTACAAATTGCATTTTATATCAATATCGATTTACCTGTTGAAAAGATGTATGTAGTATATATTGTTTATAATGGAATTTTCATATTTTCCTTTGAAAGTACGCCAGTGTCATCCTCAAAGTTGTTCAGATAAGCTCAAAGGTACATATACATGCATAAAAATATTTTGTTTCATTTTACGCTAAATTTTCTGTTCAACTTTGTAGGGTCAAGGACGTATAGTTGTTTGCTAAAGAATACACCTAGGTGCATATAAATAGATGAATAGATGACCATGAGCATATCTAATCCAAATGACCTCATCGATATAAGAGAATGAATTTTGACAGAGGCGTTGAACTCTATTAGGCCAATTCACTTCATTCTTTGTTTGTGTCAACAAATATTTTAGTGTCTTTAATTCAAATACTTTGTAAAAATGTTTCAAAATATAAAGAATTTTAATTACTTTTATATAAAAAATCTTTGAAAAAAGGTAAGAGAAAGACATTATTTTAACTGAAAATATTATACTTGCCAAATACAAGAAACAACAAACCTTTAAAAATATTCAAACAAAACAGCAACTAAAAACTCCCGACTTTTAAAGGGTGGTAGATTTGAAATATTGTTTTACCTGACGCTTTTTTAAAACAAGGTACATTTATCGTGAAAAAACTTGAGGAATACCTTCAATTAATCAACTTGTTCTTATATGTTGTGCTTACACTGGCTTTATATACATTTTGCACTATACAGAAAATAAATATTATTTTTCATTTAAAAAACAAGTTACTGGACATCGCTGCCCCTGCAAGCTAAACATTATTGTTTATATAAAATATAATTTTTTCAATTGGCTATAAAATTAATGGGATGGTTGTATCTCCCCTTTTGTTCTACAACCACACCACTGGACATAATAAGAGACAAGATTGAAAATTATTTTCAAGACAGAGTTCTGTAGTCAGCGACCCCAATAGGCGTTTGACATTTCTTGGCTTTATATTTCTTTCATTAACTTTTACTGTTTCGTGTTCTTGCTTTTATTGGTCATTGCCATGAACAGCCACCTAATCAAACACTCACACATTGTTTTCTTCTTTTGTTCTTAGAGTTTTCTTCTTTCGTTCTTTCGTGAGATTTAATATTTGGACCTTTGACTTATATTTCTGGTAACAGAATCCAGGTTAACCAATTAAGATAGCATTATATCGTATCCCTTTTGTTAACCCAATACTACTGTAAGTCTGTAAGTGTTTGTGATGAAAAAGCACATACATGTATCAGGCCTAATTGTAATGCTGTTGGTTACAGAATCTATAATTAAGTGTCGTATTGATCAATACCTTTTAAGAAGAGTTACAACACATATACATGTAATTATTGACAAATATTATTCCAGGTATACAAACCGAACGGATGTAACGATTTATAAAATCGTTATGTTTACAGGTGCAAATAGGGATATCCAGTCACAATACTAGTACTATAGTTTTACCGACATATCATAACTTGATTTTATTTATTTTAACTGACGCAAATGAGCCCGCTGTAATATTTTTTTTCTAATTCATTTAATAGACCTGATATATATATATATATATATATATATATATATATATATATATATATATATATATATATATATATATATATAAGTACCAAAAACGGAAATTTAATGTAAAATGTTATTTTCTTAATTTAAACGGGAGAAAAATAGTTTCAAACAAACTTGGATCAAATCGCCTCACATTCCTTCAAAATACGTTCTTCGATTAAATAAGTTTTAATTTAAAAACCTCATCGCTGTTTTTTAATCTCTAAGACATATGTCGTGTATTTTTTAATTCTGGAAAAAAATGTTTAAAAATACAACATGACATTTTACCTAACATTCCTCTCATAATTTAAAAAAAACAGATGACATTTTACTGAATATTTTTTTTAATTCAAAAAAAAAGTTATGGCACATAACATAATGTTTCCAAACTGGCATAAATATGAAAGAGATAAGGATATGTCGCGATTCTAAGCATTCAGAATAATTCTTCCCACATACTATTCTTAGATATGCTATTACAGTGTCTCTTGAGAATGACTTTCCTGATTTATAAACCTAATTAATAACCACTGCTTGAAAAAAATTATCTTGCTTGCTGCGTTTTAAACTCTTGTTAAACCAGACACATGCTTTATTGATTTTATATTTTCTATTCAATTTAAACTGCATAAAAATTTCAATTTCCAGTGCTTTCCTTGTTTGAACAGATTTACGAGATAAAATACACGTACAATATTAAATTTTTACAATTTGTTTCTGTTCAGATGAATTATCTTTTGTTTATAAAAGAAAAAACGAAAGTTTTAATATAAAGACAAAACTGCCTCAGAAATGTGTCCATGGCAACCCAATTCTTTCACATATGTTGCATATCAAGTTAAAATTATTGATCTATTTACTAAAAACTAACACTATCGCGTGATAGTTTTCTAGCCACTTCTAAATATTTATACTGCAATTGTCAAAACAAATTAATCTTAATTATTATGAAGAACAAGGAAAATTGATGTAGATATCGTCTGCTAATAGCAAAAAACATGTCGTCTGGTTCAACGCCAAATTGATTTCATGTATAATTACTCACCCTATTATCTTCACTATATCTACGTAGGTGTAAACTTCTCTCTCAGCACTTATTCCAAGAATTTTGGTCTTAATCCATTTTGTGTAACCACGATGAGCCATTGCAGTCCATCCAGTCTCTGACTGCCCGTTGGTCAGTTTGTTCTGTCCATTTAAGGGCTTCATCTTCTCAATAAAAGCCGTTTATCTAACGTCATCACCAAA
This sequence comes from Tegillarca granosa, assembly GCA_029721355.1. Lineage (NCBI taxonomy): Eukaryota > Metazoa > Mollusca > Bivalvia > Arcoida > Arcidae > Tegillarca > Tegillarca granosa. The sequence goes on from CM056596.1 coordinate 27,376,908, forward strand.
ACCTGTCTACCATGTTTGTCCTTATTTCAAAGCATTTATACTAATTGCAAATGCCGGATAAATAGATGAACATTTACGTTTGCTTAAGTTGAGATCTCCATGATCTTACCGCCATGTTAAATCGAACACTGTAAATCACCCATTGGGAACGGCTTACAAGTAAGTCATGGTGATGCTACTAACTGTGTAGTTTCTATTGATTTTTCTTGGTTCATAACAAAATATTATGGAAAGCATTCATTTTATAAATATTTTTCCCTAAAAGGCTTCTTTCATAAAATATTAAAATGTTGTTGAAAAATGTCCCGCTTATGTTAATCTTAATCATATGAAGCATTACAAAATAGGTAATTTTTATCTATATATTGATTCGTTTACCCTACGTTGGATTATTATGCAGAGTACTATTAGCAGTAATGATGTTGTATTCAATTACAACAAAAAGCTTCAATTACTACTTATGGATAAAACCTCAGCACATTCTTTTTACAATATGATTATGCTGATAAGAGATCACTCATTGGAGGGGTATCGTTAAAGCAAATTACATTGTAGATATTTGAGTAAAGAAAAAACAAACACCTCATTTGTCTGTCATCATTACCTTTTAGCAACACAAACTAGATTCTTAAGCATACTTAATTTTTTCAGAGTAAGCCATTGATTCATATTGTTAGTTTCTAACCATCGTTAAGCAGTTAATCATTAACGAGCACCTTGTCACAAGTAGTCGTTATTCTTTACGCCTTCTGATTGTGCGACATGAGCAAATTTTTCAAGAATTTTAAAATAATCTGGTATATAATTGCTAATTAAAGAAACAATACTCAAGATTACCCATGGGTAAAATTTTGATGTCATTTTGTTCCATCGCCACTTCATCTGCAGTAGAGTGGAATGATATTATCAGTGTTTGCGTCAGTAACATTTAGCTGTCCAATGAAAGAATAATATTTTTTCTCTAAAATTGCAACTAATTTTTAAGCATATAATATTTACTGATAAAAATGCAGCAAATGTCCCCAATTAGATTTTTGCAATTGGTTTACAGGAATTTTATAAACTACACATCAATATGCTCGAGAAGAAATTAACTTTTTTATACTAGAAACGTTTAGATATTTCATAGTTTCCATTACAGTATTCCATTTCACAATGCTAAACAATGGCAATCTTTTCATCTCAACAAATTCGCCGGTATCTGGTGTTTTTGCGGTTTAATTTGCAAAACCAGCGCATTGAGTGAGTTCTCAAATTCTTTTGCGGTATTTTCATTTCAATTACCTATTTTTACATGTATATATTAATGGTTTTCTATATTTGTTGATGACATAAACACACAAGGATTGGTTTATTGTTTGGTCAAATAAAGCTTGTATTTTTAACTTTAAAACGCACACATTTATGGACATTGGTTCTGAAACAAAAGTGGGATAGTTTGGTCCTTCAATTAACTAATATTATAACCACCCCACAAGACATTTATTTGGGTGCCCGTCCAATGTCTGCAAATTTTTTTTATCAGTGGCCTCAATTTATTTGTCATTTCTCGTCTTATTTGGCTGTTTAACTTGTAATGTTTCTTTTTTTTTTTCAAAGTTTGTTTCGTTAGCTGTTTTCATTTATGTGTATATTAGTTGCAAAGTTCCTTCTTCTTTTATACATACTATGCTGCTAAGTGCTAAGTAACATACAATATATGATAAGTTATAATAAAGCATTTGCCATAGAAAAGGAGAGAAGAAACAAATACCAACAATGTTAAGAGTAGAATAACAGGGTTTTGGGGTTCTTTTACTTGTATCAAATTGGTCAGTTTTAGGATGACAAACGTTGTAACGAGTGAGATTCCAAACATGACAGAAAGAAATGCTGGGATCCGTAAGCGCGCACCTTAGGTAACTTTGTCACAAAGGCCCAAATAAATACCAACAAGACACGCACAAAAACAAGCAACTAAATACCATGAATTTTACGCTGCAACTATTTTACAAATGGTTTCTAGGGCAGTGGGCCAAATTATGTTTTGTATCCTAGCAATCCTACTTGTTTATTCTACATTGTTTACTATTTGGCTTTGTGTTTCACTTGATTCTGTAATTTACGTCTTCTTCTACTAGAGAGTATTTCGCTGTTTAACTGATAAACTACATGTGTCTTGAACATTAGTGTCTGTTCAAACTCGTGAGTTTTATAACTTATGTTTCTAATTAATTAGTAAGTTTTTGCTTTTTGGATAAGCAAACTCGTGAGTTTTATAACTTATGTTTCTAATTAATTAGTAAGTTTTTGCTTTTTGGATAAGCAAACTCGTGAGTTTTATAACTTATGTTTCTAATTAATTAGTAAGTTTTTGCTTTTTGGATAAGCAAACTCGTGAGTTTTATAACTTATGTTCCTAATTAATTAGTAAGTTTTTGCTTTTTGGATAAGCAAACTCGTGAGTTTTATAACTTATGTTTCTAATTAATTAGTAAGTTTTTGCTTTTTGGCTAAGCAAACTCGTGAGTTTTATAACTTATGTTTCTAATTAATTAGTAAGTTTTTGCTTTTTGGCTAAGCAAACTCGTGAGTTTTATAACTTATGTTTCTAATTAATTAGTAAGTTTTTGCTTTTTGGCTAAGCAAACTCGTGAGTTTTATAACTAATGTTCCTAATTAATTAGTAAGTTTTTGCTTTTTGGATAAGCAAACTCGTGAGTTTTATAACTTATGTTTCTAATTAATTAGTAAGTTTTTGCTTTTTGGATAAGCAAACTCGTGAGTTTTATAACTTATGTTTCTAATTAATTAGTAAGTTTTTGCTTTTTGGATAAGCAAACTTGTGAGTTTTATAACTTATGTTCCTAATTAATTAGTAAGTTTTTGCTTTTTGGATAAGCAAACTCGTGAGTTTTATAACTTATGTTTCTAATTAATTAGTAAGTTTTTGCTTTTTGGCTAAGCAAACTCGTGAGTTTTATAACTTATGTTTCTAATTAATTAGTAAGTTTTTGCTTTTTGGCTAAGCAAACTCGTGAGTTTTATAACTAATGTTCCTAATTAATTAGTAAGTTTTTGCTTTTTGGATAAGCAAACTCGTGAGTTTTATAACTAATGTTCCTAATTAATTAGTAAGTTTTTGCTTTTTGGATAAGCAAACTCGTGAGTTTTATAACTTATGTTTCTAATTAATTAGTAAGTTTTTGCTTTTTGGATAAGCAAACTCGTGAGTTTTATAACTAATGTTCCTAATTAATTAGTAAGTTTTTGCTTTTTGGATAAGCAAACTTGTGAGTTTTATAACTAATGTTCCTAATTAATTAGTAAGTTTTTGCTTTTTGGCTAAGCAAACTCGTGAGTTTTATAACTAATGTTCCTAATTAATTAGTAAGTTTTTGCTTTTTGGATAAGCAAACTCGTGAGTTTTATAACTTATGTTTCTAATTAATTAGTAAGTTTTTGCTTTTTGGATAAGCAAACTCGTGAGTTTTATAACTTATGTTTCTAATTAATTAGTAAGTTTTTGCTTTTTGGATAAGCAAACTTGTGAGTTTTATAACTTATGTTCCTAATTAATTAGTAAGTTTTTGCTTTTTGGATAAGCAAACTCGTGAGTTTTATCACTTATGTTTCTAATTAATTAGTAAGTTTTTGCTTTTTGGCTAAGCAAACTCGTGAGTTTTATAACTTATGTTTCTAATTAATTAGTAAGTTTTTGCTTTTTGGCTAAGCAAACTCGTGAGTTTTATAACTAATGTTTTTAATTAATTAGTAAGTTTTTGCTTTTTGGCTAAGCAAACTCGTGAGTTTTATAACTATGTTTCTAATTAATTAGTAAGTTTTTGCTTTTTGGCTAAGCAAACTCGTGAGTTTTATAACTTATGTTTCTAATTAATTAGTAAGTTTTTGCTTTTTGGCTAAGCAAACTCGTGAGTTTTATAACTAATGTTTTTAATTAATTAGTAAGTTTTTGCTTTTTGGCTAAGCAAACTCGTGAGTTTTATAACTAATGTTCCTAATTAATTAGTAAGTTTTTGCTTTTTGGCTAAGCCATTTGCTTATATTGTCTAGTGTTTTTGAGTACACTGGCTATTGCTGAATTCATAATTTTCAGTCACAAATTTCTCCTTTTTCTATTTTTAACTCGAACATTTATTTATAAATACAGTGAATAATAAAGAAGTTGCACATTCAATATTTGTATATTCCTTTTAATCGATAACTTGTGAACATACTAAAATATCTTTATTTATTTATTTTTTTAAATATTTGCTTAGACATCAGACTTACAATTTATTAAAAACTAACATTTTTTAAACAACATAAGATTAACTTGACCTTAGATCTGATGCTTTTGCAGCCTAATTTAATCCATCACTGGAATGATATAGAGAAAATTTGAATGTTTGGACAATAGATCACCTTGAAAACGCCAGCCAATGTATGCTTATGAAAATTGTAAATTCAACAATATAGGTCTGAGTGATAACGCAACCTTATTTATTTCAGATGGCTGGAAGCATTAGGTTTGCCAATATATATAAAGTTGTTTAGAAAATGTGTGATTTGATGGAAAACTTTATACAAGACTACTATTCTACAGTGTTAAATAAAAATATATACTGTCAAATTTGTTTAAATTGGGATACAGATTCAGCATGTCTAGAAGAATTAGATAATCTAGAGAATTAGGAGTGCCAACAGACGTTGTCGTTGGCAAAGTTGTAATTTCAGCAGGAGACGAATAAATTCGCGCGTAATCCTTTATTAATGTAACAATGCAAAGACAGTATGTGACGAAGCAATAAACCCAATTATCCCTAAAAAGGAAAATACATAGATTAAAGTAGGAAATCAAAGAATTTTCAGAAAAATCTTCACCTGAAGCAAGTTACCCCTAAAAGAGTTCTGTCTTTGTTTTATTACCGGTATATAGGATTTTGGATAGTAAAAGGGTTTTGGGTAGGTTCTCCTGTGGTTAGAGTTTTGGAGTAGGACACGTTGTAATCGAGAAGTCCAGAAATCTTTACCCTTGATACCATACATTTCTGATTTATATAGCAAACCTCTGTGCAACACTTTATTACTTTATCAAATCCTTAGCGACCGATCGCTTTTTTCTGTGTCCGTCGAATGCACCAAAAGAACGATAACTCGTAGTATTTATAATATCCTCGCTATTACAAAAATAAATAAATAAATAAATAAATAAATAAATAAATAAATAAATAAATAAATAAATAAATAAAGAAAGAAAGAAAGAAAGAAAGAAATAACAACGACGACTAGGTATAGATACGGAGAAATCCTATTTTCATTAATGAAACAAAAGGGTTTTTAGAATTAGTTTTTGCTTTCAAGCTATTGCTGTTATGGGTTTTGTAATTTTAAATGATATATTTTAAAAACATTTTTTCATAAAAATTTTACAAGAAAATTAATTGAAATACGTCGTTTGGTGTATTGACTATTGGTAATTTATTAAAATTTAAGTAGTTCATAAATATTGTAAGCATATATGATATCTTATCACCAACGGAATGTAGACGAACTGACCAGGCAAATTTCAAAGAGCAAATGTCAGAAAAATTCAGAGGATGCTGTGAAGCAGGGAATGTATTTCGTCACACCTGGAGTAAAAACAAGACTATGTGAAAAATCTACGAATGACAATGTTTTCTAATATAAGTATAAATTTATCAGATACAATTTATTTAATAATGAGTGTGCTGAGTTGAGTAATGGTGTTTAACGTTCCAATAATGAAAATTATCTATAGACCTAATATCCGAGACATATATAAGTGATAAGAAAAAAATACATGCATTTATTCATAAAATGAAAAAAATAAAAATTTCTTTGGAAATGACAAAATCTTACCGTTATTTTATCTTTCATTAAACGCACGTTAGTTTATTGATGAATTTGTCAAAATATGTAAAAAAAATTTATTTTTATAAAATAAAATATTGAAATTTATTTTCATATGACAAAAGTTGTTTTATTTTATAAAACATCAAAATTTTGCATTTGACATTTTTTAAACAACCGGAGTTGCCTTTAAACATGCATAACTTTATTACATGTATATCTATAATTTTTGTTTTAAAAGGGTTTTATTAGTAAAATCCGGCCCAAAGTGTGGTAATTATTCCCGCCTTTTTAATTGAAATGGAATTAATGACCAAAAGTCGGAAATCTTTAGGTTTAATTCATATGACACGACCCCTGGCTGTTCACCGACAAACAGTTAGATGAAATGTCACTGCTTAAAAATGACCATTGCAGCTGGAGGGACAGATGGACCAATAAAGTAACAATATTATAGATCATCTATTCTGACCACTTGACCAGCGGTCATTTATTTACAGGTCAATGATAATATTACGAAGTGTTACGTCAGGAACATAAACATTATCCGGCAAATAACAGATAAATTTTTCATATCTTGTAGCTGTCACCATATGCATGAAGTAACAAATTTTCCTTGTCGTTCCGGGATGGCGGGAAATTTTTTTTATGAGACTTGAAAATCTATGAAAAGTGTACCTAAGAAATAATAATAATTATAATAATAATAATAAATAAATAAATAAATAAATAAATAAATAAATAAATAAATAAATAAATAAATAAATAAATAAATAAATAAATGCTTTTTGATATTTTGTTGTTTTAAACAAAGTAATACAATTGTGACAATTATTTAACCCTGTCTGGAAATTAACAATCTAGAATTTTATAACGACAGAAATGACAATGAAATAAAAATGAAAATAAATAAATAAATAAATAAATAAATAAATAAATAAATAAATAACCTCTATCACTTGATTAAAAATATTTTAAAGTAGTGTAAAATGGATAGAAAAAAGTTGCTTCAGAGATTTCTTTTGTAATGGTAGTGGTATTTTTCTGGTCATTAAAACAAATCTTACAATTTTTGATTGATATAACAAAAAATATTGTACTTGATACAAAATAAGATAAGATTTTATGATGAAAAATTTTTGTAGAGAGCAATATCTTTGTATTTTTGTAACACTTTTGTACAATAAATATAAATTATATGTATGGTTTTGAGACAAATGTAACTTGAATTATAAGAGAGAGAGAGAGAGAGAGAGAGAGAGAGAGAGAGAGAGAGAGAGAGAGAGAGAGAGAGAGAGAGAGTTTTCCCGCCTAAATAATAAGCCTATCACCTTTTGTTTGGATATTATTTATTTGTCGGCACATCACCATTGAAGTCTTCATGACGATTATCACTTAGCGGCAATTTTTAAGTCTAATTCGAAGTCCAAACATAAAAGGGTCCATTGTGGGCCCAAAGAAAACAATGTGAGAATTATAATATCCAGAAATAATAACACACCGACTGACCAAGGGACCAACAAAGGTCGTCAATCTAATTTTATTATATAATTAACCCCTTTAAATTACATAATCTTACACCCAGATTTTTTTCTTTTTTACTTTTTCTGTTCTTTTTACACCTGATCACAAAAAGTGTTTGAAAATCATTTATCAATAAATAAAAATCCGCCGAGACTAATTAGATCATAAATTTTCTATATGTGTTATTTAAATTATTCAATTAAAAATATTATTGTTTCATTCAGCGGCATATAAGATAGAATGCATGTCAGTGGCGTCACGTGTTATTTCTGAACCCTTTAAGAAATAATATTGTTCAAAATGACGCATTAATCAATATACATTAATTTTAATTGTATTTTTCCATTCATTTTTTTAATCATATGATCCTGGTAATACTGACCTAATATAACTTTTGTTTAATTGTTCAATCGTTAATTATGAACAATCTACTGCGCCTTTTTATTATTTTTTTTAAAAATTTGTTTTGAATTTGTGACAGATCTTCCATAAAAAAAACACCCTAAAACCCAAAATAAAACATTTAACAAGACTGAAAAATTTATAAATTTAAAAAAAAAAATGTTATATTGTGATTAATGTATATTCTATTGAATATACCTGTAAGTATATGCTTTTGGTTATAATTAATGAAATGAAATGATAATATGCTTCCAATATACTAGTACTACATCTATAATATGTAATGTATTATCAAATAACACTTTTTGAATGAATTAGTCACGAAAATTTTTAAAAAGTGTTATTTAATAGTCTTGGTTAGATAAATCATTATTTTATTTATTTATTTATTTATTTTTAAATTTCAAACTGGCGCCTATTTATGCAAATTGGGACACAGTATTGATTCAAATCTTCCAAAATCAATAAGGGTTTTGGAAAGTCTTCCTTTTAATTTCAACTGAGATGGCCTAAAAATGATAAAAGGAAGCCATTTGAGAATATCTGTGAAAAAATGTTTTTTCAAACTTTTACATAGAATTTTAAAAAATGGTGGGTACAAAAGGAAATGTTGTCCGTGTTTTTATCTGACGTTAAAAATGGTTTAAATGTGTTTTTTTTTTCTAAAGCAGACGTATAAATTACACAAATATATTTGATTTATCCATTTCCCAAATTTAAATACCAAGAACTATGCCGAGATAATTATTACTCATTAAAATGACATAATTTCCCGCCAAAATGTTATCATCAGAAATTGACACTCGATTAATCCTCTACTTGACAACGTAAAGCCTATGTAATCGGATTGCCTAGATCTAATGTGTTTTTAATGAATTAGTGAAACAATATATACTCAAAATCTGTAAGAATATTACCGAATTTTTGAGATATTACTGGTTGTTACGCAGTTTAAACAATTTTGGTCATCAAAAACTACCGCGCTCTTTCCTATCTTATCAACGAGTCCTCATCACGATAATCATGAGTTAATTAAATGCATATACGTCCCTAGCAACTCGGATAAAACACGAATATGTCCCAAATCATAATTTAAACAATGCGTTTACAAACGGCAAATAACCACTCTGTCGTTTTTGAATGTTTTGTGTTTAGATATGGTAATAAAAAAATAATAATAAAATAAAATTAATAAAATAAATAAAAAAAAAAAAAAAAAAACTAAAAAGGACATGTATATGTTTTGATAATGTATGTGAGGGAATATACGTTAATTTCTACAAATCAAAATTTCGTGTTAAAAAAATAGTACAGCCTTGCTTTTAGTTTAGTAATGGGCAGATAGGTTTTTTTTTCTTAAATGCATGTTTATTGTTATATATCTTCAATGCTTATTACTCTAATGCAAAATTATATTTAAAAGTTAGCCGACGAAAGAAATTGGCAAACATAATAAAGATACTTCAAATGGAGAACATATGTAAACTTGTGACAAATTTTAAAACTGAGAATTATTTGGTAATTCTTGTTAAATTTATTACAAACAAAATATTATTAATGTCATGTGCTGATTTTGAATTTCTATTAAATATTGCATGCAAAATCAGCACATGACTACAAAGTAAGAATACCTTATAACAGACTTAAAAATGGAAACATCATTTCACAGTAATGTCAATTAGAATTTTTTTTTTTTTAAAAATATCGTTAAATAATTTTAAACGCTTTATTGTGTTATTGTCATAGTATTAACAGAAAAAATCCATCGTCTTTATTATATATATATATATATATATATATATATATATATATATATATATATATATATATTTCAAAAAGTTCATCTATTCGATTAACACGAATTCTTTAACGCTAGACTTCATAGCCCAGCAAATTCGTAAAAAACATGAAAAAGAAAGGCTTCGAAAATTAACTACATATCTTTTTCAGGTTTCATCAATCCATGTATGAATAGAACGTTTAAATGTCGTCGGTCTTGGGGCTTCGAGGAGAATTGGAGAGAAAAAAAAAATCAATAATTTGTATCAGTAGTAGATAGATATCCTTACCTCAGGGGAATGGATGCGTTACCGTTATCTTTGTACCACCAAAGCATAAAGCCGATTTTATTTATCTATCACCCTATGCATCTTTCTGTATATTCTGACGCTATTCCGCCCCCAAACAAATCAATGTGATTAAGTTGTTTCACAAGAAAAATACTGTTGCTTACTTTTGGTAATAAAATGTGTAAAACTCAAAAATGCAAATTCTGATGTTTGTTTTAATGCTAAATATAACTATGTCGTTTCACAATACAATAAGTAGAGTTTGGTAATAGTTTTATGCACCATTCTCCTCTCAATAAAGACAATCAGTTTAGGGATGGCGGAGAAATTCGGAACGCCGGGAGAAAATCACAGACCTTCGGCTAGCTAACCAATTTTTAATCACTAGTATATGCCCAAATCGGATTCAAAACTAGGCAGATGGAATCAATGACTCGAATGCAAATTCTCAAGCCACTTGGCCACCGAAAACTCATATGCAACACTGGGGAAAAATCCCCAAAACTGGTGAAAATCTCAACCTTATCCATCTGCCTCTGCAACTTTTATTTCCACTGTCGTGGTTTAATAAACATGTGGATTGACTTCAGTGACAACTCATTGGATTTAGCATGAAAAATATATTTCAACCATAAATGAAACTGGATGATTACTAAAAAGGTTATGATACAACTCTTCAATCTCTAAAAACAAGTAGACAAAATGCATGTTTAATTGTAAAGGTGAATTTTTCAGTACTTTTGTTAAATAATAATAGTGAACATAAACTTGAATTGCAAATTAAATGTGAAACCCGAGATTTGCTGGGTAATGATTTACTCAAACATGGATGATTTTCTGCCAATACACAATTTTCAAAACCAAGAGGTGTTTTATGCTCCCAAGAATGGTGGAGGAAACCTAAGTGTCTGGAGAAAAAACAGTGACCTTTGGAAAGTGAACTGAAAAAAAAAAAAAAAAACAAAAAAAAAAAAAAAACCAACTTTCTCACACTACTGTCTGCAAGAGTTGGATTTTAAAATAGGCAGTGAGACAATGTAATCCTAAGAGAACTCTTTAGACCATTCAGTCACTAAGGCTCCAATAATTTAATGCAATGCAACATATTTCCTAAATGAAACCAATAACAATTTAATCAGTAAAGATTAGTGATCAATGCCCCACCATAAAACAAGGGCCTGTTGGCCTCATTCATGTGACAAACATGGAACTGCTATCACCAGATTACTAGAACAGTTCATACTTTGACAAAGTTGAATGTATCAAAGTTTTTGGAAATAATTGGGTTGGTTACTAGTTTTTTCTTTAACATCACAACTTTCAGCTAATGTAGACAAGGATTTTTATTAATATTGAGGATTAATCCCGACACAAATTCATGTGGTGCATAAATGTGAAAGCATTTATGATCTGCATTGTATTAGTGCTTACTTAAGGCGTTCGTATGAGTGCTAGTACACTTTGCTGCATTGTGGCAGATAAAAACGGCAGACCTTCAGTCAATTATACTGGTACAGAGCCACCCAGTAAGGACTGGGCAAATTGGGGAAACATTTTCATATAAATATTTAGAACAGAAAACAAACGACAAAGACAATTATTTTTCAATTTTCAAATCATATTTTACTCTCTTGTATGACAAACAAATGAGCCGATTTATTATACCGTTAAATATTTCGTTTGAATCTCTTCATCTATACAAATTCATATGTACAATATTAAATGATCATTCATGGATACTTTGTATCCAGTAAATGAGTTAATTTCAATAATATAAATAGCAACTTGGGATATTAATAATAATAATAATAAAAAATTAAAATATTTAAAAACTTAACAAATACCATGTAAATAGATATTGGGTAAAAACAAGAGTATTGTCTTGCAGACAGACTTTTTGAATGCAACGTATATCTGCATGATCAACATGACATTTAACCACAACAAATGAAACAGAATTCCCAATTTTTTTTAGAAACAACATCAAGGACACTTGTGACTTGCTTGGTACAATTTCTTTTGTGAACACCTGAAATTTTTGGAAAAAAATTCCATTTGTACACCTCATCAACATTTTAATATTGATTGAAAAAGTTTAAAAATAACAGAATAAAGCGATTTTAAACATCTCAACCATTTAAGGATGGGGAATACAGCAGGAAATCCTACTAAAATTTTGTTGATTGACCTTGTGAAAAAGATTCAGAATTAAAATAAAACCTGAATATTTATGCAATTATAAATATTTGAAATTTCAAGGTAACTAATATTAATAAGATATGTGTACTAAAGATATTGTTAATCAATTTTTAGCCATTTTAAACACACAAGGCTCGATTGTCAATTTTTTTTAAACTCGGATAAGGATTTATTGCAGCAAAAATGGTAAGCTTAACAAGCTACTGACAAAACTTGTTCCTTTCTTGTGTTAAACTTGAAATTTACATACAAGAAATATTTCTTGTTCTATCTGTTTAAGAAATTGAACAATTGAGAGAGAGAGAGAGAGAGAGAGAGAGAGAGAGAGAGAGAGAGAGAGAGAGAGAGAGAGACACTACTGTATGAATCACTAACATTGTGTATTGCAGTAAATGAAAATGATATGGTTTCTTTTACAGTTTTATTTATATACCTATAGGATAGAAATCATGAGGAAAAATATCAATGAAAATGAACTGTATTATATGGATTCATAAACGATCTTAAATGCCACAGATGTAATGATGAATACTGCTCAAATAAAATTTTAAATGAAAACTGAAATGATGAAAAAGAATTAAAAAGAAATGACAAACTAATTAATCCTCAAAATAAAATATAAGGATATCACAGAATGCCATGTTTGTATATAACTGCCATATTGAAGTCACAATTTCATTTTTATCAGTTACACTCATCAGCAAATCATGCAAAACATTTCATCTATTCTACAAATATACTCAGTAAAATTGAGCCATATTAATTTGTGATATAAAAAACAATTTCATTTGTTTTTCCCCTTCTTTCCTTAAAATCAAAATCAATAAGAACTGCATATACATAGCTTGCTTACTGGGTCCAAAGATTTAATTCATTACGACTAGGAAACTTTGACCATCGTTGAAAACTTTCTTTCAAGCACATTCACAATTCACATTGTGTGAAAACTAATACTACTGCACCACACACAACTCATACCCAACACACAAGTTATAAATAATACATGGATATTAATACTTATAATAATTAAATTATGTCCAAAAGATTCAAAATTTTAAAAACGAAATTAATCTGGCTAAACTTTACAGTCAAGTCCACATTTAAACCACTACAAACAATCTATCTAAAAACTAAAAATATAATTTAACATCTCCACATTCAAATTTTATAATGTATACATGTACTATCAATGAGAAATATTTGACAGAAAATAACTTCAAGATTTCAAGTCTGCAAGGCCATCTATTTAGAAAATCCTTGCATATTTAAAAGCCAATTTCCTTAATGCACCATCCATTTAAAACATTTTTATCATATAAAATATGCACACTTTTCATTTTGGGGTCTACTGAAGTGTCCTGATGTTATTCAGTGCCAAATTTTTCTTATGACAAAATTTTTAACAGTTAAAATCCATACATCAAGTACACCAGTCCATATATACTGAAAGTCTTTAGGGTATTATAATCTAAATATCGATATAAATTACGCACCAAGTTTTTGAAAATTAAGACACTAGTTTTATGCACTAATAATATCAGGGAGATCAAGTTTTCTAGCTGTTTGCACTATATCTTTTGTTAACAATGAAGAAGCAGCCACTGATGAACTAACGGGAACAAAACCACCAGGGGTATGTCCAAAGAATTTTGATGACTGGACATATGGCCTTTCTGTAGGTGTCACCATCTGTGGAACTGTGGCCGTCACTTTTTCTGCTGGAGTTGCAATTTTAATGACAACATTATTGTTGTCTACTAGTAAAGAGTTAGATGATGCTAATTTCATTGGTGCTGGCTGATGAATCACGTGAATGGATGAGTGACTAACATTTGGCTGCGATGTTGGAAAAGTAAAAACAGAGGGACTAGATGGATTATTTGGTGTGATTGGTGGACTATACGTCACTGGTACCATAAAGTTAATAGACTGGCCCTGTAATCCTGTAGCAGTGACTGGTATAACTTGCATGGTTTGATTATTAAATGACTTGATGACCTGCTGAGGTGGTTGAGGATTGAAGGTAGTAGTTGTGCCCATTTGTTGCTGAAGTTTCATTACTGGAAACTGTAAAATTGTTGGAGGACTTGTAACAGGTACTTGAACTGCCACTGGCGAATTTGTTACAGTGTTAGATTTACTCACAACAGTTTTAGATTGAAATCGCGAACTAAAACCATTTGAATCTTCATTTAATGGGATGGCTAACTCCATGTCTGAATCTGTATTCACTAACTTTGGTATAGACTGATTAATCTTAGCCAATTCAGATAGGTGGCTCTGACTTGACACTTCTGCTGTAAACTGTAATGCCCTTTGAGGTGAAGGTTTCTCCTGTTCACTAATCTTTTTCCTTTTATTAATTCCTAGAATCATCTTTTCATCTTTGGACATGTTAACATCATCCTCATCTGACGGAGGGGAAGGAAAAAATATCTTGATTTTCTTGCTTTCCTGATCTGATGAGTCATCTGATAATGGTCTTTTAAGACCTTGTTTCTGATCAGTATTTTCCACAAGATCAGTAGAAGAATTTGGCACATTTGTCATAGTAACTGTGGATGATTTGACCTTTTCCATAGTTTGATCCTCTTTTTGTGTTGATTCTTTTTCCTGAGTTTGACTTTCCACTTCATTCCCAGTTTCTTTTTCTGCATTTTTGCTTACTGGAACAGGTACTTTCAAAGATTTCAGAACAGCATCAATCTGTTCTTTTGTAAGTGGAATCATTGTTTGCTGTTTGGATAGTACTGCGGATGGTAACTTTGTTTTGATAACTACTGTGGATGGTGTGGATTCTTTAGAAAGTGGATTTGGTAGTGGTTTTGGCATAGCTTTTGTAGATTTATTGATGATGGTTGTAACTGGTAGCTTGTGGGATGCGGTAAGTTCAGAATTTTTACCAGTACTATCATGACCAACAACATGAAACTGACCATCAGAATGCTGCAATATGATATGTTTGCCTTTAGGACACTTTCTTAGATTTATTTTTAGCACTACTTGGTTCTTCTTGACTTAAACTCCGAGGGAAATCTGTAAAGACAAACAAATATTTCAGTATTTTAATGTTTCGGCTTCTGTCAATTATCACTAAAACAAGTGGTGTGAAGTAACAGTTTTATGTCTCAGATACAGACTTGGATCTATACTGTCACAGATAACAGAGAAAACTAGAGTAACCAAGAAATCTACAAACTTTTTGGCAAGTAAACTGATTAACTATAGACATGAGGTACATGTGTATTGTAACGTAAATTTTTGTAACTTGTCCTGAGACACCCCAATACTTCAATTGTTTTGACCTAAACCTGTGTAAACTATTATGTTACATACAAATGCATAAATTTATATTGAATACTTCCAGCAACTTTCATAATTTTTATGAAACTGATCTGTTCCAATTTTCACACATGCAGTACATGTATATGTATGTCAACTTTAAAAAGTCATAATATCCAAATTAAACATATTTATTTATAAACAATACATCATATTTTACTGGTGTCATTTTACAGGATACCAATCAGAATGAAGTTGGAGAATTTTTTTCATCCGAGATTTCTTACTGACAATACATAGGGCAAGATGAATGATTTCCCTATTGTGACAAAGCCTTTAACAAATCATAAACCATTAATTTCATGTCATGTTAAGCATATGTTTATACATGTCATTTTTTACATCCGAGATTTCTTACTGACAATACATAGGGCAAGATGAATGGTTTCCCTATTGTGACATAGCCTTTAACAAATCATAAACCTATAATTTCATGTCATGTTAAGCATATGTTTATACATGTCATTTTAATTTAATTGCCTAGAAGCAATATTTTAAATGCCAAAATGACTTTTAATAAACTCACCATCTATTGAAGCACTGCTCTCTGTTGGACTAGCTGGGAGGGACATTGATGCATTCATCTTAATGATTTCATTTTCTGCCACCTGACAAATCTGCTCAAATGAAGAATGTCTTGAAAAACCCTTTGATGTGTTAGGAAATTCAGTGGCTGGAATAATAACAACAATAATAAGTGTTAATAACATTTGATAAATTACTGGAAAAATATATTTCAGAATAACTTGATGAAAACAATGAATTATTAGACAAACACATTTTACATTCACCAACATATAGTCATATCCCCTCCAATGGCCATACGTTGCAAACAAAATCTTAATAATAATAATAATAATAATAAAACAAATAAATAGATAAAAATAATTATGTGCTATTTTTCTATCACTGTTATCAGAACAATTTCAGGAAAAATGTTATGTGTTATTTGACATTTTGTTATGGCATGTTTTGACAATTTTCTGCAATATTTTTTTTAAAAAATATGACAATGTAATGCTAAATACCTTGAGTTGATGCTTTAGATTTGTAGGTACTAACAAGATCAGCAACTGAAAATAAAAAGACCAAAAAACTAATTATTGATTAAATTAAGATTATGAACACAATTCTTTAAGCAACATTTAATTCCAAAATTGTAAAAGTAAAATTTTTTCCTTCCCAATAAATAGTTAGTACTATTTTTTAATTCAACATGCTGAATTAGCTGTCTGGCAAAGACATTTTTTTTTTTTGTAAAAAAAATTTATAACCCATTCAACATTATATCAGATTTTTACGATATACCCCCCTGCTGATGGTTACAATAATCTTAATTTGCTTCTTAAGAAAATAAATCTAAATACAACAGTAAATATTTTTCTTTCTTGTATGTCTAGGTCTTCCCCTCCACACAATGATGATAGTCAATTTATTAGAAATATATATATCTATATTTTTTATTCTTACCATTGTGATTTTTCACACAGTCCAAGAGAGAATGTCTGGAACTTGGTCTGTGGTATCCATCATTATAGCAAACTACAAAAAGAGGAAATAATCATTAAATAAAACATTACTATCAAGACAAAACAAGAAAGCATACCCACCCAAACAATATCACATCATTCGATAAAATTTATGTAATACATGTGGAAACATTTCATAGACATAGGGTGAAAAAAATGTTGGGCCAATTTAAAAAGAGATCTTGTTTTGTATTCCAAAAATTAAAGTAATACATAAATATAAATATAAAAATATTGTATAGAAAATTAAAATAAAGTACAACAATATAATTTTAAATTTCATTGTAATGATCCAATATTACTAAAACCTTACCATTAATATCTTTCATATTGTCGACATCTGGACCAATATATCTAAATGCCGGTTTTCTGCCCCTAATCTCGGTCACATGAACTTTCCTTATCAAGTCTAAACTTGTCAAAATATTTGCAATATCATACAATCTTCTAATTTTGGCTATAAAAGAAAGGAAAAAAAAAGCTTACAAAATATTATTACAGCAACAATACCTCCTTTAGTCAACAATATTTCATAACAAAAATTTGATAACCACTAGCCCATAAATACCAGGTGTAAAAAGATCCAAACTAGCTGTGAATGAATAAGTATATTTTCTGATAATTAAGACAATAGTTTAAAAGGCAGAGTGTTAATTTTAAGCATAAAGGAATACTACTGTAATATAGTTCAAATCTGTAGTGGGAATGTTGGCAAGTATCTGTAGATCTTAATGCATATTGCTTAGTTTCTTTCCAAGAAATAATTCACTGATTAGTTGATAGGAAATTTTGTTTTGGCCCTGATAAATTGTCAAGATTTGATCATTTGGACCAATATAAATTCCTTTTTATCACTTTTGTATTTATTTGTACAAATAATGTAATTTTATACTCACTTTTGAATTTGCCATTTTCAGTTCTGTCAATATTTGCATCACCAATAAGAATTTTTGCTGACAAGTCCAAATTAACTGTTTTAGGCTGAAATTAAATAGCATAAATTGATAATTCATAACCTCAACCAAATTTCATCAAATAAATTGCTAGTATTTTATGTTAAGTCTTGAAAGTAGATAGAAATGTAGTTGAGCTAGAAACATGCTCTATTATTTTTTCAGTGGGGATGGGATAGAGACTAAAGTCCACTAATAACTTTTTTATAGCATTTCATATTGTTCTGACAGAGACATCTTTACGTGTGAAACTAATCTAGTATAGCAGTGACAAACAGTGTTGTGGTAAATCTATGGTAGACTGCAAAGTGACTGTAAAATGACTTTAATGAACTTACCTGTGAGACCAAGAATAACATCAAGAATTTCTGACTCATTATACCAAGTGACCTGTCCTTTCTCATGGCTGAAAGAAAAAAAAAATTATTTTCTTTATAAAATAATAATACAATGCATAGAATTGTGATCAATTTCCAAATGCTTTAAAATTTCAAGTGTCTAAAATATTATGTACAACAGGGTTTCTGAAAAGACCATAATAATGGCAGAAACAGAGAGAGAGAGAGAGAGAGAGAGAGAGAGAGAGAGAGAGAGAGAGAGAGAGAGAGAGAGCACAGTTCACTGCACAATCAAGTCTGTCAAAAAAGAGCAAGGACCATAAACTCCAACACTGAATGTAAACTTATAACTAGGAGTCTGACAATGTAAACCTATAACAAGGAGTCTGACATAAGGAGTTTGACACTAAGTGGGAGCAAAACAGGATAAGCTCTTGCTCAAAATATTTTGCCATAAATAAAAAGCCAAAGCTTGTCCCCCTAATTTTGATGACAAATAGTAGGTTTACCTAATTAAATATGTGAAAAACGCACAATTATAATTCTGATAATTTAACAGATCATACTTTACTTTAAACATATAAAACCTAGGGTTGACAATCACAAGATGAAATGGCTAATTTATGAATTTTTCTTATACCTGCTTTGGCAAAGTAACCTTCTTTGTTAGATTCTGATTCATCAAGATCATGAAATGGTGGCTTGGTCTTGCTAACACAATCCATTCTGTTCCTCAAGTTCTCTATTCAATTCATAATCTCTTAACTGTCTCATCTGCTCTGCATACCCTTCTGCTTCACCCAGTGCCTATAAACATTAAGGATATATATATATATATATATATATATATATACACATTTGTATATACATAATTCTGGGTTGCAATTAAGACAAGTCTGAAGTTTAAAGACATGCACATTTTTTACCTGTAATATTTATTATTTCTACATTAAACATTGAAATTTTGACAAGCTATAATAAAATAAGCTTATTTTAGACACAGTGCCCTAATAATTTTCCTTATACTTCTTACATTTACAGAATAGGGATTATAATACACTAGTTTTAGTGAATTGCCAATTAAGACATGAAGAAACTTAAAGAACACAAGTGATTTTGTATGTTTAAAGTTATAAGCACTGGATCAGATTTCAAACAGAATGAACAAATGTATTGCTATGTAAAACTTTGGGATGATAATTAACTTACCTTTAACTTAGCCAAGGTATAGACTATGTTGGTTTTTCCGTGCCATGCATATTTATTTTTGGCCATACGACTAACAATTTCAACACTTTCTAGCACATTTACAATATCATATATTCTACGCCTTTCAACATCTACAAAGCAACATAAATTATGTATTAGGAATTAAGTAATATTATCTTTGAAGTAATACATGCAAATTTACTAAATAATAATAATACAAACTGCAAAAAGAAGACCATGGCTTCACTACAGATCTTACATATCAAAAATATTGCTTTATTCCTTTGTTGTCTTGGTTAGCTCTGTCATTGAATGACCAATAAATGCATGTTGAGTAACTAAACTAGCATCACATGATGACCAGTGACATCTGTAAGGAAAAGTTTCTCAAGAAACAGGATGGGATTATACCTACATTTCATAACGCATGTATCACCCAACTAGTTTTAAATAAACCACTTGAAAATTAATGACTCATTACACCTACTGTAATTACTGGTAATTCATAGAATTCAAAAATATGTTTTTAGCTTTGTTGAAATTGGGAGTTTTTAAAAGGCTTTCTTTTCCCTCAAAGAACAATTTCTGATTTCCACGAAAAAGGTTTTAAAATGGTTTTACAGGATATTTTTTGTGAATGTGATAATGCAAATTTTACAACTTTGGTCTATAGTAAACAACAATGTTGCATATATACATACATTGGTATTATTAGGGGAATATTCAAATTAAAAACTTACTCAATTCTTTGGCTACTTCATCTAGACATATAAAACCACGATATGAAGGGTCTGGATATTCTGGATACTTTTGGAGAAATCTGTAAAAATTCAAGATACGAATCAAATAATTTTCTATTGACAATCTTGGTAAATATATTCTTTTAGACAACACAAGATAACAAAAGTTCTAGTTCTGTGTGAGTTGACAAGAGCTTAATTAACAAATTTTGTCTTTTTAAGATGCATTTAAGTTTTAGAAGCCACTGTTTGTCAGCGTTTGTGACAGTTGTATCTGAAAACTGCTATGCACATTCATGTGTACCATATTTCTGTAGAAAGTAAACAGTTGCTGCTATAGGGATTTGACATGGAAAATTGATATGTTAACACTGGAAGTGATGTTTTTGGTGACACATTACATCATTTGCACAAAAGAATCCACCATTTGTTTTGTTTTTCAACATGTAAAATTGACATAGCAGTAAAGCAACTTTTTACTGTGTGAAGAAATATACCATCATAATTGCAGATGTGCATAGCAATTTTCAGGTACAACTAGACTTAGATGAAAAATACCAAATTTTATTTAAGGTAATAAAGCAGTGGTTTTGTTTTCCTAAAATTACTACCGAATAAAGGTAGTTTCCCCTTGAGAAATAAGACAAAATGTTTCCAATTTGACAACTAACATTCCCCAAAAGGCAACAGTGACACACAATCAAATAGTTTAAGTTAAATCCAGTTGTCCAGAACTGTTCTGACAGACAAAGAATGTTAGATATTGTCACAATATAAAATCTTTGCAATGAATTTCAAAATTCTGAGCGTAATATGTGACATAAAATGGGTCTAAATTTTCCCAATCTGAAAGGTAGAAGGTAGTTTTTAAAAACCATAGCAAAATTCACTGTAAAGCAAAATTCACTGTCATAAACAGTAGTGAAAATATATTATTACTTAAATCATGCTGAGATACTTCTCTGTATTTTGAAGGAGATACTTACTTTTGACAAAGAAGGCCTAGTGATTTTTCTTTTCTAGATCCTGGTTTCCACTCGGCCTCCTGAGAACTGGGTAGATCAATATCAATTTCTAGTGACTCTGTGCTATTATCCTCTTCATCATCTTTAGTTTCATTCTGCATATCATTCTTTTTATCTCTATTTCTAATCTCTGGACTTACAGCACTAAAAAGCATCTTCAAGTTCGCAGTAGGGGTTAAAGGAGCTGTGGGTTCATTGTTTTCGGGAGGAGGTGTTACTGGACGGTTTGCAGTTTCTACTTCATCGACAACTTGATCTTTGTCTTTAGATGTTGTTTTGGGACGTTGATAAGCACTTTTGGTGATTTCTTTGTTTTCCTTGTTCTTTACAAGTTTTGATTTTTCAGATTCTTGGCACTTATTGTTAAATGTTGACTTTGTAAATGGAATTCTCTCCGATTTTGATTCATTTTTATCTTCTTTTATATTAATCTTTAACTTTGACCGCTGTGGTCGTCCTGTCTGAGTTTCATTCATACCTGATATGAAATAAACAAAAAATATAAATTCTGCATCAACAAAGGGTAGACAAGACCCATTAGCACTGGCACATTGATATAAAATTATAAGGGTGTGATCCCATAATATCTAATGGATGTGTCCAAGGCATTTCTTGTTACAGAAAGAAATTAGGAGTTCTGCATTTGACAACTTGGTGGTTTTTTTTTTTTGTTTTTTGTTTTTTTTTTTTACTGTGATACCAAAATGCAACATCTTAATGAGTACCTAAAATATCTTCCCTGATAAAACGTTACATACTGTCCATCAATAATAGGAAACCACAAAAAAATAAACCTTTTCTCTTTTACCAAGCGAAAAAAAAGACTTAAAGAGGATGTCCACTCATAACACTATTTGCGTACTAAAAAAAACCTACAAATTTTGTTAAAACAACAAAACTAAATTTTCAATATGAAAAATTAAAAAAAAATATTTCTATAAACATGAAGACCTTTCATGGCGATACATACTTGGTGAAAGGGATCACAATTTCTATCAAACAACAAAAATTGCGCGTTCCCGCCTACCCGCCCGAGCATGAATATTCAAAACAATCATTGACCTATATAAAAAAAACCAAACACTGCAAAATTATCCAATCTTCTGGCATAAAGCCTAGGATAACTGGAAATATAATTGACCATTATCATAAAGGATGAAAAGTGTTAACAAAAATAGGAACCATTACGTCATTCGTGATCAATAAATACCACGATTATATTATCCCAGTTTGGAAATTCAACATTTTTTTCAAACCAATAAATTATACAATTTAAAATGTATATTATATATAATTTCTTCATAAATTTACCTTCACTATACAAATACTTCTAATATTTAAACTAAAACAACTGAAATACTTGCTTGTACGAAGACATCGGTTGAACTGACACAGCGTTCGAAAACATACAGTTAGAAGTTCTGCGCGTTCAAATTTGGCGCGTGATCGTATGCTACTCAGTGGCCCGTAAGATGTACACATCAATGGAATATGATCAGACATGTACATTTCAAGAGACCAAATAGATAAAGGATATTAGTAAATATCCTACGATAGCAAAATTAAAACATATACCAAACAATAAAATGATTTTCTCCATTGTTATTTTAATTTTTTGTGAAATTGTTTAATTAAAAAAAGTGTTGCAGGTAATACAGATTTCGGGCCGCAATGGTAAAGGTCAATACACAAATAAAGACATATACATTCGCGGAAAAAATGGTACATACGCCAGAGGAAATTTTGAGGGGGTTGGGCACATTCAATGTCAAATATTTTCTGAAACATTAAACCAGGCTTAGCCTAAAAAGGAATAGCAATTGGCAAGAAAATACTTTAATAAATAAGATCAAAACAAACACCAAGTCCACATAACAAATTAGAGAATTGTAACGAGACGTGGGACTGACATTCGATGAACTTTGCCGGTGTGTTGTGTCAGAAAGACACAAAATGCGATTAAACAGTGGGTTCTGTAGCGAAATTGGAAGGTTTTGTTAGAAATTATGATATGACTTTCTATTTAGGTTCACTTACTTGCAAATTAAGGGAATTTTAGTCCACATCCGATATGTTCTCTGGCTATGATCCAGCTCTAAAATTTTTTAGGTCACGTTGATTAAAAATTTTCAGGTTCACAGTATTGAGGGCATTTTGACAAGCGATTGACATATGATACACACTCTCTGTTAATTGATAATTTGTTAATGAATTCGTTTCATTTCAACTTGAGAAAATGACCACAAAATTAATCAGGTAGTACTCTCACCACTGAATTACTACGTAAATTGGCGCGAGATGATGCCGTATTTAGTCCCCCTAAACACGCCTACTTCAGCTTAACCAATGAAATTGAATTTAAGATGACCGAATTACTTCGAAGACCAATCATCAGTATGTGTCAAAGGTTAGTGATTAATGTCAGAGTTTAAATTACCTGAACATGTCCAAGCTACGTATTAATCTTACAATGTGTTGTAAAGGTAACTTATCAACAAGTTTGGACAAACCTTATGAATTTCTAACAACTACAAATCGTGTATAATTTCCCGGGAAAATTTGCTCAGACAAGTGGATAGAGATTTTTGTTTTTGCAAGAAAAAAATCTGATAAGTTTACGCTGGCGACGTTCATTTAAGAAAGAAATTACCTGACAGTGCCATATGTTCAGACAGGAAGACATTATGTGCGCATTATTACAAGCTGTTATATAATTATTGTCAGTTTTCCATGTTTCGTGTCAATTTCAAGAAATACACATACATTATTTGTTTTTATTTCAAAAACCAAAACGTAATGAAATTCAAAAAATTATATAATTTTATCTAATCAATTTTTAAATAAGGAATATATATATATATATATATATATATATATATATATATATATATATATATATATATATATCCAATGTTGGATATATTTATGCATTCAAGAGTATATTGCTGTTAAATGACATAGTGGGTATAAATGATATTTAAAAAAAAAATATCATTTTTATGGTACATTCTTATAATAACCAGGTACATAGATTTAATTCTTCATAGAAATTTTTCCATTCTTAAAACCCACAAGTACCGCAGAACGATGCTGAAGTCGAGCTGATCATTGTGTAGATATCTTTTATGGTATTTGATTTTACTATCTGAAACACTTGCTGTTAATATGTTGAGAATTATCTTAAGAATTGCAGTATTTACAAGCATTTATTCTCACCTCCCCAGCTATGTAGGAACAGTTTTTAAATTTGAACTATTTGATCATTTAGGTTAGATAGATAACTATGAAAATATTAACTTGCATTGTCAGTCATGGAATTATCAATTTAAAAAAAAAAAAAAAAAAAAAAAAACAAATAAATAAAACTCAAATTTTATGATTTTAAATAATAAAAAATAAGAAGCATTTATCTTTAATCTTTCAATCTGAAAAAAGAACATAACTTATTTTTTTCCTTTTCCAGCTATTGTACTCAGAAAATGCAGTCAAATCTGTTTATAAAGGTCACCTAATAAAAGAGGCTTTTATGGGTCCTTTCTCCACAAGATTAAGTAAAGATAAAGGTCAAAGAAAGCATGGTCGAAATTCTCTTGTCTTTAAGGTTGTGACCTTTATGTAGAGATAGTCTTGTAGATGGGTTAACCTAAACATTTTTGTATATGATATATACTGGTACTTATTACTTATGTAATTAAGTACGTAGAGAAAAAAAATTATTTTAACTTGTTTAATTAATTTTCTTAATTAATTAAACTACTATCTAGTTATTTAACTTGAAGATCTAGGACTTGATTCTTTGCTATGCTTTGAAGTTGTAGGCTCAATAAATCCACAATTATCCACTCTTTACTTAAGTCGGTTATATCTAATTAAAACTGCTAAATTATTTATGCACTATTAAACTCGCTTTGCTTAATCACACTTTTTTCTGGAAAGACTTCCTTTTTTACCCTCCACTAAAATATTAGTTTCAACTAAAATGATATAAAAATAATAAATTCATGCCATTTTGAACATTTCTGTAAAAAATAATTTTTCAAAAATTTTACATTGAATTTAATGGGTTTGGGGTACAAAAGGAAGTCTTATCTTTTTTCTTAAATAAGTTTAATTAATATACGATACATTTTTTTTACAACTTCTAATATTTATAATAATAATATAGTTTATTGCAAGAAGTACATACTTATGGGATAAGCACATGAAGATGAATTATATATGACTGTCACAACAATATTATTACGTAAATGTACTTCATTGTACAATATCAGTGAATAAAAAAGATTATAACTTGAGCATACTATCTATATGCTTAAATGCAAAGTATAAGAATTCACCAAGTTTGTTACTTTCATGTTTTCTTGTACTTTCATGATAAGAAATTATTGTTTGCAATGTTAATGGAATGTTTGCAAGTGAATTATGATTCATCAGTATACATTACATTTTTAAAAGACATTTTATCCTAGAATGCTTTTTAAAATCTTGTTTTATAAAAATTATCAGGAATATGTGTAAAGAGATGAAAGCCATTTTCTCATAAGAATTATCTCTCTTTCTTTGAAAATTTCAGCTCTTACGGGAATGATGTAGGCACTTTGACTTTGGACTTCCTCTTGGATAAAAAGTTTCAAGACATGCTCTTTGAATAAACCTAGTGATTGTTTTTACCAGAAAGAAAAGTAAAAATTGCTTGTGTACCTTTCTGTATGAACTCTTTATGACATAAAAAGTATTTCAATTTAATAATTTCATATCTTTCCATAACAATTACATACCACAATAGATTTGAGATACCAGTCCATCCTTTATTCTTTCCCAATGTAATCATAAAAAAATAATAGTTTTTATCTAGAATGATATTTTTTCATAATAATTATTCACATGTTTTCATCTGGTGAAAATTGCAGATTGGTAAAGAAATTTAATTTCTAAACATTAACATCTCACAACATCAATAACAATAAGTCATTTTTTTTTTTGGAGATGCAGTCAAGTCTGCCTTAAAGGTCATCCTGGAGAGGTGGGGTATAGAACAGGACTAGGTGACTTGTTTGTCAAAAGTGTTGGCTTATATATATATCTCAGTATCTTTCATAGCCTAGATTTGAATCCTGCTGTGGCAAATCCTTGTATGAGGAAGTTTGAACGTTTCCATGGTGATGGTACATTTTCCTCCTGAGTTACTGTTGAGTTCCTCTGCTATCCCAAAACTGACAGCATCAGTATAAGCAAAGATTCTTGACTTGGTCCCAAAACTCTGTTACATTTATTCCACTCAATTTCATTCACTGCATGTCACAGTAAAATATAAAACTTCATAGAAGATGGTGATATATTGATATAAGTGAAATAAGCATCATGATGATGTTAAACTTCAATTAATCAATAAATCAAGTTTTCCACTCTCCTGAAAGGTAAACAGCCAATACTTATGTGGTCAAAAGATATAATATATACATCTGTCATTGAAAATTGAAAGAATTAATAAAAAACATGATTTTTACTAAATATCCATACAAAATCAATTTTGAAATGAAGTTTTAAAAACATTGAGTTGATTATTACAAAAATCTTAATAGGAAATATAAAAGCTTGAAAAAAATCTAAAATAAGAAATATTAATTAAGTTTAATTTTAACTTAAACATAAACATGTATGTCTTTATCATTAAAATATTTTCTGTGTATCAGTAATTGCATGTGTTGCTTCCCAAATAATAATAATAATAATTATAATAATAATAATGATGATGATGATAGAATAATAATAATGATGATAATAATAATACCAGTGTGAGCAAACTTTTTTCAAAATAATATGCAAATATAATAATAATAATAATTATTATTATAATAAATATTATATCAGTAATGAGCAAAATTTTGCAAAATGTGCGAACAAAGTCTAATAGTTTTCTTTTTACAAATTTCCAGAATAAATAAATAATAATTATTATTATTTTTATTTAGTTCATTTTGATTATTTTTTGACAGTCAAAAACAGAAAGGGAACACTATTCTGGCAAAATATTTACTTTAAAAACACTAAATTCTGTTAAAACAGTCAATTAGACTCATCTATAAATATACACTAGGGGGCATGGATTTCAATATGTTTTAGAGGCCTTTGATCCCTACAGGAAGTTTTGGTCATAAGGAAGTGATATTTAATGCATTATTGACCATTTCACTGCCCATTGTCCATTCCAGACTTTGAAAAAGTTCAAATAAAAATAATGTTTTCTCAGCAATATGACATATCTTGTTTACCACACCTTTCATTAGAGATCAAATAAAAGATAGGTAATTATCTCACCTGAGGTGATACTGTTCTCACCTGTGTGATAATTAACTGACCTCACCTCATCAGTTATTTGTGAATTACCTTTTTCCCCTAAATTAAATTAGATTTATTTCATCTTTCTAAACTGTGTCAACACAATACCTGATTAATTTTGAAATAATTTTTTCTTTACACTGCCTATTTCCTTTAAATTTTTCACATTATATACTAATTTTGTCAGTAATTTAGAAACTATTGTTTTTATCCTTTATTTCCCTTTTAATGATTGATTGATTTATTTATTCAATAAATAAATAAATAAATAAATAAATAAATAAATAAATAAATAAATAAATAAATAAATAAACTCATGAAAAGGGAAACAAAGTCACAAGGATAAAAGCAATACTTTCCTAAATACCGACAAAATGAAAATTATGTGATAATTTTATTTGATAAATAAATAATTTAATTAAAATAGGTAAATAAATAAATATTGTGGCTGAGAACACACAGACCAAAATGCCTTTGAAAGCCAAGGTTGAGTCTTACTTGGGCGGATCAGAGTGTGGGATATAAAATTTGTTAGTTACTTTCTAATGGTCATTGGTTTTCCCCAAGCACTCAGGTTTTCTCCACCATCCTACATAAAAGATTGATTGATTGATTAATGAGGTTTACGTCCCAGTCAAAAATATTTCACTATATTGAGACTTCACCAGCTAAAGCTGAAGTGGCAAAAATTTTGATCTTTACACTGTACTTAGGGCATTGTACAGGGAGGGTTCTTAAGCTTGCCATGCCTGCCACGACTCTGGGCATCGGTTTTTAAGGTCTCCTCTATAGAACCTTGTGACTTTTATTTCTAAATGTCGAGTGCTTGATGAAAGAACAGTCACTACCTATTTTCCAGTCTTGGTTATAAAAGGATCTTGACTTGGATGTGAAACACGGTTTCTACTCACTCCATTCTATAGCAAATAGTTGATGTTTTCCTGTAAAATAAAAAAAATGTTATTCTGGAAATCTACAATGAAAAAGTTTTTCATTACATTCTGAACAAATATTATACCACATTGACTTTGTGGTAAGTTAATGAAGCCCATTGAATTTTGTTTGATTGTTTTCAGATTAAAAAAAAATTTACCTTGAAAAAAATGACCTTTAAACATTTTCCTATTGAATGACAATAAAATGTCAAACATCTAATTTGTTTTTATCTACCGGTAATTCATTGTTCTGTAAATAGACAAGGACCTGTATTTTGTATTCAACACATCAACTTATTGACTATCAATAAAAATGTTGTCTTCATCCAAGCATTAACAACATTTTTATCAATAAAAAAACCAAAAACATTATGTTCATTCATTAATAGGTTTTTTGATTAATTACTTTGATCTACCGGTATTTTAAATCATATTGAATTTTTTAAAAAAATATTTTTTTTTTATTCATACGATAACACAACAAATCTGTTTAATCAGTGATTGTTTATTCAAAAGAATGGAAGAAAATAAAAAAAAAACACTGCACACACATAGTGTACGAGAATGCACATGCATCAGCACATGAATAATTCATGAGTAGTAACAATGTGCGATGAACTCAGTGACTCATATAGTAAGGAATATAACATGTGTTGCTCGTAATTTGTTTTGTATCTTTTAACGTTATATAGAGTAATATATTTGTTACTGATGCTGACATTGATATCAGATATATATACATTGAAGGATTTTTCTCACATTTTTTTGTTCAAATTCATTTTTTTATTTCTTATTTTAGTGTATACCTTTAAGCCACAGTGATTTCAGTGTGTGTATACAATCGTAGCAGTGTAATGATGGGTTGAAGGAATGTGTTGTGTTTTTTTGTGTGTCATAGAGGATTATCAGTTATGTAAGGGTTATCTTGGATTAACAAGTGTGGTGGATTAAAGACATGGCAGATTATAGCAGATATCGAGGGATAAGCCAGCAGAGAGCTGTCAACACTGTCGAAGAAACCATACAGGTAGGCCAGGTTTTCTCTCTATGTTGCATCATCGATCACATGATCAGTATATGATGTTATGATTTTTAAATAAATATATAGATACGTGTTTACATACCTACATGAATGTATGTCATGCATTCTTGTGCTGGTAAAAAGTTAAAACATGTTTTAATAATAAAGGTCTATGGTTGCATATGATTACACACATGTGCACACTTAGAATGAAGATAAAATTTATTTCTATATTGAATCACACACACACACACACACACACACACACACACACACACACACACACACACACTGAAAATAGTTTTGTACATCACAAATACACATGCTGTTTTACATCAATTTACAAGTTCAACTTGAATGACTTTAAGGTTTGTTATTGTATACTGCAACCTTTAAAATTTTTAACACAATTTTTAAAATCTGATAAAAATGAAACAGAACAAACACATTAATGGTATAATAGTATATATGTTTTTATAGTGACCCTGTTAGATGAACATCTCCAATCAAACCATATTTAATTAGCTTTTGATAAATGATGGTATCATTCTGTCTGAAATATCTTTCAGGACCTTCTAAAAAATAAAAAAACCTGTACATATAATTCTAATTTATAAATTACCTGCATAAAAAACAATATTATTTTATGTTGTATTTGAACGAGCAAATTCTTCTTATGAGAAAAAGCGGCAAAATAATTGAGTAAAAAATTTGATAAATTTTAAGTGATTTCTCTAGTTTAGATTTAAAAATAATGTTGGGTCAATAATATTTTTATTATATTTTTTTATGTTTACTATTTTCGGACAATTAAAATTACATCTAGAAATAATAAGAAAAATCACTGAGACTAGTTTGGTATTTATTGAATAATCTACAACATTTTTTTTCATCCTGGAGAAGCTATACTTCCGTGCTAATTCAACAACAACCTAACACCCAACATTAAATGTATATCATAGACATACTTATAGAGAGATCGAAGAGCTGTAACAGAATTTCAAGATATTGGATAATTTCCAATTACCGGAGAAGGAACAGAAATTGTAATTTAACTATCGCATTGCATGCCCATTTCTAGTTATTGTTGATTTCTCATTAGATGTCGATTTCGATTTTGAAATTTATGAGTGGATATGAATTTATGTGCAATGACATTTCATGTGTGAGTTAACAAAAGGTAAAAAAAAAACCTCTCCCAGCAGCTTTACTATATAAGTTTTGTTTGATCAATATTTACACATAATGATAGGCTGTATTGCTATGGTTCTCTGCATTTGCTGTGTATTGTTGTCACAAAAGTTTCCCTCTTGACAATTCCTAAATGAGCTGATCCTAAAAAGAGATATCATTTTTGTTTTAAATGTCATTTTAATTTGAGTTTTAAGAGAAGATTTTTTTAAACAATATTAAAAAAATAATTTTTTAACGTAATATTCAACATATTTAAAATCATGAAATTTGATGACATTTTAATGATGTAACATGTTATTATGGTACATGTAAGATTGATTCTGATTTCTTCATTTTGCACCTTTTCCGGTGATTTACCCTTAGGCTATTGCATATCCATTTCCACTTATCGTTCATTTCTCATTATATGCAAGTTTAGTTTTGAAATTTACGAGTTGATTGTTTTGAAATTTATGAGTTGATTGTTTTGAAATTTATGAGCTGATTGTTTTGAAATTTATGAGCTGATTGTTTTGAAATTAACAAGTGGATATGACTTCATGTGCTAGTTTGAAAGAAAAACCTTCTCAGCAACTGTGCTAGTTTGAAACAAAAAACCTCTCGGCAACTTTGCTGCGTTAGTTTTGCTGAATCAATATATACACACATTGTTAAGTTTAATTATTTGCAGTTCTCTGAATGTTGTCACAAGATTTTTACTCTTGACAATTTCTACATGAGTTAATTGTGAAAGGAAGAATTCAATTGTTGTCGAAAATTTCCTGGAGGAATATTTTTTTTTCAAATTTGTTAAAATTAAATTGATGAAATAAGGGTTATAAAAATTTAAAAGCATGTCAAGGATTTGTTTTTTTTATGTAAAGCATTGGTAATTGATTTAAGATGGTTTTTATTTGTGCAGTTTATTCAACTGTTTTAATGATTAAGAGCATCGAATTGGACATAGATTAGAGGTTTGATTGGCTCATTATCCTGGTAAATGAAAATTAGCAGTTGCTGTTTTGCTTCAAATATTAAAACATGGTCAATGATGGCCAGATTTAATTCATTAACCACCAAAAGGTTCAATTTCTGTAAATATTATACCATGGCTAATAGGTATAAAACCATTCAGATGATACCTGAAAAAGATTCCAGCAGTCTGTCCATTTTAATATATTTATATACATAATATACATATTTGGTGATTTGGCGATTAATAGTGGGAGTGGGGGTGGAGGGGGAGGGGGTTGGGTGTTTGGGGTGGGGACTTTTTTACTATATATATATATATATATATATATATATATATATATATATATATATATGTGTGTGTGTTTACTGGTATATTTGATTTTTGTTTCATTTTTATATACTGGTACATATAGCAATACCGGGTGCACATATAAGTAAATCAAATCAAAATTTCAGTAATTATGCTTGTCCATTTTGACAGAATTTTCAATTTCAAAGTTTTATTCTATAAAAACTACCCAGAAGAAGTTTCTGATTATTATACAACAAACTGATTTTAAGTTCAGTAATTATATAGGGCTAGGCAATTTTAATAAAATTTCAACTTTGATCTTAAATAGAATATTCAGAAAAAGTTATTATTCAATGAATTGATTTAAATTTCAGTTATTATACTTGCCAATTTTTTGACAAAATTTTCAATTTATTTTATAAAAAGAATACCCAGAAAAAAGTTCCTGTTCATAAAAGATGTTTTAAACAGTACATGTTATTTTGATATCAATTGAAATCTTATAAATGCTATCATTTTCCTGGTGAGTTTACAATTTCCACTTTATGATGATGCCTTTCTTTGTGTATCAAGTGTCACTGATGTAGAGTTTCTTTCAAAAATCATTGATTTCTACAAACTGTTGGCAACCTTAGAGAATGCAGTCATCAAATATGAAACCTTTCATTTTTTTTTAATTATAATTGATATTGAAAACTTCTAGTTTCTTTTGCCAAAATCTGTTCGGTAATATTGAACATGGCTGTACACACCCTCAGGAGATTTGCATAATCATTAGACTGCAAGTTAGGCATGCATTTTGATTTGAGTCTTATATCTTAAAAAAAACTTGAGAGATATTCCTTTCAGAAATCCTGTAGACTGAAAGCCCCTCATTGGCTTTTTAAATGTTAATTACGGTATGTGTCATATACATTGAAGTAATATCACAGTATATTGTTGGCTCATAGGAATGGTACATCGTATTTCGTGTCATAGTTAGGATTTTTCACTTACACATATTTGAAGCAATGATGGTTTAGTGGTTTCAGCGTTAGCATATAAACTTAATATGTCTCATTTCTTTTGAGTTTTTCCCTGTCATACTAAAAACATGTTTGTTTTAAGCTCAACTGAGCTTTTGGCATGACAAAGCATTGGTGCATTGTAAACTTCAATCTTCTCTGAAAACACTTGACCAAATGAAACTAAATTTGGTGTGAAAGGTCCTTAGGTCAAGTAGCTGAAAGTTTGAGATTTTTGGTCAGATCCTAAATCCTAAAAAAAAAAAAAAAAAAAAAAAAAAAAAAAAAAAAAAAAAAAAAAAAAAAAAAAAAAACACAGAAAAAAAACCCCAGAAAATTTTAAACCAGAAAAATGGCCTTTACTTAAGTTTATGACTTTATTTAAAAACCAGTGTGGATATGATCTGACTTTAACAGGAATTTCAAACATTTCCAAAACTTGATCAGCTTATGTCAAAACCATAATTCATACCTAGCAATGCATTCCATCTGCAGTTAAGCAGTACAGACTCTTTGGGCCTCTTGTTCTTTGTTATAAACCTGTAATGGTTGGCTCTGTATCAGTATAATTGACTAAGAAGCATGTAATGTTTATATGCAGCATTGTTGGCAAGTATATACTGGCACTCTAGATTTTACCGTAAGTGCAACTTTGTTCAGTGAAGATCAGAAATATTTTTACAAACTCGCACATCACATGAACTTGTGTCTTGATTAATCCAATAGAATAATTAAAAAAATATTTTTTTATAAAAAGCTGAAAAATTGCTGATGTGACATTAAAAACATTCAACTAACCAACTTGGGTTTTAAAAAAGAGTCAGTTCAAGTATGACAGAGGAAACCAGAGTACCCACAAAAATCAACCAAATCTCCGTAATTAAACTGTCATAATTCTCCCCCTAAAATCTTCTTAATTTTTTCTTCCTTTTTTTCTTTCTCTTATTTTTATTAATCATAAGATTTTTGGAACCCTCCCCAATTTGTCATGAGTTTTCCCACAAAGTTTGTCATTGATTTTCCCCAAAATAGTCAGCAAAAATCCCCGTATTTAAAATTCTTGGTTTTGGTTTTATTTACAGATTTTTAGACAAGACCTGGAACACATTAATCTCTTGTTTGAATTGATCACATGCTGCATGTGGTAAACCATGTTTTTTGTTAATAACATGTATTAGAGATTGTTTTCATACATTATTTCGACAATTTGTTTTCCAAGATGCCTGATAAATTCTACTTTATACTTGATTAAAGACAGCTGAGCAACATCCTTAAATGTAGTGGCATTCCATTAGGGACAGCCATAGAATGTTATGAGAACGCTAAAAGCACTGTGTCATTACTGTACGTCATTCATTCATTAATTTCGACTTTTATGGAGATTTTTAGTCAGTTTTTAAGTCATGAATCGTTCATGTCACTATTTTATGCCACCTGATTGATTGAGTTCATATTATTTTTGTCTGATGACTGATTTTTTATGTGTTTTATCAGTGATTTTAAACCATCAACACATATCTTAAAGCAGTGAATCTGATTTTCTTCAAATCTTAAAGAAATAACATGATTGGGCATTATCTGCACACTTTTGGTAATTTGCTTTTTATATTTACTCAATACTGTCAAAAAAAAAAAAAAAAAAAAAAAAAAAAAGCAAAGAAAATCAAGATTCAATCCTTGTTAACAAATATCTGATATGAAATGTAGAATTTTATACCATTTTAACAACCTAATTCATTATTTTTCAAATATCAAAATAAAAAAAATATGGAGCAGAGATATTTTTACTGCATCACCAACAATAGCAAACATCAGCATGTCATTTAGCACATAAGTGGGCCTGGCTAATTAATATTTAGGTTTTCACCATTGAATTCATTAGAAATTTGTCAAATTTAATAAATGCATATCTCTTCTGAAGAGTGAGGGAGTGAGTGAGGGAGTGAGTGAGTAAGTGAGTTATTATTGAGTTAGTGAGTGAGTTAGTGTGTGAGTGAGTTATTGTTTAGAGCCGAATCAGTGTGATTTCAGCTATTCCCCGACTACCTTATCTGCAAGAGATTCCATATTTGGTGCATGTAGTTTTTGTGACTACAAGTATTTCAGTGGGAGAATTTCTCATCGTTTTCCAAATTTTATTTATCTTTATCAAGATTACCTTGGTGATTTCAAAAGTTACAAATTTTTTTTTTGTGTGATAAATTTATTTTTTGTTTGAATAAATTCAAACTTGTATTCTGATGCTGAAATCTTTACATTTGCTTTTTAAATAATTACATGTTGCCTTATTGGCCAAGTTGTCTAAAGTGCATGCTTTGCTTATGGGACCTTGCACCCCCTTAGGTTTTGGATTCTTCTTGGGCAAATCCTAGTTTGGGGTACTTTGTTAGGTACTTAGCCAAAGGTTGTTAGTTTTCTGTAAATACTCTGGTTTTCCCCACCATTTTAATACAATATAAGTAAAAGAATCTTAGCTTTGACATAAAACACCATCACCCCACTTCATTCACTCAAATATTCCTTTTTCGAAATTTATTTGTTTTTTTTTTTTATCATTAAGTATGTATAACTAGGGAAGTTAATTTGCATGTACACTGTATATATTAATAAAAGGAAATGAATTATTTTTTTATGAAACAGAATGTTCAACCTTTCTGTATTCCAATTCTTTACAGTGATTTACTATCTCAAACACTCTTAAAAAGATTTTATAAAATTAATGAGGATCCTTGATTTTGTAAAATTGACACAAAGAAAATTAATGAGTCGATTTTGCATGCCAATACACAAGAATGAAGCGATAATAGGGTATTTATTTTGCAAGTTTGTGACATATAAAACGTCTAAGGGGTTTATGGTTTCCCAAAGCATCCATGAGTCACTTCCCTTTCTGATATCCAATTATACACCTCCAGTTCCGAGATGAAGATATACGAGCAGACGAAATAGCTTTACAGTCAACAAACCATCAAATCCCGGAAAATTTGATTCTTACTTCCGTTTCGCTTTACAGGAGCTGTTGACCATGGATTAAACAAAATTGATTTATTTTTTACCGGTAAATGTAATTGATGGAATGAAGACTTGTAATAGTAATTCATTATAATCTGTATCGGAATTCTTAACATCGTGAATAAAACATTAAATTGTCTTGGAAAAAAAGTTTGATGAAAAAGACTATAATTACAGATAATTTATAAAAAGACATGCACCTAATTTAGAACTTGATCAAATTTATGTGATTATTTGTGAAATGTTTGTAATCAAAGAAATTGTATTTCTGGGTTTACAATTAGTTTAAGGATAGCTGACTCTTTTCAATAATTTTATTTGGGTACAAAAATGTTATTTACATTAACAGCATATACCACTATACCAATTTCTGGAGTAAGGTTTGCCTATATATATATATATATATATATATATATATATATATATATATATATATATATATATGAAAACACTAAATAAAATAAAACCTTATTCTGAATTAATTTTACAGATCCAGAAGAGTGAATAGAGAATTGGTAATGAAAAAAGAATGATGTTTAATACTCTAGTCAAGATAGTTTTGCATATATATTTAGGGGATCAGTTACAAGATAGTTGAGGAAAACAGAGTGTCCAGAACAAATGATCACTTATCATTGACAGACAGACTGACAAACGTTTTTACACTAAGTTTTACCCAAGTCTGAAATCAAACCCACGTAGAAGAGTCAATATGATCAGTAAGCTAGCGTTTCAGATCTTTAAGAGAGAAAAACTGTCAAGCCCACTAGATTTTATTTCATTTTTTTTTTGCTGACCAAGAATTTTTTATTTGAGCAAGCACCAATAAATTCAAATTTTAACTGTTCAGTGCTATTGCAAGAAAACTGGACTTTCCCAACATGCCATTCATTCAGTGATGGAGGTCTTGATTGGCAAGTGCCAAATGCAAGAGAAAAAGACACATATGATAATTATGATAATAATGATAACATTAATTTCTTCCTGATGGAATTATGAATATTGAATAATTGTTAGACAAAGAGAAAACATCTATTGGAAAAATTCACAAAAATGGGCCCCAAATTCTAAACCTTTATTTTCAAGAATATTTTGTGAAATTAAAAAAAAATGATTTAAAAAATTTAATGTTTACATTTCGTTAACGCATTTGTTATTAGTTACTTCTTAATATACATAAAAATTTGTTTAATTTTCCAATTTTAAGGGCCCCAAAAAAGAGAACATGTAACAGCCCTGGAATTCCAATAATTTTTACAACTAGTCCTTCTTACCAGTCAGTATGACTTAAGATCTTATTTTCAATAAAAATATATATATATATATATATATATATATATATATAATAATAATAATAAGAATAATAATAATAATAATAAAACCCCATCTTAAATGATATTGATAAATTTTGCTGTATTTTAGAAAACAAATGTGTACAAACAAACTATTTTAGCAAAACTTTTGTATGATATGTATAGTCGTAGAATGTTATTTTAATGATTTTAATCATGTCACACAAGTCTCTTAAGGCTGGGTGTAATTTTAAATTTCATAATATGTTTTTTTTAATGATATTTGTAAATTGTATTAAATTACATGCGACATGAAAATAATCTATAAACTACTGTTAGTATTATAAAATGTTGCTTATTTTAGAAGTATCTCACTGTGAGATGTTTATGTTGAGATACTGTTATACTCCATATGGTTCAGATGTCACAGTAATCACTATGTCGTTAGTACTTTACCACTACTCACAGTGGTTACACAATATGTATACTTAGTGACAGATAATTCACAGTAACATGTGAATCTTATCACCCCTAATCTGATAATGATATGGTGGTTTAATTATTGTAGGGATATAAAGTAACAAAATCTCTTATTGATTGGGTTTTGATGGGTTTTTAAAACTTGGTGATCACATGGGTATTTAGGAAATCATTCTGCACACTATTTTTGATGTAGATTTAAGAGAAAAACAAAACAATAAATTTCACTGCCTAAATTGATTCCCTGCAGGGAAGAATCTCTTTTATATACAAACCCATTCAATAATTCTTTGTGAAATTTTAAAAAATAATTTAATTAAAACTGTTAAAAATTTTATGGACATTTTGTCTTGTGGCAAATAGCTGAAAAATTGTCTTGTGGCAAATAGCTGAAAATTTTTCTTGTTGCACTTGGCTGAAAAATTGCTGATATGATGTAAAACAGCATTCAGCCAGCCAAATAACCAACGATCCATAAGCATCAGTTTTTCATGATCAGTGGCAGATCTGGAAGGGGTAGAGTCGGTCACATAGTCTGATAATACATTTTTGTGCATTTTTTAAATGTACAAAAACCTGTCACCCTGAATGAAAGATATTTTTCTCTTCATTGCACTCACTAGCTTAGATTGCACCATTATGCAGGATTTTGCATCATTCTTTTTACTCCCTCCTTGTGAAATCCTGGATCCACCTCTGATGATTTACTTATGTTTTTACTAACCAGTTTTGTTTTTGTTTATACTCTCATCTTAACATTTTTGTTTATGTTTATTTATTAATATTTTCTCAATTTCATGTTGAATATAGGATCTGTAAGTCTAACAGTGTTACCGTTAAGAGAATTAAAAATAAAAGTGCTAAGGCCTTGCAGAAAGTCTGGTCATCGATACCTATTGATGGACGAGCTTTCTTTTTGATCTCCTATTCTTGTATGTGATAGTCATATTAGACTATCAGTAACCTAGTTGGCAGTACTCCCTCTAATTATATGACAAGCTTGAATTTGCAGTTTTGGTTAAAAGAACAATTTGTGTGATTATAAGCTCAGTATTGTCACATGATTAACATTTGGTCATTTGAAGAAATTTTTAGGAATGTCTGAATTCTGATGCTTTATATCCGAATATTTACAATCTAATTATCACTGCCTAGATGAACCTTTTACGACTGAGTGATGTTATTTTCCAATGAACAGTTAAAGCGTAAATAGTTCCAAATGGCATAGGAAAATCTGAATATTTGCAAAACCAGCAAATAGTCCCAGTTGATATTTCTACTTCCTTGTCTTCCATTCAGTCTGGTATACTTACGAATTCATCATTCGCAAATTGTAATTTTACTTTTAACATTAATTATTAATTTTTACCTTTTTAAATTCATATTTAACATGGACAATTTTAGTGGGTGTGGCCAAACTGTAAGACCCGTTTGCAGGGGAAAATTTCATAAAATGCATTTGACATGAAAAATAAAATGTAATTGTTTTTTCTAATTCTTTTATTTTATGAATGGACATGATTGTAAATATAAGGCGGTTTATGTGATTTGCCCCATTGCCTCCTTTAACAGTTCATACCTTGATGACCGATTAAAAAAACAAATGTCAATCCATAAGTAAAAATTACAAATTTGTAATGAAACTCACAAATCCTGACCGAATGCTTTGTTCGTGTTTTTGTTGAAAGTCATTGGTTTTCTTTTTACACTCAAGTTTTCTCCTCAGTTCTAAAACTGACCACCTCCATAAGTGAAAGAATCTTGACTGAGTAATTAAACACCCTTACATCAATTCATTCTTATTACAATTTTATTTTATTTTGTGCTGTTAGACTAGTGTTCATTCTATGTTATAAAATATCAAATTTCAAAATGAGACTTACAGACCCAAATATCTTGGTTTTTTAAACTTATAAATAATAAATAAATAAATAAATAAATAAATTATTTTGAATTAATTTCATTTTGATGTTATTTATTTAATTATTTTTTTAATATTTTTGTTTGCTTAATTTTGTAATCATTTTATATTTATCTTATTTTGTGACATTTATTTATTTATTTATTTATTTATTTATTTATTTATTGTTGACTTAATTTTGTATTAATTTCATGTTGATGTTATTTTGGGACTTTTTTTTTAATTATTTCATTTTCTGTTTTATTTTTTCTATTTTCAGTTATGTTGGTCATCAATGTTGTGTTTTTGGAAGATCTTTTGAGTTCAGAAAATTTTTGCATGTAAATTTTGTTGTTTTTTTAAATTATTTTTTTGCATGTCTTTGTTCACATTAATTTTGTTGAACTTCAAAACTTATTTTTTCATTGACATGATATTGTTGTTTTTTTTTTGTTATAATCATTTTAATCTTTATAAGAGTAAAGAAGAATAACGAGTAAAAAAAAAATGAAGCTGACTTTTTGTTACTATGTTAACTGTATTTTAGTGAAAAGATGATTTCTGTAAAATACTTAATGGATCAGAACCATATAACCATCATAAGCTTACCATTTCCAGTTTTATTGGAGATGGCATAAAATCTGTCAATATGCTTATTTTAAAAAGAGTGAAGTGGAATAATGGCATTTTACATCCCAGTCAAATTTTTCTCACTTATGTCTAGAAGTCATTTCTTGGTAAAGGAAGCTGAAGTGTCACTAAAAAACCCCTGACTTATTGCAAGCAAACTGACAAACTTTTTCACTCTAGGATCTACCCAAGTGGGATTTGAAACCAGCAGCGCAAGACATTTGAGCCGATTGATAGGACATTTGAGTGGATAAAAAAGGACATTTGAGCGGCATATCATAGTACATTTGAGTAGATCATTTTTAACCCTTTTGAGCGCATCCTCGAAAATGGTGTGGACATTTGGGCGGATTTACCTCTTCCATCAGCCATGCAATTTTGGTGCTCTACCTGCTCACCATGGGGAATGTTGGTTCTTCTTCATTACAACTGTGTGCAGCATTATTGTTTCTTAAACAAGCTTTTAAACATCCTTTATTTAGTACATCGCCAGGAAATAATATCATTTTTAAGAATACTTTCAATTCTATATCTATATCCATCTGCTAAAATGCTTCTTTTCCTTATTTGTTTCTAATTCAACAATCTCCATGTTGATGGTGATTTGAAAAGAAACAATGACGTTAGTCCTTGTTAAATTATTAAAGATCAGATGAGCTTTAATAAGATAAACACTTTTTAACTAGGTATTACCATGTTTAAATCCAGGGTAATCAATCCAGAGGTAAATCTGTTCAAATGTCCAGTGGTATTTTAGATTTACTTTAAAATTAATTTGCTCAAATGTCCATCAAATCTTCAACTTAAATGTCCTATCATTCCATTTTCAAATCCGCTCAAATGTCTTCTGTCCAAAACTAGACATTGAGAAGCACTGTGATCCATAAGTGCACACTTTAGACCCCCTCCGCCACTCACATTTGAAGTGCATTTTTAGTAAGTAACTTTACAGCCCTAGCTTAAAAATTGTAAGTTTGAAAAGAACTAAAACAATTATGGATGTTGGAATGCAGTTTTTCTTTTTATTGGCTTAAACTTTCCACAGAGTTCAAAATA
Organism: Tegillarca granosa; assembly: GCA_029721355.1. Taxonomy (NCBI): domain Eukaryota; kingdom Metazoa; phylum Mollusca; class Bivalvia; order Arcoida; family Arcidae; genus Tegillarca; species Tegillarca granosa. The sequence continues at coordinate 27,418,200 of CM056596.1, forward strand.
AAAGCCGTCCTGAAAGGGGGATTCTGGTAGTTTTTTGGTAAGGGATGGTTTAAAGAACTGGTTCAGTTTCCACTACTATTTTTATATACTAAGTATTTAATACTGTGATTTTTTTGTGGAGTCTATTTTCTGTAGTTTTTGAATAAAAAATAAAATTTTACCAGATTGTGTATTTCTTTTTTTAATTCTCTAAAGGGTAAGTTTGTAACATACTTTTCCTGGACATGTAAATTAGAGGGCCAGATTGCATAGTATATAGAGAAAGTAAGAAACAATTCAAATGCGAGTGCAGCTAAAATTTTGACAATGTTTTTTTTATTATACATCCTTTGTTTTTATTTTTCAAAATGGTAAAGAATTCAGAATTTAAAGCGTTTAGATTGCAGATCAAGATGATTATGGAAGTGGCCATAGTCATATTTACAAAGAAATTAGTTTACCAAATAACCCGCAAAGCAATTTTTCATTTTTTTAAAAACAAAAATTTAAAAACCTTGTTTTTTTACTATGCACTTGAAAAAGCCCAGATTTAGGAGTTTTTCAAGTACATATATACAATCTCATCTGTTTCAAAGACAGCTGTCAGACTTGTCTAATAAACTGCGTTAAAATCGTGAAATCAATCACTGTGTGGTTAACTATACTATTACGTTTGGTGTAGACTTTCGAAGCACATTATGGCATTATCTGCACAAATTTTGTAATATTTATGATAAAACTGTGTGAAACTTATTTACATTATTTCGAGAATGATTCTCCCCTGCTGGTATTTCACTTTCTCGATTATAAGTTCTGTTTCATTTCGTGTGTTTATTTTTTTAACGTATTCCATTAAATTAGAAGAGTTTGTTTATTTTTGTTTTTTTTAAATAATAATGAAATGAAATGATATGAGAAAAAGGTAAATGAAGAACTAAACAAAACAAATTGAAATGAAATGAAATAACAAAATTAAAAAAAAAATTAAATGAATGAAATAAAATAAAAATAAAATAAAATAAAATAAAATAAAATAAAATAAAATAAAATAAAATAAAATAAATAAATAAATAAATAAATAAATAAATAAATAAATAAAATAAAATAAAATAAAATAAAATAAAATAAAATAAAATAAAATAAAAATAAATATTTAAAATAAACAATGAAGTTTTTGTTACTTGAATTTATTGGAAAAATTTAACTAAAAACTTATGTTCAATACAGATACATGTGTAATTTATTTATACATTATCACTAAACATGTCCTAAGCTTACAGGCTGCATCATGCTATTACATATTGTGATGTGACAGGAAGTATAAGATGCCTCTTTGACAGGATGCTGGTTCATCATACAGTTAAACCCTGGTATATCTGCCTGTAACCTTTTATTTGGCAGCTGGTTAACTAAAGAAATATGAAATTAAATGTCTTGCTCAAAGACACACAATGCAGCCCATCTAGGGTTTGAACCCACAGGCCTTAGATCTGCAGTCTTAACCACAAGGCTCATACCTCCATATTTTATCATTCAATTTTCCAAAATTGACAGGACCTAGAAAGCTAACCGACTGGATGTCATGTAGCTTCAGATTTTTTTTTTTCATAAAAAATTGAGTTATAAAATATCAAATCATTGTATGAAATCAGATGTTTGTTATCATGATAGAATCTTTGACAATCTGTATAGGAGCAGGGGAGGGATGGTAGGATCAGGTTATGAACAATTTCTCATATACTTGTTAATTTTGGAACATAATTAGCTAGAGTCAGTTAAAGATCTGGGATAAGAATCATTTCTTAATTATATCTAATAAATTCATATCTTAATCTCCATGAACCAGACTTGCTAAATAAAACACCATGTTGGTCTTAAATAATTATTAATTAGTCTTTTAATAAATTAGTCAAAACATCATACCATAATTATGATTCTTCAAGATAAAAAAAATATTTTTTCGCTGTCATATCTGGTAAAAGAATTAATAATAATAATAATAAACTTTATTCCGTAAGTTTTACAACTTATAGGATATATAAATAATAATAATGATGAAATACATGAGTACATACAGATAGGCAGTGGTACAATAATAATAATAATAATAATAATAATAATAATAATAATAATAATAATAATAATAATAACAATACAGTGGTACAATAATAATACCGAATTATTAATACGCAAGTAGAAAAATAAAACGGGACTGTAGAAATATATGGAGAGATGTCCAAGAGATAAATTAAATGAGACCTCATATAACAGCTCTTAACTTGAATGCATGAGACAAATATTTCCCTAAATTTGACAGTTGTTTGATGTTGTTAACACGTAATAATTCTATAAATTTAAACATGGAAGGCCTACGCCAGTAGTATGGTTTGATAAACTTATTTCTAAGACATACATATTTTTGACATATTAATACAAAATGAAATTCATCTTCAACTTCATCAATACAAAAAGGACAACACCTGTTACTTCTTGATACATTATTATAACGACCTGTTTCAATTGCTAAGCAGTGCGAAGACAACCTGATTTTGCTGATATATTTTTTAAAACGAGTAGTAATTGGTTTGGTTAAGTAGTACTGTAGAGTAAAATGATCAATTAAATATTTATATATAATGCATTTGGACGAATTATTTATTTCAGCTAGGAGAGACTGCTTACAGCAGTCTTGTAAACGATGTCTGATGACAGACATATACAAATCTGCACTAATGCTGTGTTGATTAAACCATAAAAAACTTAAACCTAAAGAGTCCAGCTCATGCTTGATAACATTTGTGAAAATTGACTTATTGTTTGGGTATTTGTCACACAATTGTAATAAATAAATATAAGCAGATTTCAAAATACAATTATTTGTCTGTAACAGTTTAAACCAATATGCAAACATTCTTATTTTACGAACTAAAACCAGTGGGTATCTACCAAGTTCAAAATAAATAACAGAATTTTTTGTAGTTGATTTAACACCCAGCATGGATTTACAAAAATCTAGATGAACTTTTTCAATATCATAGGCACTATGAGAGCCCCACACTTCACATGCATATAATAATATACTAGACACATAGGTATCAAATAAAGACAATAAAGTATGAGTATTTAAAAATAATGATTTAGTTTTGTACTTTAAATTATACAATGCTTTTCTACCCTGTGTAGCTAGTTGTTGTTGTGAAACATTAAATTTACCATTAAAGTTTAAAACAAAACCAAGATAATTAAAACGATCAACAATTTCTAATATGTTATTACAATATGTCCAACTTTCAGAGTTGTTCACTTTACCACCATTTCTAAAAACCACAATTTTTGTTTTATTTATGTTAACGTTAAGATGCCATGTGTTGGAATAATCATGCAAAGCATGTAACAAATTCTGTAGACCTTCGACAGACTCTGAGAATAAAACCATGTCGTCAGCATACATTAATAAAAACAATGTCAGTTCGTACAATTCATAATGATCTACAGTTTTGGATATAAAATCCATTTCACAATCGTTTAAATAAAATGAAAATAGTAATGGTGAAAGTACTTCACCCTGCATCAAACCCATATTACTACAGAAGTACTCGGAATTAAATCCGTTAAGTGAGACACATACTTTAACTTCGTCATACATTGATCTAATAATACTTAAAAGTTTGCCAGTTATACCACATTTTGCAAGTTTAAAAAATAAATATTTTCTGTCGACACTGTCAAACGCCTTGGTTAAGTCGACAAAGCAACAATACAACCTTTTTTTATTTGTTAAAGATTTAACAATGATTGAGTGTAGAGCAAATATTGCGTCTCTAGTACCCAATCCAGGGCGAAAACCAAACTGGGAATCGGTTAAAATATTATTATCTTCACACCAGTGAAGTAACCTATTATTTAACACAGTAGTAAAAAGTTTACAAAAATTACTTACAAGACTAATACCACGATAATTGTTTGGATCGTCAGTTGATCCTTTTTTAAAAATTGGGATAATAATAGCAGAAGACCAAGATTTAGGGAAAAAACCCGAATTCAAGATGTTATTGAATAATAATAAAATATAAGGCATCAATATATCTTTAAACACTATAAAAAATTCATTTAAAATGTAATCACTACCATGTGATTTATTACGTTTTAATGATGATATTGCCGAATCTACTTCTTCTGATGTGATATCCACGTCAAGTTCATCAAAAACAGGTTTCAAATCCGGGTTCGAAGTTGTACTCGCGTCGCTATGGTTTTCATTATTGTCACTATAAACCTGATGGAAATGTTGTGTAAACGTGTCAAGTGAAATTTCTAAGTTTTTATGACTTTTCGAAAATTTTGAGAAGAATTGTTTAGGATTGGAGTAGCGAAGACTGTCTAGCATGTTTCCTTCTTGACGGAGGTAAGAACGTTTCAGTTTATTTTCAAGAGATTTGTACGCATTTTTATCAGAAAGTAATTGTTCGTGATTCTCCGCACATTTGTTACGGTTGAATGCATACAATGAAGATTTATATCGCCGATATAGCTGTATACACTGGTCATTAAACCATGGTTAAACAATAATTATTACTGCAATATAAACACCCTGCAGGGCAGTATTAATTAATGGCCTTGTAACAGGATAAAGCCAGTTTGTCTGAGAAAATAGAAAATAGAAAAATTGTTTTAATTAATGTTGGTTATTGTCTGATGATATTTAGCCACAATTATGATACTTTGTGTATATATAATTTGTATATAGAAAATAAATTACCGGTAGCCATTATTTGTTGTTTTTGTTGTAATTTTGAAGCAGTTTATAAGATAATTATGTGATATATGGTATTGTGCCAGCTTTTAAAAAAGTCTTTTTTCAAGTTTAAAATGTAATACTTGTTCATGAATTTTGACAAAATTGTTCTGTTACTTCTTACCTACATGAATCAATATTTAGAGAATTGACTATGACCAGGTGTGTAGGTCCAAGGTAATTTTAAGACTTCCTTTTGTAACCATCAATTTCTATGTAAAATTTTGAAAAAAAAAAGTTTTTCATAGAAATTTTCAAAATTGATTGATTTCATCATTGGTAGGCCATTTCAGTTCAAACTAAAATTTTAGTGAAGGGCACAAAAAAGGAAGTCTTTCTGAGTTAATACCTAGTTTTTTTTAAATGTATTTTAGGTGAGACCTGGTGAAATAACACTATTCCAGTTCCGATTATTGTCTTCAACATCATGTTAAACTTTTCAATGTTTTGAGGATACAAGCACATTCTGTCTAAAAATGACATAATTAGCAGTTCAAACCTCCTCAGTCATATTATATGGGATCTTCAATTATAAAGCAATCTAAAAAATGCTCCAGCATCTTTCACTGTCTGGATTTAAAACCCATTTTAGACAGATTCTAATTTTAGAAATTTCTCAATCTTGGTTTTATGCAGGTATTCACCACCATTCAGAATTGACCATTCATATATAAGTGACAGAAGATTGGGCATAAAACATTTTGACCTCTTCACATACCAGAAACATGCTGATCACTTAACTCTTTAAAAAATGCTGATGTGATGTAAAACAACAAGGAATGATCCAGTCTTCTATTTATTGTTCTTAATCAGGTACAGAGGCCCTAGTGGCCAAGTGGACTCAAGCATCTCTCACATACCCAGATTTAAATTTCTGCTTTTAGGCAGATTGAAGTGTGAAAGAATTTAACAGTTTGCTTCCCAACATTGATGTTTTCTTCTGAACACTCAAATTTTCTCCACCATTTCAGAGCTTATCATAGTGAAAGAATCACAACTGGGGCTTAAAACACCAATACTCATTACTGTTTTCTCATTAGTTTCGTTTCATATTATTATTATACAATTGTAACTTGATTTATTTCCGTACCATTCAGTTCATTTAATAAACGTACTAGGATATGTAATAAAATTGAATAAAAGGATTATTATATTTTGTAGCATGACATTTATATTTATCACAACATGAGATCAAAGCTTGTTATAAAAAACAATGAACTTATTGAAGTCAAACTAGTTTGATCATATTAAAATGGCCTACAACAATGTCGATGTTTTTTTAAAGCAGTATGATTTAGAAGCTCAATTAAATTATTGCAGCGGGTTGGTAAGCTTAAATTCTGTGCTGAGCATAAAAGCTTACTAGGCTTATCAGGTCTTGGTTTATTCTAGTTTCAGTCATATATAAAGGCTTGGTTTTCTCTAGTATTTTTGGAGCTGAATATATATTGTAGGCTCAGTGGTAGAGCATATGCCTTGACAGCTAGAGGTTGCAAGTTCAAACACTGGTTATCTCATACATATTTGCTTCCTTATTTGGTGTTTGGCATTAGGAAGATAGAGTATCAACTGGTTCAAACATTGCCAGGATAATGGACTGGGGGAGTGGTCAGTCAGTTTTATTTTGAACCTAGGCAGATCTGTTCAAATCTTGGCTTTTTAACCAATTGGTTGGTCAGTTTTATTTAAAACGAGCGTGCATAATATACCCACTATGTGATTGAGTGTAAGGATTATGTTATATCAATATTCAGTAATAATATACAGTTGACTCAAGTTACAACAAAGTTGAAGTGGGTTTATTATTACTTGTATCTCGTTCTAAGCAATCTTTGTTGTATCCAGAACCGAAAGTTTGCCAGCCATGGAAACAACCGGAATATCATGACCAGATTATAAATAACAAGATGCAATATATGTATATATAATTATTATTATTTTTTGTTTTTGGACAAGCTGAAGACCAGTTTTTCTAGTGTTTCTTATGGAAAAGTTTGTCTCAAGTTTGTCCCAAGCCTGACTTTACACTCTGTAGTGAGTTGTACTGGTCTTAGGGAAAAGTTTGTCTCAAGTTTGACTAATGCCTAACTTTACACTCTGTAGTGAGTTGTACTGGTCTTAGGGAAAAGTTTGTCTCGAGTTTATCCCAAGCCTGACTTTACACTCTGTAGTGAGTTGCACTGATCTGTGTTTTTACACATACATCTTGGTCTTCAGAATGATTGATCACAAGTGAGAGTAAAATAAAGATGTGGTATTTGAAGATTTAAATGTTGAAATATTGGTCAAAGTGTTTAAATGAAAAATTATTTGAAGATAAGATATTCCCTTCTTACAGTTCTTAATGTAAAAAATAAGCTTTAGTGATTTTCTTTACATAACTGTTAAACAAAAAGTAAATTGTTAAAAATTGAGAAAAAGTCATTTAGTACAGCTTAGCAATCAGATTTTATTGGATAGTACTAAAAAGTCATTTCTTTTCATTAACTGAAAATTAATTGAAAAATGTCAACTTTACATTGATTTTTTTGTAAGTCGAACAGAATTTTTATGTGTTATTATTTTTATAGGCTAAGCTAAGCTACTATGCTAAGCCATGCAACGACAATAACTCAAGCAATTTAATTGCTACACTTATTGTAGTGAGAAATGTAACTAAAAATATTTCTTATTTAAAAACAAAACTAGGACATGTATATTGTTACGTTTATGTGTTTTAAAAAAATAAATTATATGTAAAACAACAATAACAATTTATTTATAATTTATTTATTGTTCACATATGTGTAACATGATGTGATACTTGTAAAAATGAAAAAAATTAGTACATGTACTGTGGAAAATGTAGGTCAAACTATGGTTGATTGTACTGGTGAAAAATGTAGGTCAAATTATGGTAAATAGCACTCGTGGAATACCGGTATGTAGGTCAAGTTATAGTAAATAGTATTTGTGGAAAATGTAGGTCAAGTAATAGATGATTTTTGTCATTCATTTGTTTGTTTACAAAAGAGTGCTTTATATAGCATTATAATACATCATGAACATTTATCCAGTAGTATTACTACAATTTTATACTGGTACTGGTTTACCAATCCGTGCAAAATACTGGACACTCAACAATAATTTTTAAGATTGGTTGTTAGTAATGTTGTTTCTTTTCACATCAACCACTGCGGTAGCTCAATTGGTAGAGTGCTCTTTCGATCTGTAAGTGGGAGGTTGTGGGTTTGATTCCTGACCAGGTCTGACCTAAGACTTAAAAGTGGGTAGTGGTTGTTCTTTCATCAAGCATTCGGCATTACAAAATGAAATTCACAGTTCTTTCGGATGGGAACTTAAAATAAATGAAGTCCTGTGTTACGGTAGAGCTGGCACAATAAAGAACCCTGCTGTATAATGCCATCAGCGTAATGCACAGGCCAAATTTTTGCACTTTTGCTTATCGCTTGCTACGTCTTGATATAATTCAAATACTAGTATTCTTGACTGAAAGGTTAAACACCAGTATTCAACTCAACTCAACTCAACTTAACTCAGCTCAACTCTTTTCACATCAGCAATTTTTCAGCTATTTGTGACAAATGCAAGGTTATTAATTGCTAAAGATTAATATAAGAACAAGTTCTTGTATGTGTGAAATGTACTTGCCATGATTTTTAGGTGGCTTTTGTTAAGGTACTAGCTCACTGAGTCAGTATGGCTGCAGACTAGCATACCACAACTCTGAACACATTTTCCTAGCGCAAGGTGGACAAGTCAATAATTTGTCTTCCTAATGCCGAGAGCTAGGTGAGGAAGCAGTATCTCAAATTTAAAAAACACCTTTGGCTCAGATACAGTATAAGTTTTTCGGTGGAACTGGTTTTTTTCTTTTCTTTATTTTTTTATACACCCATCTATGACAAGACGTATTATGTTATGGCGCAGTCCGTCCGTCCGTAAGTCCACACGTCGTACACTAACTCAAGAATGCTTTGAGCAATTTTAATGAAACTTTTGTGAAATGTTTATATCTAAGGCAGAAAGCTCCCTATTGTTTTTGAGATTTGTATGTTTTCTCGTTGCAGAGTTATTGGCCTTTAATTGTCAAATTTTAGGCATTTTTTTGCATGTTGTACAATAACTTAAAAATTCTTTGAACAATTTGAATGAAACTTTTGTGTTATATTGGTATCCATGGCAGAGAGGTCTCTTTTATTTTTGAAATTCCTTTTTTTTTGACACTGTGGAGTTATAGGACTTAATTGTCATATTAAAGGCATTTTTTTTGCATGTTGTATAATAACTCAAAAATGCTTTGAACAATTTGAATGAAACTTTTGTGTTATATTGGTATCCATGGCAGAGAGCTCCCTTTTATTTTTGAGATTCGTATGTTTTCTTATTGTAGAGTTATTGGCCTTTAATTGTCAAATTTTAGGCATTTTTGCATGTTGTAACTCAAGAATCATTTGAACTTTTTTATGAAACTTTTGTGTTATATTTGTCCTATAATCCAAAAGGTTTGTGAATAAACATTGAGAAATAAATGTGCTACTTTTGTTTTAAAAAAATATGTTTCAGCTAAATGTCAAGTTGTTTAAGACATTAAAAAAAAAGTTTAAATATCTGATGGGCATATTCATGCACTCCAGGCACAGCTGTTTTTTTTTTGGCTAAATGGAACAATGATGGCTTCTTGATTGACCACTGCAATGCAGAAGTAAATGTTAACCTGGATGTCATGTCAAATTTCCGATAATGTTTAGTCGATAATCTGATATTTTCGTTTTAAAAATAAATCAAGCGCTGCCATTGAACAAAAGACAGTCTATATTGAATTAATTCACATCTTAAACTAGACAGTAGGATCAGGAAATATATTTCCAGAAGTTGTATTGAGGTCAACTTACAGCATATTATAAGATATTAAAAGATTGTTCGTGTAGCATAATATTTCATCAGTCATTATGCATTGGAAAAGTAGGTCAACTTTAAGATAATGATTGCTGCTGACTTTGTCATGTGTTCTTGTTTCTTGTTTTTTTTTTTTTAAATCTAATTCATGCTGTTCAATATCCTTTCATACACAATATAGTGGTATATTTTGCAGTAGATTTTGGTGTTGGTTAACAAATAATTTTAGTTTAATATAATATGTATAATTTATTTTCAGGTACTTTTAAAAATTAGTGAATTATGCTTTTAAGGTTATTTATGCAGAAAATACAAATACATCACATGTAACTTGGTTTTTTTAATAAATTTTTCCAAGGATATAAAATTGAGATAAGCTTATATAGATAATTTTTTCCAATTTGTCACAATTTGATGTTATTGAAAATACATGTATAGTTGGGATAGATTCTGCAGTTAAAAACTGCATTGTAAACAATGCATCACTAGCAAACATAACTATAAGATGTAGGTCAAATTTCCAATTATATTTTGGAAATTATTAAAAGATAGGTTAATATTTTACCCAAGGGAGATTATTATAGGTTAATGCTGTTGTAATGTTGGATGAACAAATGGATATTTTGTCCTTCTAATCATGATTGCTGGGGTGAGGAAGCAATGTCTCCAATTTACAAGTTTTATGTATGACTCGACTGGGGTTTGAACCCATAACCTTCCACTCTCAAGGCAGATCGATGCTCTACCAATGAGCCACAGAGGCAGTCAGATTTTTATATGAAACTATTGGTCAACTTATAGATAATTTCTGTCAGTTTTGTTATATTTTCATATTTTTTAAACAAAACTCAGATAGTTATGGTATTTCACCATCCACAGTTCATTGTTTATTATTACCATATGATGTAGGTCAAATTTATGGATAAAATTTTGCAGAGTGTTAAAATAATCTTGAAATCAGATTGGTTAATTGACTCAAGGGAGATTATCAGACTATTGTTTGAAAATCGTTGTCAATTTTGTCACTTTGGTGGCCTATTGATCTAAAGCACTCACTGACCAATCTCACCTCCTAGGGTTTGACTGTTATCCCGACTGGGCATCTTAGTGTGAAAGTTTCTCATTTTCCTTGCTGAAAATTGACAGTTTTTTCTGGATTCACTAGTTTTTATCAACATCCCTGAACTGACAATATGAATATACTAATAAGTGAAATACTTTTGCTTTGGGAGTATAACAACATTACTCCACATCATCCCATATTTGTCATTTAAGTATTTTTGCTTTTAAAACAAAAATAATACACTGTTCAGTATCACATAAAAAAACCTGATCCATAAATATTATCAAAAGATGTAGGTCAAATTTACACTTAACGTAATTCCGTAATTCTGATATCAGGTTGGTTAATTGACCCAGGGGAGATTATCAGGTTACAGTTTTCTTCTGTATGACATACATAGTCATTGATTTAACTACCGATTATTGTGGTATAATGGTTCTCATCGCTGATGAGAAATAGTGGTTAATTTAATTATCCGGAAAAATTTTTATAACTCGTCTGATAGATTTCTTATTGTTTTAACATGTTATCAGGTAAATTTGATTTATTGTTCGTGATATTTGCGATTAAAATTTTACATGGCATATTGGTTTGATATACAATGTGTTATTAGATGATTTATTTTGCAATGATGTAAATTGTGCATTTTTAAAATTGTATGTAACAGTCAAGATAATAATTACTTAATTATAAAAAAGGGGAATGAATTAATGGAGTGTTATGTTCCAGTTAAGATTCCACAATTTACATAGAGACATTGAATACTGGAATGATTGAGAAAACTGGAGTACCTGGAGAAAACTACCAACCTTTGGCAACAATGAATGCTTTCTCTCTGCAAAATCTGTTGGGTGTTGAATTTAAATCTTTGGCAGCAAGAGGCACTGTGGTTTGTAAGCATGCATTGTAGACCACTCAAAATTTTATTTGGATCTGTAGAAAAAATTGTTCCCTCCCAAAATTTTTTGACAAGTGAACTGACAAACCTCCTATTTTCTTACTCTTAGGAATGATTCCAAATGGCCAAGTGGTTAAAAACATAAGCTTCAACCTTTATACCAAAAATATTTCACTACAATTAGTTTTACCACCATGGTAATAGAAAAAAAAATGTAAAAATAATTTTATAGTAATAATAATGAAAAAAATAATAATACATGTAATAATAAATAATAATAATAATAATAATAATAATAATAATAATAATAATAATAAAAATAAAATTGATCAATGTATCAGTAAATTACCAGTAATTTAAAGATTTAAAAACAGTTGTCACATGTTTGTCTTGTACATCTCGTCTTTTCTTTAACCACTCAGGACAGATCCTAGTGTGAGGAAGTTTGTCAGTTTGCTTACCGAAGGTCATTGTTTTTCTCTGGGCTTTCTGGTTTCCTCCGTCATCCCAGAACTGACTGCCTTGAAATAAGTGAAAGAATCTTGACTTTGGCTTAAAACACCATTATTCCACTCCACTGATCTTTTCTTTAACTGCCTGGGATGAAAAATATTTAAAACAGATGATAAAGACAGTTAAGATTTGAAAATAGTGATTAATTTCTTTGAGAATGCTTAATGATATGTTTTCATTGACAGGTGATTGTTTAAGTGTTTGTCAATTTCACCATCCATGAAATGATTTAAGCTTTAGTTTCAAAGTAAATAGTAATGTTGGGTTGTCAATTTCAATCTGTTGATTTCTGAGTATGTACATGTACATGTTGATTTCACCTTCTTTGAAATGATTTAATTTGTTGATTTCAGTGTGTGTGTGTGTTGTGTGTGTGTGTGTTGTGTGTGTGTGAGTGTGTGTGGATTTTAAGTTGTCAATTTCATCCTCTATGCCTTTTAATTTCACAGTATATGTAGCTTCCAGATTTTTTTTATATTTTGAGTTGCCATCTTCACCTTTTCTGATTAATTAAGCTGCTACTTTGAGAAATGTGTTTAGAGTTTATCTCTGTATATTTCAGTTTGTATGTATTGACTAAAGGAATTTTTTTCAGAATGAGTCATAAATTACGCCACTGGTTTGCATCGCTTAATTTTTGTGATCACACAAATCAATAAAATGTTTGATAAAAAACGGTGATTTACAAACACCAATTCTCCAGTATGACATAAGATCATACTAAATTCCTAGTTGATTTTTGTGTAATTATGTTGAAAATTAATTAATTCATCATCATGGGATGATAGATAAGAAAAAAAAGATAAATGAATGAATGAATGAATGAATGAAGGAAGAAAGAAAGGGAGGAGGTGAGGAAGGAAGGAAGAAAGTGAGGAAGGAAGGTAGGAACAAACAAATGATAGAATGAATGAATGAACGAACAAATGATTGAACGAACAAATGAATGAACGAACAAATGAATGAATGAATGAATGAATGAATGAATAAATAACTAAATAAATGAATAAATTGTGATGTGATTTTTAATATCAGTGTTCTATTTATAATCTATTTTGAGTAGTGAAGGGTTTTCCAAAATATTTACAGTACTTCTGATGGATTTTTTAAAAAGAATACCCATTTATTATAAATTTTACATTGTTCGGAAATCACAAATTATTTAAAGTGTCAAAAGTTCTTCGGTAAATTTCCCTCCCCCTATTACAGTAATTACACTATAAATAATTACATTCAATTGGCAACTTTATTAACCATTTTTAGGGTTAAAAAATGTTTGAAATCCAAATCATTGAAAAAATAAAGACAGTGCGATTACACTTAATTTGGATAAACGAAAAAAGGTCTTAAGTAATTCAACACTAATATGCCAGTCTTATTTTTGACATTGGATTGAGGAAGAAAAAACAAATAAACATCATAAGTTGATTGGCACTTAACTGTTTAATATTGTTTACTAAGAGATCAATTACAGATTATCACTCACATTGTTTTTATGTTTATTACCTGACAGGTGTGATTTTTACCTGTACTGTTATAGGAAGTATACAGTTTTATGAGCAATTCACCTGGTGTCAGTTTCACTTTTTCAATAGGCTAATTTTGATCATTAAGTATGTCAAGATTGGATTATAATAGCCCTTGGTCACTTGTAACAGTTCAGTATGTTTGTAGTCAGTTTTTGACACTGGACACTGGTCATTGTTTGGACAATGTTGATTCCAAACAAAAATGACAGAAATGTCTAAAATGAAAATTTTGTCAGACATGTTAACACATTATTGTCATTTTTCAAGTAAAATATTGTTTTTTGATACTCAATTTGATAAAATATAAAAATCAATATTCATGTTAATATGTATCAAATATATAAAACAGGTGATTTTTTTTGGCCTTTTGTAGCTTTTGTACAAAGAAATTGCCAGTTTTAAACTCCAAATATAGTTGGATAGACAGATATATATATGGTCTATCTATCTATCTATCTATCTATCTATCTATCTATATATATATATATATATATATATATATATATATATATATATATATATATATATATATAGAGAGAGAGAGAGAGAGAGAGAGAGAGAGAGAGAGAGAGAGAGAGAGAGAGAGAGGGGGGAATATAAACCATACAACCATATTATTGTAGAAAAAAATTCTCATGTATGTTATGTTTCATGTAATAATAATAATAATAATAATAATAATAATAATAGAATAATAATAATAAAAATAATAAATTAGTAAATCTTAATCTTAATTAAAAAAAATCTTTCCAGAAACTAAAGTCTCATAAAAGTATTTAAAAATAGTTATAGTTTATATTGTATTTCATTTTCGTGAAATTTTATTGCAAGATAATATTTTGTTGTGAAATACCTATGTTCTGTGGATAATATTTCATAGGTAATTAATATCCATGGTTACAATTTAATGCAGAAAATTGATCTTATGTAGAATGATCTTAGGTCTTGCTGGAGCAATTGTTGTTTGTAAATCACAGATTTTACTATGAAAGTATATCCCAAAAATCATTTTCAGAGGATTAAATTATCACTCCAACAAATACAAGACTATTGTATTTTACACCTGTTACTTTTACTGCTGCCTTGCAACACAGTCTATATATATATATATATATATATATATATATATATATATATATATATATATATATATATATATATATATATATATATATACATTCAGATGACTTAAGATCTTATTTCCTCAAAAAATGTGAATATTTTAATTCTGTTTTTTTAACATCTTAAATGATATTGATAGATTTTGCTATTTTTTTTTAGAAAACTAATGTGTGAAAACTATTTTGGCAAAACTTTTATATGATAGGTATAGATGTCAAATGTTATTTTACTAATTTTAAATGTGTCTCATAAGTCTCTTCTGTGAAATTTAAAATTTTATGATACATTTTAATGATGTTTTTACATTGTTTTTAATTACATGTGACATGAAAATAAACTATTTCTTTACTGATTCACTTATTATATAACATTTGCAGAAGGTGCATTGGCCCAGGATTAAACAAGCAGGTAAAATCAGCTGAATTTTGTAATTTACATATCTCTGACAAATTTAAAAAAAAATAATGGAAATTTAACCTTTTTATTCTGATTAAAATGAATTTCATGTAGTTTTAAACAAACAGTGCAACAAAAAATGATAAAAAAATGAAAACTAAAATTCATTCGGCATGATAAAGACAGGTTGACGAAAGTCACAGCCTTAGTAGAATGATTGTGAAACTATAAAATACACAGCATTTGTTCTTTACTTTTGATATAAGGGGGATAACTCTCAGAGGATTATGGAGTACTTGTTTTACTTGTTGTGCACTTACAGTTATTCAAGGCACAGTATACAGCATTTGTTTGAAATACAAATAAATGACGAACCTATAGTTAAACAAGAAACAATATACCAGGTAATTTTTTGTGACAAGATGAAATTCATTATTGTTAGACTGAAATATTGGAAGACCGAAATACTGCATTCTGAACTAGAAATTTGGGAGGAGACTGAAATACCTACAGGGTAATTCTGAACTAGAAATTTGGGAGGAGACTGAAATATCTAATTCTGAACTTGAAATTTGGGAAGCGACTGAAATACCTAATTCTGAAGTAGAAATTTGGGAGGAGACTGAAATACCTAATTGTGAAATAGAAATTAGGGAGGAGACTGTAATACCTATATCTGAAATTTGGGAGGAGACTGAAATACCAAATACTGAACTAGAAATTTGGGAGAAGACTGAAATACTTCATTCTGAACTAGAAATTTGGGAGGAGACTGAAATACTTCATTCTAAAGTAGAAATTTGGGATGAGACTGAAATACCTAATACTGAACTAGACGTTTAGGAGGAGACTGAAATACTGAACTAGAAATTTGGGAGAAGACTGAAATACTTCATTCTGAACTAGAAATTTGGGAGGAGACTGAAATACCTAATACTGAAATTTGGGAGGAGACTGAAATACCTAATACTGAAATTTGGGAGGAGACTGAAATACCTAATTGTGAACTAGAAATTTGGGAGGAGACTGAAATACTTCATTCTGAACTAGAAATTTGGGAGGAGACTGTAATACCTATATCTGAAATTTGGGAGGAGACTGAAATACTAAATACTGAACTAGAAATTTGGGAGGAGACTGAAATACTTCATTCTGAACTAGAAATTTGGGAGGAGACTGTAATACCTATATCTAAAATTTGGGAGGAGACTGAAATACTTCATTCTGAACTAGAAATTTGGGAGGTTTTCTCAGATCTCACTGTTTTGGTTGGTGGGTTTTATATATAGTTGGTTAATTCAATATTGTTTTACTTCAAATCAGCAATTTTCAAGTTATTCATAATGAGAAACATTTTTTTAAATATTTATATGCCTAAGTTTATATGTTGTACAAATTGGTACAATTTTAAATTTCAATTTTATTAAATTTTATTTACTTTGTACTGTATACATTTTTGACAATCTTTTATGGTGCTAGTTCATTTGTCCAGAATGTCCTAGTAAGCAATATAAATCACTGACTATTATACATGTATCAGTACCAAGCCAACCAACATTAACGACACATGAGGTAACTTTATTATACCAATAAAACCTCATAAACATAAACAAATTTTGTTTTCCGAACTTCACTATGTTTTAACTTCACTATCGTAACTTAGTTGTTAGAGTGCTTGCTTTGTATGTGGAAGGTCGTGGTTTGAAGCCTGGCCGGGACTGACCAAGACTTAAAAATGGGTATTGACTGTTCTTTCACCAAACACTCGGCATTTAGAAATGACAATAACCAGGTCCTACGGATGAGACCCTGAAAACTGATGCCTTATGCCACAGCAGATGTGGCATGCTAAAGAACCCTCTTTGCACATTACCCTGAGTTCAACGCAAAGGTAAAAATTTCTGCCACTTCACCTATAGCTGGTGACCTCTCAATATAAGTGAAATATTCTTGACTGGGATATAAATCAAATTAATCAACCTAAATTTTAGTTGAATCGGAATTGGAAAAAAGAAATGTTTCAAAATCTCTATACTATCTTGTATCAATCGGAATAGGAAAAATGAAACGTTTCAAAATCTCTATACTATCTTGTATCAATCGGAATAGGAAAAATGAAACGTTTCAAAATCTCTACACTATCTTGTATCAATCGGAATTGGAAAAATGAAACGTTTCAAAATCTCTATACTATCTTGTATCAATCGGAATAGGAAAAATGAAACGTTTCAAAATCTCTACACTATCTTGTATCAATCGGAATAGGAAAAATGAAACGTTTCAAAATCTCTACACTATCTTGTATCAGTCGGATTTGGAAAAATGAAATGTTTCAAAAACTCTACACTATCTTGTATGAATCGGATTTGGAAAAATGAAATGTTTCAAAATCTCTACACTATCTTGTATGACAACACTTGTTTCCAAAATATATCTTGTACTAATATGTTTTGTACTAAGATGTTTTGTGTACCAATGGTAGTTCACTAAACTTCAACCAAACGAAATTGAACCAGAAAAAAAATCAAATGAACTCAATAAAAATTGTGAAGAATTATTATTATTTTTCAACCATCTTGATTGCAATCACTCCAATTCACTGCCTGTAAAATTATTACTGTCACAATATACTGTCACATTGTAGAAATTAAAAAAAAAAAATTATTTTACCATGATAAATGTTGACTTGACACTGACTGCTGGAGTTGTTTTGCCAGTTTGATTGACCATTTGTGTCACAGAGGAAAACTTAAACTATTTCTGAGAAAAATAAAATTTCCTTTGGGATACACATTAAAAAATTTTTTGTAGTCACCATGAAATATTTGAATTCTTCGGGGAAAAATGCTAATTCATACCATCTGTTAGTAAATCATTTAATAATGTTACGGAGAAGATTAAATCTCTAACATTTTTATTAAAAGTCAATTTATATGCAATTTTGGGATAAAATATTAAAATAATAATCTCATAAATCAAGCTAATTCCATATTAAAAACAAAAGATATTGAAAAAGATATTAACTTTTTGATGAAATAAAAGTTTGATAGTTCATTGCTTTTAGCATTTTTTCAACATTAAGTTCATGATATATTGTTTTAAGATAATTTTTATTTTTTTGAACCTTTGTTTTTTTATACACTGATTTTAAAGAGTTCCTTGCTTTGTTGCAATTTCCAATCAACTTATTGCATTTGCAATATTGTTTATGCAGGCTTGAAAATTGGTAGTGACTGTTTTTTTCACAAAACACTTGGTATTAAGAAATAAAAATCACAGGGTTCTTAAGAGGAGACCTCAAAAACTGATGCCCCATGTCATGGCAGGAATGGCATGTTAGAGAACCCTTCCTGCACATTGTCCTTTGTGCACTGTAAAGGTAAAAATTTTTACCACTTCACTTATAGCTGGTGACATCTCAATATAAGTGAAATATTTAGACATAAAACCCCATTAAATCAAGTTCTAATGCTTTGGAAAGGTTCATTTATACTGCATTAATTTTAGTAAGTTAAATTATTTATAACAAATGTGCAAAATCAACAGTTAACCCACAGGTATGCAATTAACATTTCCTTCCACCAAATTGTATTGAAATGTACAAATTTATTACAGTTAATTTTTTTCATTACTTTTTGCTTTTTCAACAACCATATTATATTAAAACACCCAACTTATTAGCTTTGTAAATACAGGAAATAGTCAAGAACCGTTTGATGTATTTGAGAGATATTTGTACCTGTTACACGTTCATTTCACCAGCTGCCGTAGCAACGTAATTGACAGGTGATATATTACGGGAGATTGTACATTTCCTGTGTACATAAGGGTTATACTTTGATGTATGAAATAAATGATTCAATTATCTTTTCATCTGTAAACAAAATGTCTTTTCTGGTTAACTGTGAAATGAGCAGTTAATAAACTATTTAATTTAAAGTGAAATTTAGTGTTGAATTAAAAATTTTATTGATGAGCAGTATTTGAAATTTGTTTTGATATTTTAAATTTATCAAAATAATGTTTTGTAGTGGATATGAAATTTAAAAACTCTATTAATTAAAAGAAAGAAAACTAAATCATATGAATTGCTCCATTACCACAAGTTAAAAATTGAAAATTGTGTCAGAGGAAAATAGTTCGATGAATCTCCATAATATGTATTGCAAGAAACGAGGATGGCTGAGTGGTCTAATGCACATGCTTACAGCTCAAAGCATATATCAACACTAAAGTTTAAATACCACATAGGCAGTTCTTAGTGTAAGTTTGAACAGTTGGCTTGCTAATGTTCTCAGTTTTCCCGGGGCTCTCTGGTTTATTCCACCATTTCTGAACTAATTGTCTCAATATATACCAAGAAACCTTGACTTGAGGCATGAAACACATTACATGTACTCAACTCCATCCCATAACTTACATGTAGACCTCTCTTTAATGTTTACCATTATTGTAAAGAAAATCATGTTGCCAATTTAGCATGTTTTTATTTATGTAATAGAAAATTAACTTGATTTTGATAACTTTTTGTTAAATATTGGGGCAATTTACAAAATTATAATATTGCCACAAAACGAATAATCTACTGCCTGAGCAGATTCCTATGTAAGAAAATGGGATTGTTTATTTTTCAAAGGTTGGTGTTTTTCCTGGGTATTCTCATTCTCACAACCCGAGACTGCCTCCATATAAGTGAAGGAAACTTGACTTTGGTGTAAAACAACATACCGGTAACTCCACTTCACTTTGCTGCTTAAAAATGAGGGAGGGAATGGGGGTGGGGGTGGGAGGGGGTACATTCCCAAAATCCCAGAAAAGAAAATGGTAATTTCCCAGTTCCCGGAAAAATAAATAGCCATTTCCCAGTTTCCCGGGAAATAAATTACAAGTTCTAAGCAAAATGAACACTTTTATTTTGAAATATTGTATCACTGCCTTTACTGACAGTGATAAACTCGTGTCATTCTCCATTGTTATGCATAATAATTCTGATCTGCAGGTTTCTCATCTACGAGTTTGTATATTAAGGGCGATAATTTATTTATCCTGTTGTCTTATGTGTACCTTCTGTTTACGAGCTCCACGTACGTACGCGTTTAAATTGTGGTGAATTTTTACAGGGAATTTTGTTGAAGATGCATCATTAACAAAGAAGATGAATGAAATCCTGGTAAATTTGAAGGAAATTCCCGGATCCCAGCAAATAAATTTTAAGGTTTCCTGAGTCCTGGTAGATCTTTTTCCCGATTTTCGAGAAAATAAAACTGTTTTTCCCGATTCCCGGAAAATAAAAAAAGCATAATCCCGGGTCCCGAAAATACCCCGTTCCCCCCCTTGAAAAAAATGACTTTTTTTTTTTCAAATCTTATCATTTACCCTCAGTTCAATATTTGAGATCTACATTGTGTCATAGTACATTAACAATAGAATACTTATAAGTACAATGTATTGTATTATAATACACTATTCATTATTCAACTCTGTCCAGAAAATTAAATTTGTTAGTGATAGTGTGATTTACAAATCAAAGGGCCATAAGTCTGTTAAAATTTATGACACTTCTATGTCATATGAATCATCTTGTTTAGCAAATTTTTTTTATTAAAGTTTGTAAATAAAGTCACACACACACACACACACACACACACACACACACACACACACATTAAAACTACCATATAATGGTAGGAACAGTTCATAATTCTGTACTCTGTAATTCTGTATTCACAAATAGTTTCATGCATATACATCTTGCATTCTTCAACTAAATACCAAAAAGTGGTTTTTATATATACAAGTTTACATGACATAGCTAAATATAAAACCTGTTAAATTTGAAAAGAGAAATCCTGCTAAAGGAGAAATGAACGAGTCAGTTTTTTTCTCTTTATAAACAGGTGGCTTTGTAAGATGGTTTGACTGTACATAAATATTGATGAGGCCAATAAAATTAGGTTGATATGAAAACTGTTATTCAATGAGATAAATAATTCAGATTTATGAAAAGTAATTAATTTTTATTGTTTTTTTTCTCATTTAATTACCTGGACTAACATATGTAGAAAGATGTGTAAGGTGTAAGTTAACACCTGTTACAGAGACCTGACTACTCTAAGTAATTGTGTACTGAAGCTGTTGTATATCTAAATGCAGAGATCATGCCAAATACCAAACGAGTGTCTGTTATAATTGTACAGATTAAAGATTATGCCATAGTCATTGTGACTCGCAGAATCGGCAAAAAATAAATATATATTGAAACTAAAAATAAATGGACAGTGCAACTGTTGAAATTGAAATAGAAATTGACGGATCATAGTTAATGCAAAAATTGCAGAAATCGTAGAAGAGGATTTAAATATTAAAATCTTGGAAGTTTGATAATACAGTAATGGAATAGAAATGGGAATACATGTATATTTTTATTGAACTGGACAGAATTCGAATATTCAAGAATAAATTTAAAAGTAAATTTTGTGAAATAAAATTTATTAAGATTTAAAATCAATAGTGGAATCAGAATAAACTTAATTAAAAAAAATAAAAAAATAAATTCATTGTGGAAAAAGGATAATAAATTCATTGTGGAGAAAGGATAAAATAACTTTCAAGAATTTATTTTTTTAAAATACCGAAGATTTTTTCAAAATTTGGAATTTTTCTCAATTTTATCATTTGTGAAAACAAACTAAAAACTAAATTTAGAGACTTCATCATGGAGGAATTACTAACAAAATGAATTATGACCTTTGAAATATTTGATACAAGGTTTATAACTCGGAAAATTATTCAGACTACCGTAAAATTACATACAAATTGTTAGTGATATTATTTCATTTTGGAACTTATATATTTTTTTAAATGAAATTATCCAAAAAAGAAATTCTGTGCACTGATATCAGCAATTTTGGAAAACAGTTTTACTTTGCAGTGTCTTATTGAAAGAAATTTGGATAAAACGTTTAGTTTAAACAGTGTTTATTCAGCTAAAAATAGATTTTAGTAACGTTTTCAATTTCAATGAAGGATCCAGGAACTGGAACGGAACTCTTATTTGTTTATTTAAATATTTTTACATTTTTAAAAGCTATACTTAAAAAATTACTGTTAGTGATTTAATGTACAGTTTTTAATGAATATTTTGAAATTTAAAATGCATAAATAGTTAAAAAAAGTTTTCAGTTTAAAATGAATATTTTGGAATTTAAAATGCATAAATAGTTAAAAAATAAGTTTTCAGTTTGGTTTTTGTGGAAAATGGAAAAGAGAAAATACAGATTTAAATAGAAAGGAAAAAGAAGAAAATAAATCTTGAAAAACATTGGAAGGAAAAAATCTTGACTGTTTTCATTTGTGTTGAGTTTATAGAGGGATCACAAGAAAAGGCAAAAAAGATAACAAAAACAGTAGAAAGAAAAATATAACCATTTGTCTTGAAACAACGTGAGGTGCATTTAAAAGAAGTATCTAAAAGAAAAGTTATCAGAGAGAAAACAGCCAGAAAGCCAAAAAGATAAGAAAAACAATGAAAAGAAAGATGTAATAATTATTTTTGTCGAAAAATATAAATGCTTACTTACAGAACTACCTCAAAGAAAAGTAATAAGAGAAAAAATAAAAAGCAAAAAAAGATAAGAAAAAACGATGGAAAAAATATCACTTTTTTTTGTCATGATACAGGATATGGATGTGTTTACTGGTAGATAATAACGTACATGTGTCTGAGATAAGCCTACAAAGAGTTTTGTTTTGAGAAACGCTTTCATGAATGAAAGTTATATTAATGAACTAATTACCAGAGATAGGTGTTTTTCTTTTTTTAGTTTAGCATAATATCTCTGTAAGCTGTTGATAGATGAAGATGTTTAAAAACACATCTTTTACACTTGGGTTCCGATTACGTTGTGCGAATAATCGTAAAGATAAGAGGGATGAAAACCAGGTAAGTTATTGCATCAGTGGATAATTGCATGCTGAGCTCTGTAATTGTTTGATGGCTCTTTGATGAAATAATCATATGTTTTTCCAGAATCATGCTCAAAGAACCATATAATTGATTCATCTACTAAGCCACTTTTATTTTTTGTTTATAAAATAATCAGTTGAAAAGATGAATGAACAGAAAAAAGGGGGGAAGTTAGGAAAAAATTCTTCAGGATTTCCTCGTTAATAGTAATAGAATATAAGTAAAGTAATAAATAAGTAAAATATAATGAAATGAAATAAAATCATAAATAAGATAATAAAATGAAATAAAATAAAATAATAAAATAAAATAATATAATTAAAATAAAATAAAATAAAATAATAAAATAAATAAAATAAAATAATTAAAATAAAATAATAAAATAAAATAAAATAAAATAAAATAAAATAGAAGAAAACAAACAAAACAAAATAAATAAATAAATAAATAAATAAATAATCTGAACTGGCATAGTGTTACCATTAAAGTCAATGCTTAAGGAAATAGTCTCTGGCACAGCTTGGAAATTTTCTCCAATGCTTATATTTTTTTGATTAAAAGTTAATTAATTAGAAGTGGCTTTTCTAATCAGGACTGAAATCAGAGCTTCTGCTTCTTAGTCATTGATAGCTAAAGACAACGCTTTAAATTCCTGAAAGAATATGCCTCCTAATTGGCTTAGTTTTACGGAATTCACTCAGTATGGAACAGAATGAATCTCATCAACCGTTGCTTCTTTTCAAATTTTTTCCTTGATATTTTTTTTATGGTACTAATATGAATTATTATATTTGAGCAGAAGTACCAGTAAAAGTACATATGTACTAAAAATTTTTAACTTTGTATAGAGGCCACTCAAGATCTTGTCACAACATAAATTGGTTTCTTATGATACTGGGATATGTGTAAGATTTAGCTCCCTTTGTATTTCAAAACCAAATTTCAGCACATAAGGCTCAAAGTGGCATGGTTTAATCACTTGTCAAACCACATATACCTTGAAATACCATACACACCAGCAACCTTGAAGAAATAGGTCCCTTAATTTGAAGCATCAGGGACATAAAACAGATCTGAGGGATGAGCAGAAAGAAAAATTTCATGCTATTTTCATACAGAAACCTGTGATTATATATCTGTTCTACTAATTGTTTTGTTGCATAATTAAATTAAAAAGGTATTTTTGTCTAATATATATATATATATATATATATATATATATATATATATATATAAATAATTATATATAAACCATGAAACTTATACCTTAGACAATATTTTCGACATATATAACTATATGTATAATATGAAAGTAAAAACCTTAATATGTTATTGTTAAATGAAGAGATTTTGTAAGGTCAAAAGGACCTTAATTTGACTTTAAAGTTAAGTTTACGGTGGTTTTGTTTGCCTAAAATTACTACCGAATAAAAGTAGTTTCTCCTTGAGAAATAAGACTAAAATTTCCCAATTTGACAACTAAAATTCCCCATATGGCAAAGGTGACACACAATCAAATAGTTTAAGTTAAATCCAGTTGTCCAAAAGTGTTCTGACAGACAAAAAATGTTAGATATTGTCACAATATAATACCTTTGCAACGAATTTCATAATTCTGAGCATAATATGTGACATAAAAAGGGTCCAAATTTTCCCTTCTTAAGGTAGAAGGTAGTTTTTAAAAACCATAGCAAAATCACTGGTTTAATCTAAAGATTTTTAAGTTCATCTCAAGTTTAAGGTTCTTTATTTTTGTAAGCATTTTCTATAGAAAGGTCAAGATCAAGTCATGAAGAGCATGGTTTAGATCTATAAAAGTTAAGGTTGATCCACAAAATGTTGTTTCTATATGTGATAAAATATTTATCATTGACAGTTAAAAAAATATTAAAAGCTTATCAGTTTTGATTTTTTGATCTATAATCAACTCTGTTTTATTGTTGTAAAGAGTGTATCGTTAAATATATTTTCCAAAGTGGTAGAGAATAGTTATAGAATAACAGAAAAAAAAAAAAAAGAAATGCAAGGTAGATAACCATATTACATAATTAACAGCAGCAGTAAATTAACCAATCAGTTGAACAGAAAGTTTAGGCAAAGCTGTTGATTCTGATATAATAAATATAAGATTTAAGGAAAGAAAGTGATGGTTCAAGTCTTCATGAATAATTCTTCAAGGTCAATCCTTGTAAGTCATTTGGTAAATCGTAGCATTCTTTGTCTGCCTCAGTAATAACAATGAATGCGTTGCAATAAATGAAAATCAAGATCAGATCTCACAAATGGAAGTCAGGGTCAAGTCTTAATGTCTCCGAACTTAAGGTCAAACTTAATACTACAAGAAGTAGATAAATACAGCCTTTTGTGTCTGTCGGAAGGACAATAAATGTATTCCATTAAATGAAAATCAAGGTCAAATGTTATAAATCAAAAGTCAAGGGCAAATGTTAAAATCAAAGTCAAGGTAAAGTCTGAATGCATCTTCAGTCAAGGTCAAACAGTATACTACTAGGTAAAATCGCAATTGATTTAACAACAATGAACATATAACAAAAAATGAAAATTAGGGTCAAATCTTATAAATCAAGGTCAAGGTCAAGTGTAAATGAATCTTAATTTAAAGTCAAATGTTGTACTATTTATTTC
Organism: Tegillarca granosa; assembly: GCA_029721355.1. Lineage (NCBI taxonomy): Eukaryota > Metazoa > Mollusca > Bivalvia > Arcoida > Arcidae > Tegillarca > Tegillarca granosa. The sequence continues at coordinate 27,444,006 of CM056596.1, forward strand.
CATCTGCTTTAACAAGGATGTAATTCTCAAGAAATGAAAATCAAGGTCAAATATAATCAATCAAAGTCAAGGTCAAGTCTAAATGAATCCTAAGTCAAGGTCAAACATTATACTACAAGATAAAATCCAGCCTTCTGCAATTGACTCAACAATGATGAAGATATTACAAGAAATGAAAATCAAGCTCAAATCTTACATATCACAATCAAGGTCATCCTGTAAAATTTTAGATGTAAAGGTCAAGCATTTTACTAAAAGGCTAAATATACGTATATTACAAAAGCTTGTCTGTAGGAGTAGTAGAAAAAACATAAATTACATAACACAAAATTGTATGCATAAGTATATGGCCATCAGGGGTATTGATGACTGTCTTGATCAAAAGCAACAATTATACACATGGGGAAACAATATTGCATTTTATGGAAAATTAAAAAGAACTGGATGCTTTGAAATACAATTGAACCTCAATATATAATGAGTTGTATAATTTTTAAATGCAAAGCATAATATGTTATAGACCTATTAACTTGAAGCACTTTCGGAAATTGCAAATAGACGTAAATTATTAGACATTTTCAAATTGTGTTTGAATTATTTCCAGAAGTTTTGAATAAAAGTAATTTAACCTCATTTTAGCTGTCCTATAAGCCAAGCACATATAGAATTTCAAAAAAGCTTCCGTTAAAGCCCTAGGCTAAGCAAGTTATGTTTTTGGTTGAAATAGTTGTGCGTGTGAGCTTACAGGTATTTTAAATAAAATAAAATTTTAAATAAGATATACAACCCTGGTGGCTCATTGGTAGAGCATTTGCCTTGGGAGCAGGAGGTTGGTGGTTCAAACTCTGTCTGGGTCTTGCATAAGCCTTAAAAATTTTAGACACTGCTTTCTCGTCTAGTGCTTATTATGAGGAAGACAAGTTCACCCATTGCCAGGATAATATGATTGGACAGTTGTATGTAGTTTGCAGCATACTGATTCAATGAGTTAGCACCTTAACAAAAAGTCTAGTGCATGCTAGTACAAGGCTGACCACAATTCACACTTTCACTACTCCCTTTTATAGAAACTTATTTTCATATTAATCCTTATAGATTAATAATCTTGCTCTCTTTATGAATAGCTAAAAAATTGTCAATGCAATGTGATACAACATTACAATCAAAAAACTAACAACACAAATTAGAAAGATATAGGATATATGATAAATTGAAAAATTTCTTGAACTGAACATTTTCTATAAAATTAATTGCAAAGGGTTATTGAAAAAGTATATTCCAGGCAAAAAAGAAATTATTGTGTAAATGTTAATTATATATAGATCTTTTCCTTTTTGAAAACTTTTTAATGCTCATGATTGCAACTGATATCACTTAGAGGATTTGAATATGTAAAGAATGATGGATTGTGGGATAAAACCATCCAGACATTTTAATTTCCTTGATTCTGTGTCGTTGTTTTATGTCACTTTTATCAGATATACAAATGAATTGAATTTTCTATCGATTTCAGTTTCTTCCTGATTAAAGTATATTAAAAGTTATATATTAATATTTCAGAATTATGACTTTATGACATCATAGTTTTATGACTCTGAAATATGTAGAAGCTTCTTTATTATTTGGCTCATAGCAATACTTTATTAGTCTCATCTGATAGCTAGATATGAGTGGAGTAGAGTAGTAGTGTTTTTCGTCCTAGTCCCAGTCTTTCACTTATATCTAGGCAGCCAGTTCTGGGATGGTAGAGAAAACAGGAGTGTCTGGAGAAAATCACCAACCTCCAGCAACCTGATAAACTTTCTCACACTAGGGTCAGCCAGAGCAAGACTGGAACTTAGTCAGTGAGACACTGTGTTCCTTGGAGTATTTTTTGTATTAAAAGTTAAAAATATTATTAATTTGTGGTATAAAAATTAGCTGCAACAAGTTAACAATAAGAAAAATGCCAGTTTTTACAACAGTAAACAAATAAAAGTTTAATTCTGACATATTAGAAGAGCTTTAATTCAAGGATAGGGGGTGTTTGGCTCCCTTTATGTTACTGATAATACATTTTTGTGTGGTTTTCTTATATACCAAATGCCTTGCTTGCTGAATGAAAAATATTTTTCTCTTTAATGCATCCTAGCCTTAGAAAGTTAAATGCTTGCCAAATGTTAGTGATTTTCTCTGGGCACTCCAGCTTTCTCTAAAATTACATACGTGACAGCTTTGGTATAAGTGACAAAATCTTGACTGGGACGTAAAACACCATTACTCCACTCAGCTTCTTTAATAGGTATAAAATACACAAGTATTGATTTGTTGTAAGCACAAATATATTCTTGTAACTTTTAATTTTTTTTTTGTGTTTCGTGATCGTAACTGAAAAGAGAAATTTATACACTGAAGTCTCATTGGGGATACCTATCAAGCTGACTTGTATTCATTGGTGTGAAAAGACAAATTGAGCATTACACACACGGGAGATATCTATCCTTGTCTGAAATTGTAGAAGACACATTTTACGGAAGTTTATATGTAAAATAAATGACACTTTAGGGAAACATGTGAGACAAGTCCAGCATGGTCATATATCAAGGCATTTTGTCAATATCTTTAAAAAATACACAGTGAAAGGTTTTAGTCAAAGCTTCTTTTAAGACCATAAGTGAGAGGTCTAAAATTCCATTGGTCTGAGGTCTTGGACCTTTTGATTTTGCATTGGGACCTTTGATACTTTAACGGTATGAATAATGAACGTGGCATTTTTTTTATTAGGACCCATTTTTAGATTATTCTACCCTTGTACGTGTATATAAAAAACAAAATAAATAACAATCCTGAAGTGAAGTTGATTTTTATTTTCTGATTTTTATGCTATTTCAGTGTCAAACCAAACCATTTTTCAGAAAGGAAATTAGAGTGTTCTTGATCTTGATCACTTTTGAGTTTGACAGACATATTTAGACAATTATATCAGGGCAGTTTAGACTATTAACAAATTTGATTGGTATTCGTTTCATCTTTAAATGTAAAACACTACAATCATAAGTATGAATTTGTTTGATTTCTGACTTTAAAATGTTGAGTTGGGGCTTTCAAAACTAAAAAATGTTGGACAATCCAAAACTAAATGCAGAAGATCCTGGACCTTCCATTTTAAAACATAATGATAAACCCCTGTAAGTGCATCTAGTCAGTACACGTACTTATGCAGTCAGGACTCAGTTTCAAGAAGCTTGTGTCAAAAAGCTTGAGATTACAAGACTTTCCTTGATTTGAATGAGGTGTGAGTTCATTGCTAGCGGCCTGTTTGCCAGTAATTATTTGAAGCTCAGTTTGCAAATTGTCTGCTGGGCTTATTGATTATTTTATGCTTGTTAGCTTAAGCTTTGATTTTCTGCTCTGACACCACCAGGCCAATTTAAATCAAATTTGGTGTGGAAAGTATCTTGATAGAGGAGATTAAAATCTATTCATTTCAGATCCAGCATCTTAACTAGCATTGCTATAAATAGAATAAACAGATAAATGGCCATTACATATTTATTTTTTTGAAACTTTGTAAAAATAGAGTAGTTGTCTAGATATTTATATTTAATAGTTTTTTCCCGTAACTATTTCTATTGGCTCATTATTAGTTTATTATGCAAATAAGATGCTAAATTTAGGAAATTCTTTGAATATCTTCTACTTGAATTGATTGTTCAAATTTATCCAAATTGGGTTTGATTTTGATCAAATTTAATATTCACAGAAAAGATGTCTAGCTATTTACTTTTTAAAAAGCTGTTTTCATTGGCTTGCTTTTAACAGAATATGCAAATAAGATTTTAAATTAAATAATTTTTGAAATCTTTTAAATAGTTTGGTCAAATTATACCAAATTATATACCATGATTGGCTCATTCTTTTTAAGTTTTCTTTTTTGAAACTAAAGCTGATACATATATAATTTATTTCTTGACTTTTTGTTCTACGACAGTTGAGATTTCTACATGGTTTTTGTTAAGGCTCCAATGTAATAAAAACAATCAGTTTAGCATTAGAGACTCTATTGTGTCTCCTGTTTTAGCTTCACAATGGTAGCTCAGTTGGTAGATTTCTCACTCCCTGTGGGGGAGGTCGGAGTTCAAACCCTGCTGGTAGGTAGTAGCTTTTTTTGCCAAGCACTCGCATTTAGAAGTGAAAGTCTCTGGGTCCTTCGGAGGAGACTTTACAAACCAAAGTTCCATAATACAGCAAGCATGACAAGCTTAAGAACCCTTCCTGCACATTGTCCCAAGTGCACTGCAAAGATAAAAATTGTTGCCACTTCACCTATAGCTGGTGACGTCTGGACATAAATGAAACATTCTTGACTGGGACATAAAACCTCATTGAATTAATCAAATCCTGTTTTATCAGCTTTGTGGACTACAGGAATATGAAATTAAATGTCTTGGCCAGTAACATACCAGTCCAACTTAAATTGGATCTTTTATCATGACCCCATGCTATTAACTGACTGTCTGTTGCTCAGTGTTAGAGTCCACTGGAAAGTGGAGGGTCATGGGTTTGAGCCCCTAATGATCATACATAAGACTTTAATAAAAATCTTATGATGCTGCTTTTTACCAGGCACTTGACATTAGAAGGAGAGAGTAGTTCACCCAGTGGCTGGAAAATGATTGGGGCATAGTCAGGGCTCCACAAACACTGGTAAGGTCAATTGGCGGTCAGCAAAGGGTACATCAATCCCCCCCCCCCCCCCCCCCCCCCGAATAATTTTCTGTTTTTTAATAAACATATAATATCAGGTAGGGAAATAAATAAACATTAGAAATTTTATTTGAAAATATTATGTTAACGTACTGCTTTTCATCTTTCCATAACTGTCCAGTTGTTGGCAATGCAACAAAACTCAATTAAACAGTTAAACTGTATTCTGTTTGGTACATCGGGATATCTGTCGTTTTAATTATAAATTATAAGTCGATGTGTGACAATGTTGCATATGTAGATAAATGTTCATAAATACGGCCTATTAATATCTTACAAAAATCCCATCACTGGTAACTAAAAATATATCGACATCTAACAGAAACAACAAATGATCCCGATACAAAAACCATGTGTAATGTCATGATCATATTATTGTTGTTGTTGGTAACCCGTAAAAACAGTCGTATCTAGTCAACTCTTGTATAAAGAGATCAGGAGAGGTTATTAACTACAATCAGACACATGTATGACTTTGAAATGTATATTCTAGTACAAACGATGTGAACAGTTGAAGCCACTAGTAATAAATTAACTTGTAAGGTGTAAGGTAATTAATTACCTGTGAATAGGAAAATTCAATGAATCGTGACACTGTCCTGAGTACTTTTAATTGTTTACAAGCCGGCATTAAAGAATTTTAATCAGTTTTTGTCTTAACTCTCATTATGGGGAAAAAAAACCGATTCAGAAATTTTTCAATTGGCTTTTTGAAGTTTGAATCGGCATTTTTTTGCAAAAAATCGGCATTTGTGAAGGCCTGGGCATAGTATGTGTGTTTGCAGCATACTGCTTTTGTGAGCTAACACCTTTACAAAAATTTCTATGAATGTGTGCTAATATAAGGAATGCCATAATTCATGTACATGATTACACATCTCATGTATACATGAACTTATTTTTAGATAATTCCTTAGAGGTTTATTAACTTGCTCTCGTTAGGGATTGCTGAAAAATTGCTGATGTGACGTTAAACAACATATCATCATAAACCATGGCCTTAACCACTTGAATATAAAATTTAAATATTTACATTTTTACTGAAATAAAGTTTTCTATTGTTTTTCATGACTCAATGAATGCTGGTAGCTTTTAGAATTTAGTTTTGTAATGAAAGTATCTGATAAGTTCATCGATACTCATTTTCCTCTTTATGTGAGATTTGGTATTGTCCGTAAGTTGAGAACGTATTGAAATTACTGCAACTAGAGATATGGATATCTTGTGTTGTCAAAAGTGATTAAAATAAAAAAACTGACAGTTAAAAAAGTGAAAAAAAAATCACGCCTGTCATAATTTTAGACCAAGTTTCTCCTAGATGTCATTTATATCATTTGTACTGAGACACTTCAAACCCATCAATTCAGCCATTAAATGTAATAAATCGCTCGTTAACGATTAACAACTCTAATTAAAATCAATTCCAAACAGAAGTGAACTGATATTTGCCATGTTACGCAATGTAGAATATCAATTTCATAATAGGAATAATTTTTGTAAATTTATCATATTATTCATCAAAATTAATTGCTATTGCCACTTAAATGTAATTTGAAACACCCACATATTCCAGTAATTTTCACATCGTTAAGAGGCATTTAATACAATTTTCTTGTTTTAGATAGTTTAAAATCCGAAATTGATACTCAGTAATCATACTGATAAAATTTATGTGTGGCAGAAAAACGAACTTGATCTAGATATTTAATAGGATTATAGATGTATAGTAAGACACCGGTAAATTAATATGTATATACACACACATATATATACACATACATATATAATATAGTCTGATTATGGATAGGGAATAATATCTAATTAGGGAAAACTATACTTCAAATGGCAGACAAACTAATATATGTTTAATCTACGAAATATACATCAATAACAAACATCCAATCATATTGATTGTTACAAAACAATATGGTTATGAATATTGCATAAGAGCAGACACATTTATCAATTGAGTTTCCTGTCAAAATTTTGAAAGGTTTGCTTTCAGCATTGCTATCATAAACTACTTTCATCAAATGCGGGATGACACCAGACACAATTACCATAATCAGAGTTTTGAAAGGGTCTTGTTTTGAGCATCTCCATTTTATATTGCCACAAGAAAGTGATTTAGACATGTACAACCTAACTACCATAATGATCTCAGTGGTTAATAATCATTCAATGGAGAAAACTCAAATTTATTATTATAATTATCTGCTAAGATTAATCATGCAAAACAGAATTATTACATTTTTTTTTTTTGCTGAAGTTCATTCTAAAACATACTTTAAGGTTGGATGAATAAAAAAAATTATTTTATAATGTTATAATTTAAATTGTATTTTTGCAGCTCTTAAAAATTGAAAACTGGGCAATCATAAATAAGCATAAAAATTGGAAACTGGGCAATCATAAATAAGCATGTTACCCTTTTAAAAGGTTTCCACAAATTTAAAGTTTTTAGTAGCCAAATTTCCAAATTTTGTGGAATTTTTTATCAAATGTTTTAAAAAAGGTTACTTTTTGAAAGAATTTTCAGAACTTAGTAGTCAATGGCGATTTTGACTACTAGGAATGAAAACATAGCTTTTAACTAGTTTATTATTATACCAGTAGTTTTCTGCAAGATTATGCCATGTGATTGTTATTTTAAAATGATGCAAACACTATGACAGCATTACTTAATCCAATATTCAGAAATCAAACCAGGTTGCTTTTTCGCAAAACAAGTATAAAAACCTGTTTTTAAAGACCACCATCTAACCAGTTTGCTTTTTCGCAAAACAAGTATAAGAAAACCTGCATATAAAGACCACCATTGGTTTCTAAGAAAAATGGATTTAAGTAGACAAATGGTTTTTATTTAGATGTTTAATGGTCGAAATATGTAACAAAGGAGCATTAAAACACTGGTCTTGATAGACAGGTTGTCTATAAATAGAGGTGGCCTTTAAAGCAGGTTTTACTATATAAAATGTTAAATTTTTAAAAAAAAATTTTTTCTCTCTTGCTGTAAGATTTATTTTCTGTAAGTTTTTTTGTAACAAAAGCAAATATGCACTTGATTCTTTGATACAATATCTAAATTGAAATTGTTTCAGTTTTTGTGAAGAAAATGATTTTGTATAAAATTGTGGAAAAAACGGTGGATTTATCAGACATAGACTTAATTATAGAACAGGATTGTCGTCTGCTTCTGATATAATCGGAAAGTGATCCGAGCTGTATAGAGATTCTCAATAGAACAGTTTGACATTTTGTTTTATATATTGTTTTTTTTTTATCTTATCTTTTATATATCTTTGGTCTGCTCCAGGAACGTAAATCTTTCATGGATATTTATAGTGAAAGTTACGGCAACTGGAAATCGCTTTTATTATGTAAAGACCACCATTTGAATTAAAACAGCAATCTAGGGGCACTTTTTTCCATAATACAACCTTAAAAAAACATCCATGTAATATTAAGGCCATCTGTCTTCAATGAAGACCATATTTTTTTAGTATGGGGGAGGGAATGGGAGGGGAGTTGGAGGGTGCCTCTACGTACAAGTTTTACTGTTTCTATAATTTTTTTTTTTTTTAAAAAATTGAGAAATATGACTGACATTTTGCTAAATATATTATTACTTGAGTTTTTTCATTTTTAACCCATAATGATCTTCTTAAGTATTAATGATTTATGGCCCCATGAAAGATTAGTGGAAAACAACTGAGTTTGCCAATTACCATGTATTATACTGCTTAAGGATTCTGTAGAATCTTTCAATGTATTTTCATTAAATGTGAAATCACCAAATTTGACATTTACCTGTACAAACCATGATTTTAGAAATCTGTGTTATAAATGATTTTCCCATCATTTTGCACAAATATTATAGAGCATTCAGTGTTTTCCCTAAGAGCCGGTAGCAGGCTGACTTGACTTAGCTTAAAATTCATAGAATAAAATAAAGCCATTTTTACTGAAATGCTGCAAAAGACCTGCTAGGGGGCCTAAGTGCCCCCACCTTGACCCCCTGCCTGTTGGATTTGTCCATCTGCCTCCTGCTGTATTATGTAGAGAAAACACTGGACATTGATCAAATGATATGTTTGAAAAACTCATTTGGTGCTAGAACCAGTTTACATTGGACTATAATTAAATGAAAAAAAGTTCTAAGATATCTTTATAGGCATAACTCTTATCTTATTGTAATCAAATTTTAAAAGATCCTCGGCAGCCCAATGTTCTAAAGTGTGGTCTCATAGATCACAGTGTTCCCCCCCCCCCCTCTCTCTCTCTTTTAAAAGAACAAAGAGTTGTTAGTTTGCCTGACAAAGTTAGTTACTGTAAATTGGGAAATTTTCGTGATAGTTTTATTTTCACTTAATTCATCAGAAAATCTAGACAGGAAATAGAATGTATTGCTAATATAAAAAGTTAATATATTTTGTGTTGGTGGTCACCATATTTCGTGAAATTAAAAGTACGCAAATAGATGTCCATTTTTTCTGCGAATATTAACTGACTCAAAAATTTCCCAATTTACAATATTTTTTTCCTGGTACCCATTTCAAAACTGACTGTCTCGATCATAAGTGAAACACTATTACTTCACTTCACTCCATTTCAATTCCTATGAAAAGCCAGAATTTTAACTAAGCAGATGTTGGCCATAAATTGAGGCTTTTCTGCATGGGTACAGTTATGATTGAAAGTATGCCAGTTTTTAAACTTCCTTTGCAATATCTAAGGATTGGGCGTTTTAATAGCTGCTACAGACTTTTTATTGTTACTGAATTGGTTTACAGTCTGAGTGCTCAGAATGAATATAGGAATGGTCTTGTATTATATAACATTTAAAAAAGGAATCAATATATATATATATATATATATATATATATATATATATATATATATATATATATCATAAGAACTGGTTTTCTAGGTAATAATAATTTATCTAAAAACATGTATTGAGACACTTTGTCGTTAGAAGGAATGAGTATCATGATGCATTTTAACTTTGATTCGCGCATTTCATTGATCTTCTAACATAAAACATTTGTCTGATGAAAATATATAAATGAAAAAAAACTACTGGTATGTGTCTGTCAGTTAAGATAAAGTAAGTATTATAGAATCTCTTTCAAAAAACTACCTGTTTATTAGGACCATTGTTGAGACAATATCAAAAAGATAAAGTCTTATCAAAACCAGTGTTTAAACAAAAATGAAAAAGAACCTCTATTTAAAGAGCACCTGTCTATTGTGTATCATTAAGCCAGTATTCAAACGAAAACAAAAACAAAACCTCTATACAAAGAGCACCTGTGTATTGTGTATCATTAAGCCAGTATTCAAATGAAAAACAAACAAAAACAAAACCTCTATACAAAGAGCACCTGTGAATTGTGTATCATTAAGCCAGTAATCAAACGAAAACAAACAAAAACAAAACCTCTATACAAAGAGCACCTGTGTATTGTGTATCATTAAGCCAGTATTCAAACGAAAACAAAAACAAAACCTCTATACAAAGAGCACCTGTGTTTTGTGTATTATTAAGCCAGTATTCAAACGAAAACAAACAAAAACCAAACCTCTATACAAAGAGCACCTGTGTATTGTGTATCATTAAGCCAGTATTCAAACGAAAACAAACAAAAACAAAACCTCTATACAAAGAGCACCTGTGTATTGTGTATCATTAGGCCAGTATTCAAACGAAAACAAACAAAAACAAAACCTCTATACAAAGAGCACCTGTGTATTGTGTATCATTAAGCCAGTATTCAAACGAAAACAAACAAAAACAAAACCTCTATACAAAGGGCACCTGTGTATTGTGTATCATTAAGCCAGTATTCAAACGAAAACAAACAAAAACAAAACCTCTATACAAAGAGCACCTGTGTATTGTGTATCATTAAGGCAATATTCAAACGAAAAACAAACAAAAACAAAACCTCTATACAAAGAGCACCTGTGTATTGTGTATCATTAAGCCAGTATTCAAACGAAAACAAACAAAAACAAAACCTCTATACAAAGAGCACCTGTGTATTGTGTATCATTAAGCCAGTAATCAAACGAAAAACAAACAAAAACAAAACCTCTATACAAAGAGCACCTGTGTTTTGTGTATTATTAAGCCAGTATTCAAACGAAAAACAAACAAAAACAAAACCTCTACAAAGAGCACCTGTGTATTGTGTATCATTAAGCCAGTATTCAAACGAATAACAAACTAAAACAAAACCTCTATACAAAGAGCGACTGTCTATTGTGTATCATTAAGCCAGTATTCAAACGAAAACAAACAAAAACAAAACCTCTATACAAAGAGCACCTGTGTATTGTGTATCATTAAGCCAGTATTCAAACGAAAACAAACAAAATCAAAACCTCTATACAAAGAGCACCTGTGTATTGTGTATCATTAAGCCAGTATTCAAACGAAAACAAACAAAAACAAAAACTCTATACAAAGAGCACCTGTGTATTGTGTATCATTAAGCCAGTATTCAAACGAAAACAAACAAAAACAAAACCTCTATACAAAGAGCACCTGTGTATTGTGTATCATTAGGCCAGTATTCAAACGAAAACAAACAAAAACAAAACCTCTATACAAAGAGCACCTGTGTATTGTGTATCATTAAGCCAGTATTCAAACGAAAACAAACAAAAACAAAACCTCTATACAAAGGGCACCTGTGTATTGTGTATCATTAAGCCAGTATTCAAACGAAAACAAACAAAAACAAAACCTCTATACAAAGAGCACCTGTGTATTGTGTATCATTAAGCCAGTATTCAAACGAAAAACAAACAAAAACAAAACCTCTATACAAAGAGCACCTGTGTATTGTGTATCATTAAGCCAGTATTCAAACGAAAACAAACAAAAACAAAACCTCTATACAAAGAGCACCTGTGTATTGTGTATCATTAAGCCAGTAATCAAACGAAAACAAACAAAAACAAAACCTCTATACAAAGAGCACCTGTGTATTTAGATTTTTTGTTGTCTATTGGTTATCTTCGAAATAAAACAAAAAAGAACCTCTATATAAATACCAACTGTTTTCTAAGCCATCAAACGAATAAAAAAAAGCAATAAAGAACCTTTATATAGTGACCACCTGCCTTAAGTCATTATGACCAATGTTCAGACTAAAACAAAAAAAAACCTTCTGTATAAAAACCACCTGTCTTTTGGGAGTGTATTTTGTAGCCTTTATTTTCAGGTTTCATTGTTTGCTTTCTGAAAAAAGTTTAGAAATTGAGTCATTACGGAGCAAAAACAAAACTCATTTTGTATCACACCACATTGTGAAAATGTTCATTTCAAATCCGATACAAAGTAAAATTATTGTTTTAAATTCAATCTTGGTATACAAAATAAACAGATTTCGATTTGGCATTTCGTTAAAGAAGATTAAATCATGCACCATGAAAAATTAAAATTTTTAAATCTTGCTATTGTTCTGAAGGCAATCTACACTTTTGACTAAAAATCTCCCTACGGTGCTATTTGACACAATTTTGCTGAAATCTCGTCAAGGGAAATTTTGTTTCATAAGTAATTTTACAAGGGAACTGCAATATAGAATAATGATAGATTGCATGCTAGTTATGATATTTTTCTTTATACAAAGCTTTTATTAGGAATGTTTAATGGCTGTTGCGGGATTTTTATTACCGCTGAGCTAATTTACGATCCAAAAGCTCAAAAAAAGTATATAGAAATGGTCATGTATTATGTAACATTCAAAAACAGAATCAATAAATATCATAAAATCAGGATTTATCATTGATGATAAATCCAATGCATACAGAGATTCTTGGTTTGAGATTCAAATTTCCAGACTAGCAAACAATAGTGGTTTGTAAAATACAGAGAATCTTGGTTTGTTCTCTTTATTCGTTATAATGGCTAGTTTTTAGATACTTCAAATTTCCAGATTGTTACACAATTTTGGTTTGTAAAATGCAGAGATCTTGGTTTGATTGCTTTTCGTATAATGGCTAGTTTTTAGATACTTCAAATTTCCAGATTGGTACACAATTTTGGTTTGTAAAATACAGACATTCTTGGTTTGATCTCTTTATTCATTATAATGGCTAGTTTTGAGATACTTCAAATTTTCCAGACTGGCACACAATAGTGGTTTGTAAAATACAGAGATTCTTGGTTTGTTCTCTTTATTCGTTATAATGGCTAGTTTTGAGATACTTCAAATTTCCAGATTGGTACACAATTTTGGTTTGTAAAATACAGAGATTCTTGGTTTGATCTCTTTATTCATTATAATGGCTAGTTTTGAGATACTTCAAATTTTCCAGACTGGCACACAATAGTGGTTTGTAAAATACAGAGATTCTTGGTTTGTTCTCTTTATCGTTATAAAGGCTAGTTTTGAGATACTTCAAATTTCCAGGTTGGTACACAATTTTGGTTTGTAAAATACAGAGATTCTTGGTTTGTTCTCTTTATCGTTATAAAGGCTAGTTTTGAGATACTTCAAATTTCCAGGTTGGTACACAATTTTGGTTTGTAAAATACAGAGATTCTTGGTTTGTTCTCTTAATTCATTATAATGGCTAGTTTTGAGATACTTCAAATTTCCAGACTGGCACGCAATAGTGGTTCGTAAAATACAGAGATTCTTGGTATGATCTCTTCGTTTCGTTATAATGGCTAGTTTTGAGATACTTCAAATTTCCAGATTGTTACACAATTTTGGTTTGTAAAATACAGAGTTCTTGGTTTGATCTCTTTATTCATTATAATGGCTAGTTTTGAGATACTTCGAATTTTCCAGACTGGCACACAATAGTGGTTTGTAAAATACAGAGATTCTTGATTTGATCTCTTTTATCGTTATAATAGCTAGGTCTCTGTTTAATTTATCGTATTTCACCATTTTGAAAGTTGTGTTAAATGACCCGGGTTTTGATGACATAACCATGTTCTAATATTAGATCCCAAATGCTGCATCTCGTTGGGTAAATACTGTAATTTCTGTATTTATTCGAGGTTTTATCTTTGAACCAAATGTAACATTGTTCATTAGGAACATCATTAATTAGATTAGCACCGTTTTAATTTTTTCTTTGGAAAACTTAATGCAGCTTTAAACAAGAAACAATTGTCATTATGTGTGGTGCAAGTACAAAGTCATTATGTGTGGTGCAAGTACAAAGTCATTATGTGTGGTGCAAGTACAAAGTCATTATGTGTGGTGCAAGTACAAAGTCATTATGTGTGGTGCAAGTACAAAGTCATTATGTGTGGTGCAAGTACAAAGTCATTATGTGTGGTGCAAGTACAAAGTCATTATGTGTGGTGCAAGTACAAAGTCATTATGTGTGGTGCAAGTACAAAGTCAGGGATCTCTTTTTACAATAAAAAGTATCTTATTCAGCTGCAATATCTAAATTTTTTTAATATATATAATTTATTCTTATCCATTGAACTTCAAAAAAATTAATTTTTATGTAAATTTAAAAATAAAACCATCACTACAAGTTCCATTCTTATTATTCTTTAAAGAATTATACATTTTTCATACTCATACTTAAATTATACATTTTTCACACTCATACTTAAAATAAATTAACACTGCTCGTCATTAGAAATTGCAATTCTATCATTATTATTCCAGTTTGGCAGAGTTCCTAGGTAATATACAGTATTTGTATGAAATTTCAACTAATTTGTTTCAATTTCATGTAAACAAATTGAAAAAATAAAAAATAAATAAATTACCTTTTAAAAGGTTAGTTTTTGTAATAAAAGTAATAGTTTGTTATTTATGCATCATTAAATGTAACAATATATGATTTAAACATGCATGTTCAAATGATTTTTTCCCGACAATATTTTTTTTTGCCGCTGCGGTCATTATCACAGCTTAAACACCAGTCAATACAAAATAATATTCCTTCATTAATAGTTATTATCACGAGAAAAACACCCATCAGAATTAAATTATTTATTTTTTTTTTACAAAAAATAAATTTTCAAACAAATATTATCATTATTGGTTGAAACAGATGGAAATAAACAAGTTAAACAATTCTTTTACGTTATTGCAGCGTTCATTAACCTATTAACTTCAAAGGGAAATGGTTTTATGAAATTGTCTAACTTGTCAAATTTGTAAGAGATTCAGAATCGGAATTATAGAGTAAAATTAACGGAAAAGGGGATGAAAAGAGAATTATTGTTATGAAATTATCTAATTTGTTATGGTTTTATGAATAATTAAGAGCTGCTTATTTAAAAGATGGCGTAAAATAGACGAAAATAAAAATGTGTTTTATAAAGTCCAAGATTTGTAGGATGTACAGTGTATTGCAAAAATTAGTATTCAACTTTGTTTTGTAGGTAGTTGAAATTAGAGAAAATAGTTTACGGGTTTACTTGCATTCTGGGATCGTAAATTATGCAGATTATACAAATTATACAAAATCGTGTTATTTGAGTGAATGTAAGGGATGGATAATCTTGTTTGTTTTAAATTTATAGAATCATCTTAAATTTGTAAAATTTCAGTAAAAATATTACCGACATTGTCCGAAGTTGTAAAAAAAATTTGTCTTAAACATACAGTGATGTAAATAATGCAGGATTGTTTATTGAAAACATTGAAAATAGACGGTTTTGGTTTTTTAGTTTTTTAGAATTATCTTAAATTTGTGAGAATTTTGGAAGAAATATTACTGACATTGTCAAAGTTGTAAAAAATTTGTCTTTAACATACAGCGCTGTAAATAATGTAGGATTGTTTATTGAAAACACTGAAAATGGATGATCATGATCTTTTGGTTAAGTTATATCATTAGGTTGGGATTTGAATAATGTTTTGAAACACATATTTATATTGATCTCCGTGGTAACTTTGATGCAGAATACGTAACAGCATTTACTTATTTCTTTACAAACCGTATCCCGAAGCTAAGCGTGTGTTTTCCCTATGTATATATATATATATACACATATTACAAAACACGGAAGATCTATGTTTAATTCAATGAATTAGATTGTTTGCAGTTTTTATTGGTAATTAAGTCGATGTAGCTAGAAGAGGGAGTATATACAATAAAACATTCAATGGATCATGTAAGTAGTTATTAGAAGTAAGGCAATCTGAGGAAAACATGGATTAGTTTTGAAGAAGTGTAGAGAAAAGCTTTGTTATATTTTTTTAAAGTAACGGCAGTTGTAAAGAATGGGGAAAAAAAATACTATATACATGTATATATATCAGGCCTTAGTCTTATTGTACTAACGATCAGCTGATTAAACTTGAAAGACCACATAATGGAATCTTGTTAATACACTCTGCATTCTATAAGCTTCAGTAGTAATTTTGAATTGTATTAAATCATTCATGATAGATTTTATGCATTTTCACAATCAGGATAAATGTATTATATATTGAAAATCTTGATCAATTGCCAATATCTAATTATGGAGAATTTATAACATTACAACTTACAATTGTCAAACTTTGGTTTCGAATTCTGTTATTACCTGGATGATATATGCCGCTACTGATAAAAAATCGCTGAAGTATTTGTTCTTAAGGTATATTTTTTATAGATAATTATTTCCGATCAATATTATATTTTCATACAGATGGAATATTCTCATTGTGTACCGCCAGAAAATGAATTTCCTGTCAATCCTGGATTGTTCAATATTGGAGAAATTCCAATTTTAAATTTTCGTTGATTAGCAATATCGGAATACTTTTACTGCAGGAAGCTTGTGCTACCAAAACATATATTTTCAAATGATTGGTAATGGTATATATTGCACATACTGCTACTTTGCATATTCAGAGTTTAAGGAGAGGATGAAATAAATAGTTCATATTTGCTGACGATTTTTATCATCATGTGGTGATTTCGTGAACATTTCATGCATGACTTTCAAATATTGTTATCACTGTTATGGCAGAGGTTGATTTTTTTAAAACCAGAATCGAAACTGAAAAATAAATGATAAAATGATAGTTCATTTTTGTCAGCATGACTTGATTTCAAGGAAATTCCATGTTTTTGTTTAAAAAGTGGTTTACACAGTACCACATGATATGTCAAGAATAGTTTGTAATCGTCAACAATTTTTGTCAGCATGCAGTGATTTCACAGAAATTCCATGTATTTGGGTTTAAAATGTGGTTAAATTTACAATATCAGATTAAATATCCAGGCAGACATTTATTTATTCTCCGGAGAAAATACCTTCTATATTCGTTGATGATATACATTGATAAATGTATTGAATAATTTCTACAGGCAATTATAAACATAATAGCGAAGTCAATACGGGAAATTGTTTTAATATTGTATATAAGATATTATATTAATAGTGATATGTATTGAAAATTATTGAATTTGTGTCAAATTTTAAATAGGACGCTGTAGTGCTGATTAGGAATTAGCTAACAATATGATTATTATATAAACGTAAATGTTAGAGTTAACAGTACGTAGATATGTATGCATCTAGTCTGATTAACTCCAGAATGGAACTTGTTTTACAAGTGACGCAACTGATTATTGCAGTCTCTGTAATTGATTTAATATACAGATACTCTTTTTTGTGAAACCACTTATTTTTAATACAATGAAATATAGAAGAAAACCACATTATTAGGATTTCATAAAATTTGATATGCTTATTTTTTTGCGATATCAGTAAAATTCCTACAAATTATGAAGTTAAAAAGAAATTTTATTATCAAGGTTTCCTAAAGTTTCATATCCAATTTTTACCAGTGAAATATGGCTAGTTTTTACATCATGTTGGCTAAGACGCCAATTTCTGGGATTTACTGGATTTAGTTAATACATGTATAAATTCAAGGATTAAATAACATATGGCATCTTCCGGACAGAAAAATACTCGGATACCTGTTCCTAAGCGGGAAGGGTCATACACTAGTATCACTCCAAAACGTGAAAGTACATCTGCACCAAATTCTGGAACTAAAACGGAAACGTCTGCTCCAAATGTTCAAACAGATGCCCAGGTGCAGTCTAAATTAAAGGTAAGAATCTCAAAATAGAATCTTTAGTTCCAAGAATAGAAAAAGTTTTTAAACTTTTTGTATTGTTTGTAGTTATTTTTAGAAGCTTTATATCCTAAACTGATGCATATTTGAGAATTTTGCAATGTTTTCGTGAAAGGTATTCTTGTAGGAGCTGTTTTCGTTAGATGTACTGTATAATAAATGTAACGATTCTTTGGCATTCTGGTATATATAATTATGACATATATAACATCATGAAATGTCTTACCCTACATACGGCATCATGTGTTTTAAATAATCCCCAGGTTTTACGATTAAATGTTTAATGTTAAAGATTAGGTTTTGTTCATCTTTGACTTGTTAATTTCAAACCGTCTGCTGACTTTTTTTTTCTTCTCATTTGTATATTTTCACTTGTATGCAACAGGTGTCTGGATATTTATTTCTTATGATAAATGTACTCACCTTCTATTAATTTTAACAATTAAAATACTTTAGATTAAATTTGGGGAAATGAAACAAAAAAATCAAATCATCATCATCATCATAATTGTCATCATTATCATCATCATTTCATCATCATCATCATCATCATCAGCATCATCACATCATCATTATCACCACCACCACCACCACATCCATCATCATCATCATCATTATCACCATCATCATCATCATCATCAGTAACATCATCATCATCAATACACTATATATACATAAATAGATACAATATAGGTTTATATGAATTCACCATAGTTAGAAACTCTGAGCAGTTGATCGATTTGTGTGGGTAGATTATATGCAGAAATGTTTGCAATTAAAACGAATGCACATGAAGAGTGCTTGATGCTGTGCAAGAGTTAATGAGTTGCTATATCAGGAATTAAAGGAGAAAATAATATCTTTAAGTATTTTTGGATAATTAAAATATTTTTATCTCTTTCATCTTAAAGTAGCATACATGGTCAAAAGAATAAAAGTTCTTGCAAAATGCATGATTAATGTCACCTTATTAATTGCACTGACAAATTTCAAATCCCAAGTGTGTGAGAAAACCTGTCATTTTTCTTGTTAAAGGTGTAATGGATTTAGCAAGGGTGCTAATTGGTTTCTTTCACCTTCCCATGGAACATTAAAAACAATTACCACAATCCATTCCACCCCATTCCACTCTTCCACTCATTCATTTCATTCAATGCCACAATATTCCATTTCATTCTTCCACTCCATTTAACTCCACATCATTCTATTCCACATTTCCACTCCTTCACTTCATTTTACTCTTCCAATCTTTTACTCCATTATGTTCCACAGTCTTTCCAATCCACTCTTCCACTACTTTATTCCATTGCACTTCATTTCATTACACTTCTCTTTTATGCTTCTTTTTTTCCACTCTTCCATTCCTTTATTCCATTCCATTGCTTTTCATTCTTTTCTACTCTTCCATTCCTTCAATCCATTTCATTCCACTTCATTCCATACCATTTTTCCACTAATACACTCCAAGACAGTAATTCTTTTTAATCTTAAAATTCAAGTTTCATTTAACAATTTTTCATGTGGTGCATCAGTGTGCAAGTATTCTGCATTGTACAAATACAAACTCTTGATTGCTAGTACACTAGCATAAAATGCTGCAGATAAAGTATGCAGACTATTGAGTTCATTATTCTGGTACTAAGTCAACCAATAAAGACCTACAAGGAAAATCCCTTTCCACTTGTAGTTGACATGATCCAATCCATTACAGTTAGACACCTCGAGTTTAAAGGCTAATGCCTTAACCAATCAGCAATGATGGCCCCTAACCCATACTTATGAGACACCTTTGGTTAAAAGGCAAATACATTGACCACTTGGCCGTCATGATCTGTGTTAAAAGTCTGAAATGAAGACCTCCATCTACTGATAATAACATTAACCACTTGGCCGTCAAGATCCGTGTTAAAGTCTGAAATCAAGACCTCCATCTACTGATGATAACATTAACCACTTGGCCGTCATGATCCGTGTTAAAGTATGAAATCAAGACCTCAATCTACTGATGATAACATTAACCACTTGGCCGTCATGATCTGTGTTAAAGTCTGAAATCAAGACCTCCATCTACTGATGATAAACCATTAGAAGAGTTTCTTCAGACACCTGTCTCAAAAGTGCATCTCACTCTGATTGATAAAGATATCATTTGGTATACTAAAGGTAGACTTCTGGGATACAAAGAAATAGTAAAAACAGAAACTTGATAGATAATAAAGAAGGAATTGATCATTTCTATATCTCTCTCTAGAGAATCGAAGATGATTGTTTCAGCTTATAGCTGCCATTTAATGGAGATAGAGAAAACAAATTGCAACTTTAATTAAATATTTATCTCTGAAGAATAACGCTCTGTTTTTATAGTAAAGGTCAGGAAAATTTAGAAGTAAAAAAATAAAACCAAATAAAAATGAAGAAGCATGATTTTTGAAGAAGAAATTGGCTTGTGGATTTAAAACTTAAATTGAATTTTTTAAATTTACATTTGAAGGAGAAACAATTGCCTTAATTGGTCCACAAAAAAGAATAAAAAGATTTGACTATATTTGATATTTTAACTCTGACTTATAAGTGCAGGTAACATGTTTAAGCTGATTCCTGAGTAAAGAGAAATATTGTTTTGTCTGAATGATAAACCATAGCTGTTATATGTGGTGTTTTTTAATGTCTGAATCTTAAACCATAGCTGTTAAATGGCCAGTTTAATAAGTGTTGTGGTGTTTTTTAATGTCTGAATCTTAAACCATTGCTGTTATATGGCCAGTTTTATAAGTGTTGTGGTGTTTTTTAATGTCTGAATCTTAAACCATAGCTGTTATATGGCCAGTTTAATAAGTGTTGTGGTGTTTTTTTAATGTCTGAATGTTAAACCATAGTTGTTATATGGCCAGTTTTATAAGTGTTGTGGTGTTTTTTAATGTCTGAATCTTAAACCATAGCTGTTATATGGCCAGTTTAATAAGTGTTGTGGTGTTTTTTAATGTCTGAATCTTAAACCATAGTTGTTATATGGCCAGTTTAATAAGTGTTGTGGTGTTTTTTAATGTCTGAATCTTAAACCATAGCTGTTATATGGCCAGTTTAATAAGTGTTGTGGTGTTTTTATGTCTGAATCTTAAACCATAGTTGTTATATGGCCAGTTTCATAAGTGTTGTGGTGTTTTTAATGTCTGAATCTTAAACCATAGCTGTTATATGGCCAGTTAAATAAGTGTTGTGGTGTTTTTAATGTCTGAATCTTAAACCATAGCTGTTATATGGCCAGTTTAATAAGTGTTGTGGTGTTTTTTAATGTCTGAATCTTAAACCATAGCTGTTATATGGCCAGTTTAATAAGTGTTGTGGTGTTTTTTAATGTCTGAATGTTAAACCATAGCTGTTATATGGCCAGTTTAATAAGTGTTGTGGTGTTTTTGAATGTCTGAATCTTAAACCATAGCTGTTATATGACCAGTTTAATAAGTGTTGTGGTGTTTTTTAATGTCTGAATCTTAAACCAGAGCTGTTATATGGCCAGTTTAATAAGTGTTGTGGTGTTTTTTAATGTCTGAATCTTAAACCATAGTTGTTATATGGCCAGTTTAATAAGTATTGTGGTGTTTTTTTAATGTCTGAATCTTAAACCATAGCTGTTATATGGCCAGTTTGATAAGTGTTGTGGTGTTTTTGAATGTCTGAATCTTAAACCATAGCTGTTATATGACCAGTTTGATAAGTGTTGTGGTGTTTTTTAATGTCTGAATCTTAAACCATAGCTGTTATATGGCCAGTTTAATAAGTGTTGTGGTGTTTTTGAATGTCTGAATCTTAAACCATAGCTGTTATATGGCCAGTTTAATAAGTGTTGTGGTGTTTTTTAATGTCTGAATCTTAAACCATAGCTGTTATATGACCAGTTTAATAAGTGTTGTGGTGTTTTTTAATGTCTGAATCTTAAACCATAGCTGTTATATGGCCAGTTAAATAAGTGTTGTGGTGTTTTTTAATGTCTGAATCTTAAACCATAGCTGTTATATGACCAGTTAAATAAGTGTTGTGGTGTTTTTGAATGTCTGAATCTTAAACCATAGCTGTTATATGGCCAGTTTAATAAGTGTTGTGGTGTTTTTGAATGTCTGAATCTTAAACCATAACTGTTATATGACCAGTTTAATAAGTGTTGTGGTGTTTTTTAATGTCTGAATGTTAAGCACTCAGCATTTAGAAATGAAATTCACTTGGTCCTTTTTAGTGGACCTTAAAAACCAGTGTACTGTTTCATGGTAGGCATTGCATATTCAAAATTCCTAAACATTGCACTGAATGCAAAGGTCATGATTTCTGCTACTTCACCTATAGCTGGTGACATCTCGATATCAGTCATATTCTTGACTAAAAATAAAACACCATTCAATCAATCATTCTGTCAGTCAATCAATCAATCAATCAATCAGTTAATCAAGCCCTTAGTATAACAGTAGTGACTATAACCATCAACACTGCTAATAACTTTAGACTGATTAAGAGTTGAGTAATGGTGTTTTACGTCCTAGTCAAGAATATTTTACTTATATCGAGACGCCCCCAGCTCTAGGCGAAAGTGCAGAAATTTTGCCTGTGCGTTGCGCTGATGGCATTATACAGCAGGGTTCTTTATCGTGCCATGCCATGACACGGACCTCGTTTATTTTAAGTTCCCATCTGAAAGAACCCTGACTTTCATTTCGTAATGCCGAGTGCTTGGCAAAAGAACAGTCACTACCCACTTTCAAGTCTTGGGTCAGACCCGGCCAGGGTTCGAACCCACGGCCTTCCACTTATGGAGCGAGCACTCTACCAACTGAGCTACCGCAGTGGCAGACTGATTAAGAATTATCCACTGGATAAACTTAAGACAGACATTAGGAGAATTTTCAGTTTTTATGGTGTGGCTTTTCCATTTGATTGATTTTTTTGTAAAGTTTGTAACAACTTTTAAAAATCTAAAAAAAATTTACTTGCAATGCTTGATCTGAAGTTTTCCAAGATTTTTTTTTACTGATTGAATAGGATTAATTGTGTTCTATGCCCAATCAAGATACTTTGACTTTTACTAGGTGGCCTAGATGGTCGAGAAAACTGGAGTATGTAGAAATTAATCAAGCCACAGATCTTCAACAAGTAAAATGACAAACTCTCTCACACTGGGATTTAGACCAAATTTCCTCTGACCCTAACACGCAATATGCCTGATGACTGGGTGTAGGGTCATAACAGTTTTCATATCAAAACCTGGGATTTTTTAATACCAACTGGTGTCAGAAGGTGCATGGCCTCATTTCCCTTCAGACTGAAAATATGAGTGGAACTGTAGAAAAATTACCAACCTCGATCAACAGGTGAGTGATTCACATTCAAAAAAATTTGAATGTAAGATTTTCATGAGGCCAAGAAGTCTTGTTTTGAAAATGGAATGTTGGCAAACATCAAACCAAAGAAACTGATCTAAACATCAAACCAGCGGTGATGAAGTCTTAAAATATTTCAATCATTAACCCTATCGATTGAGCTGGTATAGGAAAATCCTGTGTTTTTGATATAAAAATTGTTCTGACCCTACACATGGTCGTCAGGCATAAATTGTGTTAGGGTCAGAAGAAATTCAGACTAACTGGAATCTACCTAGGTGGAATTAAAACCTAGGGATTAAAAGGTGCTGAGTAACAATTCACTTTAGACAGACCACTCAGCCACCAAGGCCCCAATTTTTTTAAAATTTACTGAATTAAGATGTGTATCATAATGATATATATTCTAAACTTAGGAAAGCATATGGTTATACTTCCTTTTGGTTATATTATAAAACAAGACTGGCATGTTTTTTAAAAACAATTTTGTTATTAAGTGAAAGCTTTTAAGTGGGCTGTAACTCTCTTGAGTCAATTTCTATTGGCTTGTTGGTATATTAAATTGTTTTTATCAAAAAGAAAAAAAAATCATTACATAATTCCAAAGAGGGATTGATTTTAATTTGATTAACTTTAGATAAAAATTAATGTCGAAGTTTTTCTGCTGTTTGATCAGCAAGAGAATAAAGTGTTTACTTATTTTTGTTTTTAGAAAATTTAATTTAATTTGATAATTTTAATTTAATATTGTGCAAAGTTATTAAGAAGTTTTTGAATCTTAATTAAATTTGTGAAAAAAAAAAGTTTAAGCCATAAAGAAGTTAAATGAAATACATTTCGAAATAAATGCAGAAAAGATTTCTGTTTTAAGTTTAAGAGAAACATTTTTGAATAAAGTTTAATTGAATTAAGATTTGGGGAGATTTATTTATTTGTCCATTTGCATTTAGTTTATCAAAAACCAGTTATAGGGTCGTTAGCCTCGTCTGTAGCATGAACAAGTGACTTACTGCTATGCATTTATTTCTTGAATTCTTAAAAAAGTGTCTTTAGGTTCTGTCTATTTGTCCATTTGCATTTAGTTTATCGCCAGTGATAGGGCTGTTAGCCTCGTCTGTAGCATCAACAAGTGACTTACTGCTATGCATTTATATTGATCTTGAATTCTTAAAAAAGTGTCTTTAGGTTCTGTAATAAACTTAAAGAAGTGTCTAAGGCACTCAAGATATTTTTAAGTCTAAAAATGTCTTTAGGTACCCTAATTTTCTTGAACCCTAAAAAAGTGCAATTAGGTCTTGTTGTAGTTTTGTACTCTTAAGAATTTTTTATGCTCTCATTTGTTCTTAAACATTAAAGAAATATATACTTAAACTGTACATAAGTACATTTTATACTCTTAAGAAATATGTCTCTAAGTACTCTTATAGTCTAAGTACTTTATAGTCTTGAACTCTTATAGTTTATAGTCTTAAACTCTTATAGAAGTGTGTTTTTTTCTGTATACCAAAGGATGAAGCCTTTCAAATGTTCATCTCAAAACTATTGATATAACAGATTTTTAACAGATCCTTTCTTTCTTGAAATCACAATAAAAATTTTTAAGAATTTTTAACATTTTATGGATTCTTACTTAGGAATACAAGTGAAAATACTATTAGTTCTTTTTATTTCAATTTTCTGACCCATATTAATTCAAGATCAATATTTTTATCTTATTTTCTTTACATTTGGTTTATTTAAATTTTGTTTTTTAAAAGCAGTTTAATTTTTTTTAAGTATTTAGACACTTCCTTATCATCTAGAAAAAAATAATGCATCTAGTGGCAGTTTAATGTAAAGGTTCAAAGGTCATAAATCAAATTCAAGGTCATAGATATTTTAAATGCATTTTGAAAAAAAGGATAAATAAGCCTTTAATTCTTTAAATTACTAGATTCATTTCATTTCAAGTAAAGCAAAAATGTTCATGTTTGTATCTGACCAAGTGAGCAATTAAAGGCCCATCATTTTCTATTATCATAATTAAATTCAAAATTTTGACCTATTTTGATTTATTATCATCATTGTCATCAATGTGACTTAATTATAATATCATGTTTGCATGTTAACTTTGCATGTCGGTTTCTCCTAAAGGCCATGTAACAAATGAACAAGATATCAACTAGGTATTACCATTGATTACTCTGTATGTTCATGTCTGTTTGTTATGCAGATTGGTTGATTAGGACATCTGTCAATTACAAATCAAATTCATATTTAAAAATTTGAGAGAGCCATAAACACAATCAAAGATCATTGTGATTGGTTGGTTGATGGTAATGTTGTTTAATGTTGCATCAGCAATTTTTCAGCTAATTGATATGAGTTGAGTTGTGTAATGGTGTTTATCGTCCCAGTCAAGAATATTTCACTTATATCGAGACGTCGCCAGCTATTGCGAAAATGCAGAAATTTGGCCTGTGCATTGTGCTGATGGCATTATAAAGCAGGGTTCTTTATCATACCATGCCTACCATGATATGGGATCTCGTTTATTTTAAGTTCCCATCCGAAAAAAAAAAAGACATTCATTTCATAATGACGAGAGCTTGGTGCAAGAACAGTCACTACCCAATTTCAAGTCTTGGGTCAGACCCTGTCAGGGTTCAAACCCATGACCTGCTGCTTACAGAGTGAGCATTCTACCAGCTGAGCTAACACAGTGGTGCTAATTGCTTTGAGAGCCATGTTATTTGTTTTTAATTATTAATCTAAGAACATGTTTGTGTATGCTTGAGATGGGTAATTGTGAATTATGATCTGCCTTGTACTAGTGTGCAATCAGAGTGACTTTTAGATAAGGTGCTAGTTCACTGAGTGAGTATGCTGCATACATGCATACCATTCTCTCTGTCACATTGTTCTGGCATTAGGTGAACTCTGTCCTCATAATGCCAAGCACCAAGTAGGACACTGTGAACCAAATGATAATTTTCTTTCTAATGCCAAGTGCCAGGTGGGTAGGCAGTATATCCTTGTCTTGAGGAAATTGCTCTATAAAAATTTGGTAGCTCAGTTGGTAAGTGGGAGGTTGTGGGTTCAAACCCCAGCCGGGTCTGACCAAAGACTTGAAAGTGGGTAGTGACTGTTCTTTCGCCAAGCACTCGGCATTACGAAATGAAAGTCACAGTTCTTTCGGATGGAAACTCAAAATAAACGAGGTCCCATGTCACAGCATGGCACGATAAAGAACCCTGCTGTATAATGCCATCAGCGCAATGCACAGGCAAAATTTCTGCACTTTCACCTATAGCTGGCGACATCTCAATATAAGTGAAATATTCTTGACTGGGATGTTAAACACTATTACTCAACTCAACTCTAAAAAAAATTCACTAAGCCGCTGAGACAATAAAAAAAAATTTGAAAAATACATGACCCAAAGTTTAAAGTAATTTTTACTACAAACCATTCCAAAGTAAGGTTTGAGTCACTTACTGTGACACAGTTTATGCCGTAGAAACTAGGATACACACCATGAACATAACCAACTCAGAGCACTTCTACTACTGGTCTGATCTTAATTTCCATGCATATGTTCACAAGTTTTCTTTGAATTTTATGCCTTGCTTCCTAAAGGTCAGAAAGCAGATTATAGGATGCAGTACCCTCATTATATCCAGTGTCAATTTAAAGTTACTTTTTTTTTTTTTGTAAATACAGTGTTTATTCTAGAACTGAGGTTGTTGAGCCTTTCTTGCCACAGTCCTGAAAAATAGGAGCCATATTTTAGAAAGAGGAAATTATTGTTAAAAGCACTGATCCTTTTAATTTCAACAGATCAGTGTTGTAGCTTAAGCTATACAACTTCATATTTATGCATTTAAAATATGGGATCTTTGATAACTCTTACAGTGTCAGTCAAGTATTAAGACAAAGGACACAAAAAAGCAAAGCAACATATTCTCAACACTCAGCCAATACGGTAAAAAGGACCAGAATTTTCATTTTGTCTCCGACTTATTTATTATTAGGGATGCATGATGAAAAATTTGTATTGTAGAGTCATTGGTCCAAGAGTCCCTTCTCGATTGAACAATGCAAATAATGTGTTCTTTTTTTTTTGTTTATTTGTTGTTATGGCAATATTCATTGTTGCTAGGTAAACATTTTACAATAACTTACTGCATTCTTTTTTTTTTTGTAATTTTTTTGCATTTCCATTTAAATACTGCTTGTATTTGCATGTATATGCTCAAGATTTCTTAGTATTTGAAATAAATCTGAAAGTACAGCATGTGATATTTCTCTATGCCTCTAAAAGAACTTGCATGTAGATCAGCTTCGCCGTAGTCAATATACATGATTACACTTAAACAAAGGAGTTAGTTATCGATAAAATGTCAAGATTTTTTTATCTTAAAATAATGGTTTTTAAAATTGAAATGAAATATCTGAGACAAATAACATAAAACAACATCTGTGCCCCTTAAAATAGGTAAACTATGATCATTTATAACATTTAGGTATTAGAAATACATGTATATATATGTTACATGATAAAAATATGTTACCATGCATGCATAGTCAAAAGTTTAAAATATAGGTCGAATTAATTTCTAATTTACTAGAATTGAAATTTAGACTAATTTTTTGTTTCAGTTGATTTTTGTTGAGAAATGGATTTTAACAATTGCCATAGTAACCAATAATGTTAAAAAACAAACAAATGAAATAAAGAATTGTGTAGTTGATTAATGTTTTTTTTTTAAATCCCAGTCAAGGCGCCCTCTGTGGCTCAGTGGTAGATTGTCTGTTTAGAGGTAAATAACCTTACCCTTGCTCACATGGGGAAATAATAAAAAAATCGCTGACGCGATTTGATCAACATTACAACAAAACCCAAGTCAAGGTTCCTTTACTACATTAATGCTGTGAGTTATTGGATGATCAATGAGACTAGGGGTCCCAAATTAGAGCAAAATTTGGATTCCAATTGTTGTTGTTTTTTTTGTTTTTTTTTGTTTTTGTTTTTTGTTTTTTTTGTTTAATTAAGGGACAAAAAGATATAGAATTCCATTACTGTTAAGTCTTATTTTTCAAATACAACTATAAAAACAAGCAGAAATGGAGAAGCTTGAACTGTTTCCATTGTAATAGTGTTTTAGTAATCTTATTAATTATCAATATAGAAGTCTATTTTGTTAGTCAAATCTGCAATGAGGTTGGATATAAGGTCATAATGACATCATTGAACAAGTAAGATCATATTAATTTAGAGAGTGGATGGATAACATGTCCCCTATGTAAATTATTGTAAGTAATCTATTGAAGGAATTTTTGGTTGATCAGGGTCATTTTGGATTCAGATAGGGTCATCATTACTTAACATACTGTTGTGGGTTACAAATTTGTCCCTATGTAACATTGTTGGTAGCAATCTTTGAAATGATATTTGGTTGATCAACTCCATATTGGGTTCAAAAAAGGTTATTCTTGTTGGATAAGTCATGGAGATTTTTTTGAAGTAGCTGTATTGAACTGAGGTTGTTAATATATCTGCTATGTAAAATTGTTCCAAGAAATCTTCTGAAAGATTTTTGTCAATCGGTTTCATTTTGAGTTCAGACAAATTTTAGTTGTTTTTATTATTAAAGATTTAAAAGTATAGAAGCTTTTTTCTACTTTACAGCAGTTTTGAGTCATAACCCTGACCAATTTGAGTACCGGTATATTATTTGAATGTTTTTGTAAAAAAGTTCTCTATTCATAATGGTGTACAATCAGACATGACAATTTCATCTATGTTATGGACAGGGGTCCGGAAACGGTCATATTTGCCGGACATGTCCGACAAAAAATATTTTTGTCCGATGTGAAAAATCACTTGTCGGACATAAACAGCTGATTACGAGGGTTGATCCTTGAAGGTCATGGGCGTCGGACTATTATCAAAGAGGTTCCACGCGGGATGTCAAATAAGACTTTAACGCGCATTGTATGGTCTTTGCAAACTGTTTAGTTATAAATAAATTATTTTAAAAAGTCTAAATACAATCAAAGAGGTCTTGAAATGAGGTTCAGTAAAGTTCGTGTAACTTCAGAAAAACGAAAATGCACGATTGTCAATAAACAAAGATGGCCATCAAACATTGTGTCGTCAACGCCGACAGTACAAAAGTCTACACCGTGTGGACACATGAGCCTGACTTCATGTACCTAAATAAGCTCTATGTAGTAGTTAAATCCTTTTTAAAATCTATTTGATATTAAAAATTAAAATCTTTTTAAAAAAACATCGTCAATAACAAATTCGTTGAAACTTTTTTTTTTTTTTTTTTTTTTTTTTGCTTTACACAGCATCGATGATACGGTTGCTTTGAAAAAATGTCCGACACCCCAGTCAAAGTTTTCCTGAGCCCTGGTTATGGAGTAACTTTGGTGCATGATCAGTGACTGTGAAAATTATGAACATTAAAACACATTGGATATTTTGACTTACTCAGTAACAATTTTTTGAGGAAGTGCTGGAAAGTGCTGAATAAGCATTTTTTTCTGTCTAGATATATATAATATTATTAAGTAAAGTTGGATCGGTCACTATAATCTATTAGACTTATGCAATATTGTGATAACTAAGTAAAAAGTCCAGACTAATTTCATAACACTTGAGAGAATATCATATTAACTTGTCATTGGTCAGTTTGTTTTGTGCCAAATTTGTTGACCATTAGTTATGTCCCAGTGGTCAAGATGTGACTGGAACTTATAACTAATAAGAAGATGATTAAATTTATAGTGACGATAATATACACAGTTTATGAAGAAAGAAAGTTTAATTTAGCATAACCGTATCTGTCTTGAGTAAATATTATGAAGTTTAAAAAAAAAGCCAAACTCTACAATTTCTAGATGACTGTAGCTTCTCATACTGGTCAAATTCTGAGGTAGTGAATATAATATGTCCTTTTTTATTTCATACATTTAACATGGTTATAAGAACCAAAAACATCCATCAGGTATGCAAGAAGCTGAATGAGAATTTAGAATAGAAAGAACTGAAAGAATAAATAAAAAGAAGAACCCTGTATTATTATTTTTGTGACATTTGTAATTTAAACTTAATGATGAAGCCTTCATGGAATTGATGCATGGTCTATTGTAAGCCCTACACAAGTTGGTTTTAATGATATTTAACATCACACCAGCAATTTTTCAGCTGTTTGCAATGAGAGCAAGTTTATTAATCTGTAGGGTTTAATCTGACAA
This sequence comes from Tegillarca granosa, assembly GCA_029721355.1. Lineage (NCBI taxonomy): Eukaryota > Metazoa > Mollusca > Bivalvia > Arcoida > Arcidae > Tegillarca > Tegillarca granosa. The sequence continues at coordinate 27,474,445 of CM056596.1, forward strand.
CAAGTTTGTGTATGTGTGAGAGGTATGTTTTATGATCTGCCTTGTACTAGCATGTGCTCAGGGCAACTTTCACATGCTAGCACAGAGAGTCAATACAATGCAGACATGCATTATAATCACCTCTGGTTATCCAGGCAGCAAGTAAACCAGTTGATACTTTGTCCTTCCGATGCCAAATTCCATGTGAGGAATTTTAAAGTCTTTAATTGTATGACTTAGCCAGGGTTTGAACTCATGGCCATCTTCTCTTAAGATGTGGCCTCTAAGCCATTGAGGTGGATCAATATACAAGTATAGCCACCAAATGTAAAGAAAAAATAAGTATGTTTTCTTTTTCATAGTGATATATGTTTGAGTAAAAGTTTTACCTTCTTGAAAATTAGTTTTTTAAGTTTTTTTCTGAACATTTTTTTTATTTTTGCCTCAATATAAGATGGTGATTAGGAAAATCTTGCTTCTGTGTTTGTTTGTTTTAAATATGTGAAAGTTAAAAAAAAATAGTGTTTGCTTTTGGAGCCCTAAAATACTGGTATGTCAGCATTTACTCTTTAAAGTTTCCATCCTTAAGAAGCTAGTGTTTATGTTTTATGCCTCATTAAACAAATATTGAAACCAATAAGATTACTGTGTTGAAATATGTTTAGAGTTTGCTAAAGGTTAAGCATAGTTTAAAATAAGAAATTTACCTATGTTTTATATATGATTTGTTTATAACACCGGAAATGAAGAAATGAAACCCTAGCTTCAGAACAATATATTGTATACATGTCTATTATTAAAAGTACAATACATATGATATTAAATGTCTTTTTTGTGTTGTAAAAACAAATCTTAAGCTAGCATTGCCTGACCTCTTCATAAAATAGACCTTGCTGAGTGAAATGGACATTTTCCAGGAAACAATCCAATATCATCAGCATCAAAAATAACAGACAACGATTAATATCATGAAATGAACGATTGTTTTACATGGATTTATTGACAGTTGTAATGATGTAGTGCATTTTTAACAATGGTAATTTCACCTTTTTCAATAAATTATGTCAGAAAGGGAATATGAAATAATGTATAGATAATTCAATATTTTTTAATGATGATAATTTCACCTTTTTTCTATAAATTGTGGTTGAGATAGTAAATAATAACTGAAAATCGTCACAATAATAATTTCCCCTTTTTACTATAAATTGTGATAGATGATAGCAAACTTAGCTAGCAATATGTTTTATTTATATTTTTCAGTGTTTGCCATGGAAATTGTTACCTAGCTATATACAATTTGTCATTGATACCTTTCATTGTGGTAACAAAAATTCTATATGTATTATATATCAAAATATATATATTGTAAACAATTCCTTTGATGTTTGTAGTCTAATATTAAACAATACAAGAAATTACTTCTAATGATTTTTATGTCTGTTTGAAATATGTATGAGTTGGATTTGATTAAACTATAGAAAAATGTGAATTGTAAACAAAGCTTTCCTTGGAGATGAAGATTAGTAGGGCCTGGAATATTCCATAATCCCTAATTGCTTATTTGGTCCCTAGAGATTTTATCTCTGGATGCATGATGAAACAAGTTCAGCTTTATTTCTGATTTATTCAGAATGTTTAAAATTGTGTTCATAATAAATTATTCTTGAAATATTCATGACATTTTGCTTGATCTAATTCAAGCCAGCCATTCAAAGACTTTAACAAAGAAACCCCTTATTCTTACAAGCAGCTTAGCTCTTAGGTTGCACACTGGTAGAGCATCTGCCAAGCGAGTAGGCCGGGGATTCAATCTCCAGCTAAGTCACAAGACTATAAATTTGGGGAACTGCTTCCTTGCCTGGTGCTTGGCTTCAGGGGGGCAGAGAATCATCTTGTTTATTGGATGCCAAGATTATGTTATTTGGGGAGTGATATGCTTGTCTGCAGCAAACTGACTTTGTGAGCCAGCACCTTAACAAAAAGTTGCCCAGAGAACATGTTAGTACAAGGTATAGTAGACCATAATTCAAATGTGCATATCATACACATACACAGACTTGTTCTTAGACTAATCCATAGAGTTGTATTACCTTGCTTTTGTCAGGAATAGCTGAAAAATTGCTGATGTGACATTAAACCAACATTGCAACCAACCAACCAATCACATCCAGCCATTAGTAATAAGCTCCTTAGGTTGAATTCTATGGGTCTTAGCTGACCATATGGCCACTGTTTGCCAAGAAGTGGTGTTGGAACCGCTTGTCGGATTCCTTAAATACTGTTATGGTTAAAAAGTTGTTCAAATTGTTAACAAAAATACCTGTTTAATTTTGCTGTCTGCATGTGCACATTTTGTAAATTCATTCCCAATCAGTGACACTAGGGCCGAAAAAGTTGATAGAAATAAAAAGATAATCAAAACATTTGAAAAATAATGAATCCAAAGTTCCAAAATACTATGTATCCAAATCCAGCGAAGGAATGCTTTTTATGAGGGAACAAACCTTACTTTTAAATAAATTTCAATCTAATCCATTTCCAGTTTGGTGACTGAAAAAAATTGTGTAACCTTGATTAACATTGAAAAAAAAAGAAAGGTTATCAATCACATTGTTTTGTTGCTAAAAATCATTTGTTTTACAGCTGTTTTTTTATTTTAAATCTGTTCCATCACTGTAGACATTATCATGCACAAAAACAATATTGAATCAATCTGTGCTAAAATTTACTTTGTATATTTTAGAATTTTTTTATTCTAAAAGATTCTGTATTATTTTATTTAGTGTTTGGAGCAAACATATCTGGTCCCCAGTTTAAATTCTTTTCAGAGATTATTATTCAACATTCAAGCTGTCTTTGGTTGATGGCTACTATAATTGATTACAAAACATATTTTTAATTTAATTCAAACCTCATTTTTCAGGTTGTACATTTCACTTTATCCTATATAGCAAACATAAATTGCATGCTGTCCTCCCTGATATGTCTTAAAGATCTCAGTGGCTGAATGGTCTAAAACATTTGCTTATGGATTACAGTGCCTCTCACAGCCTAGGCTCCAATCCCACTTGGGCAGATCCTAGTGTGACAAAAGTTTGTTAGTTTGCTTGCTGAAGGTCAGTGGTTTTCTATGGGTACTCTGGTTTCCTCCACCATTCCTGAACAGAACACCTCAATATTGGTGAAATGATCTTGTCCAGGGGGGGATAACACCACTAATCCAATCCATCAATTCTTTTTATGTCTCTGTCTTACTTGTAGTTTCTTATCAAGTTGTTTGTAATAAAGGTTTAGGACAGTTATTTTGTGTGTGTTTAATTATTATGTTTTTTTTCTTCTGTTTTTACCCTTATCTAAAGCTTTGTTTGGGAGAATGCTTGTTGGATAATTTCTTAACTTTATTATGGAACGAAAAATGAAAAGTGTAGTTTTGCTTTTTCCTTTGGAAATAGCTAAAACATGGCTAATGCAACTTAAACAACATTACAACAACAACAACAACAACAACAAAACCCAAGTCAAGGTTCCATTACTTATACTTGTATTAATACTGTGAGTTATTGGATGATCAATAACACTAGAGTTCCCTGGTAGAGACAACCATCAACCATTAGTAAATGCACTAAAAAACTTTTCCAGACTAAGATTTGATTTTATAGGAATAAAAAAATGAATGTAGTTGTGTCCTTTTCCTTTTTTTAGACTTGCCTCTATACATTCCATTTTAGCCCCATTTAGACCTAAATGGTTATCTTTTGAAGGAAATTTGAACAATGAACACTTATTTATAATGTTTTTTTCTGCTTTCAGCACTGCTCATCTTGCAAGTTTTGGATTTTCTTGTACATGCAGTGAAGATTTATATCACTGCATGTACTCCTGGACTTGATAAACATCTTCAGTAAAACAGGAGATGATTATCTTTTCCAATTACAAATAACTGATTTCTATATTTAGAATTTGACCACAAGGTCTAAAAATGACTAAAACAAATTTTAAAACTGACTTTAAGAGGAATTCATTTCATCTGAAATATAACATTAACTAATTAATTTTAAAAAATCACTTACAAATTGATCCAGTATGATATCCCAGAGTTTAAAGCCAGACAGAGGAGGGTATTTTAGCAAGGAATTAATATTCATAATTCCATTTATTGTAAATTTTCACATTTGTATTCATTTGACAAATAGATTTTTTATACTGTATTGGCGCCATAAAATTTGATATACTGTATGGAAATTAAAGTCGAAAACACATCAATTGGATTAGACAAATAGTTCTTAGTTCAGGGGAGAAAAAAAAAAAGAAAAAATAATTCATTTATTTTGAATTGCGTAACACTGTGTCTAGCTTGTCAAATAACATTATTACGCATTTAAATATACATATACCTTCTATATGCTTTTTTCACACAATGCAGCTTCCATTATGCCAGGGGAACTCAGTGGCTGAGTGGTCTAAAGTCTGTGTTAACAGATTACATCACCTTTTGGTGTTTAGGTTCAAAGATCCTAGAAGTTTGTCAGTTCACTTTCCATGTTGCTGTTTTTTTTTAGGACATTCCAGTTTCCTCCACCATGCAAGATCTTACCATCTGGAAAAAGTGGAAAAATCTTGACTGGAGCATAAACTCCATCACTGAAACAGTGAATAAAGGTCAAGGTTGTTCCTTTATTTTTAAAAAAGCTTGTAAAGTGTAGCCAAAACTTTTATATTTAATTTGAGGAAGTTAATGATTTTTTTGGGAAAAGTATGCCATGGACTGGAGTATATTGTGATTAATGAGCAAAATTCTTTGACTTGTAATGCAATGATCAGTTCTGGTAGACAAAACAAGAGTATCAAGAGAAAACCACTGACTTTTGGAAAGCTTACTAACAAACTTCCTTACAGTAGGATTTGCCTAAGCAGAATTTAAACCCAGGTGGTGATAAACACTGTGGCGTGTAAGCCAACATCTTGCACCAGTTGGCCACTGAGGCCTGGTATGATATGGGGGTATTGATCAGGTGGCACAGCGAATATTACCCCAGTGTTTTTCTTTATAGATGATTTTTTTTAAAACTATATCATTTCAGAGTGAAGAGGAGTTGAGTAATGACATTCTATGTCCCAGTCAAGAATTTTTTTCACTTATATGCTGGTTGACAGATTTGGGATGGTGGAGGAAACCCAGAGTGCCAGGAGAAAAACACAAACCTTCAGCAAGTGTACTGACAAACTTTCTCACACTCCTGAATGGTATTTAAACCTAGGTGGTGAGAGGTGCTGTGATATGTAAACATGTCCTTTAGACCACTCAGCAACCAAGGCCCCTTATAGCATGTCAAATACTGGATGATAGATTTAATAAACTGTGTAGTGTAGTATCTATTGTGCCTAATTTGATTGCTTAAATAATACTTAAATATATGTTTATACTTATTGTTTGGTGCCACACTACCTTGCTTCTAATTTGTCAAATAAATTTGTTACGCTTCAAATGATTAAGCATTTATTTTGAATTACATCATGCTCTGTCTAGCTTGTTAAATAAAATTTTATGCAGTCAAATATATATGCATTTATTTGGAATTACATAATGTTGCTTCTGACTTGTCAGTTCTAATTTTATACTTTTCATCATTATGGTAAAAAGATTTCCACTTAAAATGGTTTTGAATGGATTGATTTGTCGATGCAAAACGACGCATGGATATTTTCTGTTGAAAGATGTTACTGTATATCCAAACAAAAAAATGAAAAAAAAGCTTATTTGAGCTAAGATTTTGTTTGCTCATTCTAAACATAATTGAAACTGTAATTCTTCATATATTGAAAGCAATCGCTCGAGCATTTCAGACAGTGATCTATTGCATATGGTGATTTATATTGCCACAATGCCACGCTGAATTAATGATGGCATAACATTTATATAGATGTATTGATTGCATAACTGAACAAATGTTTATTGTAAAAACACTTTACTAGTAAATCTCTTTATCTAGCGCTGAATTGAATCAGTAAAAAGATAAATTTCCTTGAGTGATCAATGCATAAAAATTTATATCTGGACATTAAGAATTGCTACATTGAATTTGAACAGTCTGAAATCTGAAAGGTCATCCGTCATCAAGATATTACCATTAATGAGTAAATTGAACAAGATTGGTTCATTTGTTACATGTTGTTTTACATCACATCGGTAATTTTGGTTGGTTGAATGTTGTTATATGTCACATCAGAAATTTTTTCAGCTGTTCATTACAAGACAGTTTTTATTAAAATCAAGGATTAATCTCAACACAGGTTTATGTGGGGTGTGAGTGTGCAAAGTGTTTCTCATCTGCATTGTTCTAATGCACACTTTAGTCGAACCTTACAGTGTTAGTACACTCGCCTGCAATGCTGTAGATACACATCACAGACCTCTTAGTCCATTATGGGGCTTCAGTGGCCGAGTGGTCTAAAGACATGCTTACGGATCACAGTGCCTCTTACCACCTGGGTTCGAATCCCACTTGGGACAGATCCTGGTGTGAGAAAGTTTGTCAGTTTGCTTGCCAAAGGTCGGTGGTTTTATCTGGACACTCCGATTTCCTCAACCATGCCAGGACTGGCTGCCTCGAAATAAGTGAAAGAATCTTAACTGGTGCTTAAAACACCATTACTCCACTTCACTCCACTCCACTCCAGTCTTAGTCCATTATAATGGTTCCTAGCTAACCAAAAAGGATCTTAGACATTGAAAAATCTTTCTCACTTGCTGTCAACCAAAATCAAACTTATGATGACAAAAGGATGGCTATTGATGTGTCTTGGGGTTAAACATTCCCACTTGTTTTAGAATAATTGGTCCCTTGAAATGTGACGTATAGTGAAATGTTGACAATACCATTTTCATCAAAACATTTTCTTTGAAATATAATTTTTGTGGGATTTAAATTTCCTATCATTTTTCATGCATTCATTGAAAATGTAATAAAATTGCCTCATAAAAATATTGTATGAGTCCAGATGAAATCAATGAAGGAATGAATGAGTTTGCAAAGAATTTTATAGACTTTACCTGAAATGGATTATTTAAATACTTCATAAATGCTTTGAACAATATATTAATTTTTCTTACTATCTTATTCTCAGGGCTGGCTAGTGGGTGCATTTGAATTCTTTGTACTTGTTGACTGAATTTTAAAATAAAAATTTAATATTTTTTAAAAAAAAAATACATGCTACTTATCGCCTTATATTGATTAAAATGTCATGTAGTTAATATTTATTTACTAAATGATTATTAAATGCCATGCAACATTTGAAACTGGCTTGATAATTTTAATTATTCAAGCAAATAAGTACTGGTTTGTGTTTTAAATCGAATACCTACTGCAATGTTAAAATCTATATTTGACTATTGTCTGATGTTCAGTTTTAATTTACGCAAATATTTATTTAATCCAATTAGTCTAAATAGGCTTTATTTGAAAAAAAATTGAAAATATATAAACATCAGGAAACTGAGACAAATGTTATACTTTTTCAGTCAAGTTTCAGCGAATGGGTGTAAAATATTAATTAATTAATTTTTTATTTTTTTTCAATTATTTTTTTAATTATATTTATTGTTTAAATTTGCTTATTTTTTATCATTTGAGTCAGTCTGTCGGTCGACCTTTTTATCTAAATAAATAAATAAATTTAAAAAAAAAAAAAAAAAATTCAAAAAAAAAAAAAAATAAATAAAAAAAAAAACAGACAAATTTTGATGAAATTTTCACTGTTGGATACAGACTTAATTAAATTTTTTTTATAAAAAATTCCAATTTTTGCATGTTGCTTTGAAAAAAAGATTAAAAGATAAACAGGTTTAAAACATTTTACAATGATGTTTCAGAAGTCTTGGAGGTTAACCGTTAGTTTGAAAGTACAAAGAAATAATAAAGAGAATATTTTTTAAATGTTCTAAGAAATAAATAATGACTCACATGTTCTCAATGTCATTATATGTACTCATTACAGAATTAACTTGTTTCCGAGAAATAAAAAAAGTTTTTCTCATTCTACAGAAAAAAATAAAATGGTAATTTGGTTTCATTTTATTTCAGAATTTAGATTAAATGGGCCATGGATCTCATTACATTTGATGTCGACATAAAAACCGACATCGTGAGGTCATCCTGATTAGTAATCTAGTTTAGTAATAGGTCACACAAAATACATCCTATGTGACTTTTTGACTGTCGAATAAAATCTCATTTTTGATGAAGTGATGTTGTCAAACCCTTTGTTGCTGTGGTGACCAAATTTTAAGGTGATAGTCTTCATACACAAGATGCCTCATAGGCCTTAAATGTTTGGGTCAGAACTGGCAGAATTTGACTGAGTGCTCTGCAATATTTATCTGCAATATAAAAAGCAAGAGCACTTAACTTGAAAGAATGCCATAAGTGCACAAGAGTTGAGTTGAGTAATGGTGTTTAACGTCCCAGTCAAGAATATTTCACTTATATCGAGACGGCGCCAGCTATAGACGAAAGTGCAGAAATTTTGCCTGTGTGTTGTGCTGATGGCATTATACAGCAGGGTTGTTTATTGTGCCATGCCTGCCATGACACGGGACCTTGTTTATTTTAAGTTCCCATCCAAAAGAACCGTGACTTTCATTTCCTAATGCCGATTGCTTGGCGAAAGAACAGGCACTACCCACTTTCAAATCTTGGGTCTGACCCAGCAAGGGTTCGAACCCACGACCTTTCACTTATAGAGCGAGCACTCTACCAACTGAGCTACTGCAGTGGCCCATAAGTGCACAACAGTACAAAACAGATCACAAATACTTGCACAAAATCCAAACACTCCATGAACTGTTGTTGAAACTAAGAAGGACAAGAGAAAAATATCTCATTGCAGACAGCTGAAAAATACTGATGTGACATAAAAGCATTAAACCGACCAATCAAGCAACCATTATACACTCTTGGGTGAGACAACATTAGCAGTGATAGTACATTTTAAATTTTTTGATGGATTAGATCTGTGGGTGTCTTGATCAAATTTTGTATTCTATGTCAGACAATTCTCAATGCAGTAAAGATTCTCAGTGTCTGAATTGTCTGAAGTATGGTCTAGCTGGTCACAAGACCTATTACTACCAAAATTCTTATCTCACTCTGGTGGATTCTGAAGTTTAAGTTGAAAATGTAGAAAATGATCTTGTCTGCAGACTATGTTATCAAAGCTATTTAGGAAACTTTGAATTTCAGACAATCATAAAGCGTCCTTTTTTCTGTTCAGTCAGACCAACAAAATTCTTGAAAAGTAAGACAGAGTATATCTCTCAGACATAGGATAAGTAAAAATATGTCAAAAAACAAAATGGCCCAGACAACAGGCTATGGTGTCCAAGCTTATCAAAAAATCGTAGAAACTCAGACAAACACCTAACCTTATTTGTCAATTATGTCAGACTAACAACATACTAGAAAGTCAGACACAGTGTAATGGTCATAAATGAAAAGATGACCCATTTATCAGGCTATGTTATTGAAGTTTACTAAGAAATTTGAGAAATTCAGACAAAAATATTACATTTCATACTAACAAAAGACAAATGTCAGACAGGGTATATTACTCAGACATAGGATAAGTTAAAAAAAAAAAAAAAAAAAAAAAAAAAAATGGCCCAGACAATAGACTATGTTATCAAAGCTAATTAATAAATCCTAGAAATTCAGATCAACACCTAACATTAGTTGTCAATTATGTCAGACTTACAAAAACAAATCTCGAAAGTCAGACAAAGTGTAATGGTCATAAATGAAAGAAATGCCCCAGTCTTCAGGCCATGTTATCAAAGCTAATTAAGAAAACTAAGAAATTTAGACAATCATGTAACAATATTGACTGTAATTTCAGACCAAAAAAAGACTTAAAAATCAGACACAGCATAATTGTCACCAATGTGAAAAATGACCCAGTCAACAGACTGTTACCAAATCTAATTATGAAACTTGGAATTTCAGATGTCGACAGTGTTCTCTCCCTATTATGACAGAACAATAAAACGCTTAAAAATCAGACAGAATATACCACTCAGAATTTCAGACAAACATGTTGTGTATTTTCGCATTCATGTCATACCTTAGCGCAGACTTAAACTCAGACAATTGTATATGCTTTTACCGGGAAAATAGACGCAATACAAAGCTTAAAACCAGACACTCTAATGCATTCTAACTTCAGTGACAGACAGAATTTTATGTAAAAAGGATATTTCATTATCTTAAAATATCAGAATGATTGACAGACATGGATAGGTAGTCAGACTTTGGTAATCTTTCAATTAAGTTAAAGCTTCAGTCAACATGCAGTTTTCATTAATTTCCAAGAGCTAATTTTGAATCAGTCTGAAAAATAAAAACTGCTGACATTTACAAAATTTTGTTTTTTGTTGTTGTAACATTGAAAAAGAAAAACTCTTCAATGATATTATAATGATTGATTGAATGGAGGTTTTATATCCCAATAAAGAATATTTCACTTTTATCAAGCTGTCGCCAGCTATAGGCAAAGTTGGAGAAAATTTTTGCACAATACTATTTGTGGGTAGGGTTCTTTAGCATGCCACATCTGCTATGACATTGCTGCATAAATTTTTAATGTCTCCCTGAAGAACCCTTTGATTTTTAATTAAGTTTTAAATGAAGAGTGTTTACAAAGAACAGTCACTAACTATGTTCAAGTCTCAGTCAGACCTGGCCAGGGTTCAATCCCCAGCCTCCCACATACCAAGAGAGCACACTACCAACTGAGCTACTGTAGTGGTCAATATTGAAATGAAAATATTGTGATTGTTTTTTTTTTAAATGAACCAAAATCTAAAAGTAAAACCTAATATTATACCATATTTCTCATCACAGTTATAAATGATTTTCTATTTACTACATATGGTAACATTTTTCTTTTTTGTAATTGGATTAAAATGGATAAATACATGGTAATTGTATAATAATATAAAAATAATATGGGTAATTATAGATGACATACAGTATACAGAATATTTACATTTATTTGGTTTTATCTTTCTGATAATAAATATTAATACAAATGTTATATATTTTATACAACAAAGCAAACTGCTTACAATTAAATTGTTGATTCAAGGATATTGCAAACCTAGACTAATCAAGACCCTTAAAAATTTCTATGGCCGTCATAACAATATTGTTGTTAAGTATGTAGTCACTGTATCCAAGCTTATACTGGATATATTTGACTTACCATAGTTCCTTGTTCCTTTTATTTTCAAATTTGACTTTGCACGTGATGGGTGTAGTTAGCTAGACAGGAGGTGCTTATACTTCCGGAGCACCCGGCCTCACTTTCTTGATGAAAGTTCATGTGTATAACTAAATTTGCCAGTTTTCAAACATTTTAATTTTTATCTCTGACCAAAAGGTCATGTGAGCTTATGGCATGGCGCGGCGTGTGTATGTGCGTGCGTGTGTGTGTGTGCGTCATTAACACCTGTTTTTCAACTTCTCCCCCAAAACTGCTGGACAGATTTCAATGATACTTGGTCAGAAGCATATATGGGCCGGTGCAATTCAGATTTGTTCATGGCATTGCCATGGCTACCAAAACTAGATCAGGGTGACCCAGGGGTCCAAAAATCTTTAAAAATCTTCTTCTCTGAAACCGATGATGGGAGAAAAAATCTAATGTGATATTTGGATTTGCTAGGGTCTTAAGCCTATCGTTTGTTTATTTCGTGAAATTTGGTCAAAAAATGGGTTACACGTTTTTGCGATTAATTAAAAAAAATTCGTAAAATGGCTTCAAATTGTTATAACTCGATTATTTGAACAGATAATGACATGGGGTTTTCAGTTTTCACTTTTTCTTGAAATGACCTTTAAAATAGGGTCAAGGTCACAAATCAAGGTCATGACCTAATTAGTGATTTTTGCAGTTTTAGGCAATTTTCTTGCAAACATTAAGAGATATATGAATTCAAACTATTGTTAAAATGTTCCCCATGACAAAATTTAAAAAGGTACCAAGTTTAGTAACTATATGAAAATCCATGTAGGAGTTGTTGCCCCTGAAATGTTATTTTTGGCTTATAAATACTAAAATTGTGCATTAGCTTGAAAACTATAAGCTTTTTGTATAGGCATGTATATAAGAATATTGTAGGTATTGATATGACAGTCATTGTGATATGTGGTTCAAGGTCAATGTTGAAAGATCAAGGTCATAGCTGTATACATGTACTGAAACTGTGAATTATCTTGAAAACTATTAACTTTTTGTATAAGCATGTATATTAGAATATTGTAGGTATTGATATGACGATCATTTTAATATATGGTTCAAGGTCATATGTTCAAAGGTCAAGGTCATAGCTGCATAAGTGTACTGAAACTGAATTATCTTGAAAACTATTAACTTTTTGTATAAGCATGTATATTAGAATATTGAAGGTATTGATATGACGATAATTTTGATATATGGTTCAAAGTCATATGTTCAAAGGTCAAGGTCATGGCTGCATAAGTGTACTGAAATTGTTAATTATCTTGAAAACTATGAACTTTTTGTATAGGCATATATATTAGAATATTGTAAGTATTGATATGACGATCATTTTGATATATGGTTCAAGGTCACATGTTCAAAGGTCAAGGTCATAGCTGTAGAAGAAGACTGAAATTGTAAATTATCTTGAAAACCATTAACATTTTGTACAAGAATGTTGTAGGTGTTGATATTACAAACATTTTGATATAAGGTTCAAGTTCATATGTTCAAAGATCAAAGTCATGGCTGCATAACCATATGGTTAATGATTTGAAAATTATTCATTGTACTATAGTTAAATCATGCATATGACCTATTTATAAATGAAATGTGACTAGACATTTCTGATTTATTATTGCAGGATTTTCCAAACTTGAGTAATTTTATGAACTTTTTGTAATTAAGTTCTTGGTAAGTTTTTGGACATTTCCTCAGGTGAGCGTTAAGGCCCATGGGCCTCTTGTTTTTTTTTTCAGATTGTGATTTGGACATGGACTGGTATGTTTGTGTTTTATTTATATCACCATGTTGTATTGATCTAATTGATATGATTAAACTATATGTCTGCATAAAGCAACCAGCTCTTTGGCTCAGTAGCTAGAGAGCAGCCTAGGTGGTCATGGGTTTGAACCTTGGACATATCATACATAAGACTTTAAAATTTGAGATATTGCTTTCACACCTGGAGCTTGGCATTATGAGGACAGATTGTCAACTTGTTTATCCACCAGGATAATGGACTTGTGGGATGGGGATGCTTTTCTGTGGCATATTGAATTGATAAGCTAGTATCTTCTGAAAAAGTTAGTTTGAGTGTAATTGCTAGAACACGACAGACCATAATATACACTGGCATATCTTAGGCATAGACAACTTGTTTTTAAGTTAATCCACAGAGATTATTAAATTAATCCTTCTTTTGTTGCAAATAGCTGAAAAATTGTTAATATACATGATGTTAAAACAAAATTCTAACCAACCTTATTATCGTCATGTGCTGATTTTGAATTTCCTTTAAAATAATGCATTCAAAATCAGCACATGTCATTACTATTATTTATCATTGGATATTAATACACATACAGTAACAATTTTTTCCTTTTTATTATTGGATTAAAAATGATAAAATAAGATGATTTTATGATAATATATGGGTTATTACAGATGATGACTTGCAATATACAAAATATTTACGTTTATTCAGCTTTATCTTTCCAATAATATGAATCAAATACGAATGTTATATATCCTAACTAACTGTGTTGTTATGGATGTAATTGATATGATTTATATGTCGTTATTTAACATACGAAAATATAATAAACCTTTGGAATTAACTCGAATACTATATAAATGTAATTGGGTCACTAAGTTGCTTTATTTTTCTGTCTGCTACAAAAAGGGGTCATTGTGGAAGAATGGTTCAAGCATAAAACTTTCAGACTTGAGGCTTCAAACTGCTGTGGATTTGGTCCCTGTCAACCAAAAGTGAGAGACTTTTTTTTTTTTTTTAATAGGCCGTTATTGGTTGGTTCAGCATTGGTAAAATGGACTGAGTGGCCTGTGACATTAATCTGTGATATCTTGGGTTTCAGTTGGTAATTGCACTAGCACTCTGAGGTCACTATAAGTGCTCACTAGTACCATGCAGATCAGAAATAATTGCATATTCATGAACCAGATAAACTTGTGTTAAGATTAATCTTTGAGTTTTATAAAATTTTGGTCTCATCATGAATAGCTGAAAAATTGCTTATATGATGTAAAACAACATTCAACCAACCAACCAAGCCAACTGACGAACTTTCTCACACTGAGATCTGTCCGTGCAGTGAGAGGCGCCATGCAGTGATAGGCACCATGCAGTGAGAAGCGCCATGCAGTGAGAGGCGCCATGCAGTGAGAGGCACCATGCAGTGAGAAGCACCATGCAGTGAGAGGCACCATGCAGTGATAGGCACCATGCAGTGAGAGGGGCTGGGATCTGTAAGTAGCCCTTTAGGCTACTTGGTCACCGAGGCCCCTCTACTCTATTAATGAATTGTCTGAATTGTCTGAATTGTCTCCTAAATTTAGAGTGGGTTATCCTGATATGATTTATGTGTTAATTGTAAGTCATTTAACAGATGCTTATAATTCAGTTTTCTAAGACAGTAATAAACCATTTTTTAAAGTAAGTTGCCAGTCAATAATAAGTCTGCTTTGAGAAGGTAGATATTAAGCCATTTAGAATTAGCTATGAGCTATAAATTTCAACAAAGGTGAAATGCTTATTTTTTTGTTAAAATTAAGGTTTATACAGAAATGCAGACAAGGAATATAGGCAATATTATTATTAATAGAAATATTGGTTAAAAGTATAATTTCACAGTGAAATTAAGAGAAAATGCTGATTAGCCAAATATAGAGACATTATAAACACATTAAGCATATTGCAATTAGGCAAGCTTTTGCATAATGAGGCATGCTAGGTCTTTGTTTCAAATAAGTAGAGACAAAGCATTCAGGAAAAATCAATTAAGATAGAAAAAATGGATTAATGCATAATATTACATACAGTAAGTGAGAAAACTGATTAGCCAAATATAAGCTAATTATAAGCACATACAGCTTGTGTAATTAAGCTAGCTTCAAAGAAATCATGATGCTTTATGTACCAGGTTCAATTTTGATTTTGTTTTTTTACACAAAATATGAGAAATATTAATATGTATAATAATAGTAATGGTTTAATGGATAATCCATTAAGCTAAATCAGAAATGCTATATTTTTAGTCCAAAATGACTTTAAGCACATGATATACTAATATGAATATATTAATATTTAATAAGAATAATGATTTAATGGAGAATCTCACAGTTATGACAAGTTTGATAGCTAATAAGCCAATTATATGCACATACAGCATAAAGCAATTAAGCAAGCTTCTAAGAACACATTAAACATTTAAGCTTCCAAGAACTCAGGAATATGTATCGGGTCACCAATAACCGTTATGATATATCCTATGTCTTGGTTTAATACCTCGGACTATGGTAGCTCAGTTGGTAGAGTACTTTCTTTGTATGTGAGTGGTCAGAGTTCGAACCCAGGCCCAGGTCAGACCAAGACTTAAAATAGGTGATGACTTTCTTTGGCCAAGCACTCATCATTGAGAAAAGAAAGTTTCATGGTCCTTTGGTAAAGACCTTAAAAAATGATGCCATGTGGCATGCTAAAGAACCCTCCTTGCTCATTGCCCTAAACAGCATCATTCTGCAAATGTCTAAATTACTGCCACTTCACCTATGGCTGGTGACATCTTGATATAGGTCTCTTGACTGGGATGTTAACCCCATTAACCAATCAATCAATCTCTTGGTTTAATGAGTAATTATCTGTTAAAGTGTTAAATTGTATTTTTTATTGGTTTAAAACAAAAATTTTAAATAGAAATGGAGACATTTAACATGAGAAGTTTTGAAACATGT
This sequence comes from Tegillarca granosa, assembly GCA_029721355.1. Classification (NCBI taxonomy): domain Eukaryota; kingdom Metazoa; phylum Mollusca; class Bivalvia; order Arcoida; family Arcidae; genus Tegillarca; species Tegillarca granosa. The sequence continues at coordinate 27,490,459 of CM056596.1, forward strand.
ATTAAAAACATTTATATTCATTCACTTGTGTAGCTAGCTTCTGGCCATTGATTTGGATTATCTGTTAGTGAATAATCGTACAATTAGCGCAAGTAAGATATTTAAGCTAATTATAAACACATTTAGCATCAGACAATTAAATAGGCTTCTAGAAAATCAGAAATGCTATATATTAGGTCACACATTTTTTAACGAAGAGATCGTCAGATAAAGCCTTTATCGTTCTTGCTATGTTGTCTGTAATCTATTTAATGGGTCAGAAATGAATAATTGATCATTTTTTCATACCATTTTTATGGCACTGCATCATGTTTTTTAATAAGCGGTTTTTTTATATGGTTATTATTAGGTTAAATCTGTAGAGTTATCAATGTTTTATATTTTAATTTAGTTTTTATGGCGACCATTTGTATAGACGAAAGAGAATTGGTGCTTTTATTTGTTGCCACAGAGTTGATGTTTTTTCACTCTCGGGAATTTAGCTACACATGAAAAATTTGTTTGCCTCATCTGATTAGAAGTTCCTTCTATATTTAGCACAGTTCCGGGATTTTTTTATAGGCATCAAACCAGATAAGTTTGTTGTTTCAGTTTCTTAATAATGCTATAGACATACAAAAGCTTTTTCAGTATTAGGCATTTTGCAATATATACAAAGCCCCATTACAAGTTAGAATAATGGGCTGCACTTGATAGGTGGTCGATTAGCTCAGTGGGTATAGTATCCTATAAGGTTTTAGAAGTTTGAGTCCCAAATAACTCATAGCACTTTTTCGCTTTCATGTTACATTTTGGTCTCATTAAGCACTCTAAGAAGTGGCTCATTGGTCCAAGGTTAAGCCTTTTGGTTTCTGTTCAAGGTACATGTAGTTGAATTTAAAAAAAAAGATGGGAGAAAAATGACAGACTAGGGGTTCGACTAGCTTAGTTGGTTTAGCTAGTATAGTGAAGGTCCTAGGCTTGAGTCCCTGTTTTACCGTCATTGAATTTTTCCCTTTTTCTGTTAAAATAAGGGACACTAAAATAAAAGTTTGACCAGTTTGAGGACACCATAAAGGCCACTAACTACAAGTTTTGCCAGTAATGACTCTAGTCAAGATTTTTTTTATATCAAGATGGTCGAATTCTGGGATTGTGAAGAACACTGGAGTGCCTAGAGAACACCTCTTATGTAAAGCGAACCAACTGACCGACTTACTCACACTTGGATTTAAACCAGGATGTTAAAAGGGATTGTGATCCATAAGCACCATCTTTAGACTGCTGGGCCACTCAAGCCCCTTTTTCATTTTTTTTTGCTTTATTAGCCAAATGTCCAGAGACAAGAGTCACTGAGTTGGACATGAGCTAATATATAAGCAATCATATGCTTATTCATTATATAGCAGTTTATTAATTAAAATCCTGCATTGTTAATGCAACCAGTTCTCAATAAATGTTTGACAAGATGTCTGTATGGGAAACAACAAATTGTGTTTTATGTTTTAAGGGCCAATGTCCGAAATCAATATACAATTATACATATAAGCACTATGTTGAATTAAACATCTGTTTGGACTAACATAAGGCTAGAAGTGACCAGTGGTCAATACATCATCTTAACAGATAATCACTTCTGTTTTGTGTCAATGAGACAGTACATTGACCAATGCATCAACTGAATAGAAAATATTTCTGTTTAGAAATGGTCAGTGGTCAATACATCAGCTGAATAGATAATTACTTCTGTTTTGTGTTGATAAGGCCATTGCATTGACCAGTGATGATAACATGAGCAGTTATGATTGATTAGATTATGACCACCTGATGCACAATGGTGAATTGCCAAAACTGACCATTATCAGAAAGATAAAAGATTAATGGTCATTTCATTCTTGTTTTTGTCTGTTATAAAGTTGCGATATTTACAGTATATAGCCAGAACATGAAAGGAAATGAGAACATGGTTACATGCAAGCATTTTGAGTTCTTTTATTATGAATTTGAGCAAGAAGAAATTTTTTAAGATTTTTAAAATCTGGTTTGCCAATGTAGCAAGTGAGGAACTTGGTGGCTGAGTGGTCTAAGCACAGACTTACAGATTACAGTGACTCTGGTGATACAGATTTGATTCCCACTCTTGTAGATTCTAAAGTGAGAAAGTTTGTCAGTTCACCTGCTGATGGTTAGGGGTTTTCTCCCTGGGCACTCTTGTTTCCTCCACATCCTTTTACTGACTGCCTCAATATAACTGAAACATAATCTTAACTGAGGCATAAATGTCTTATCCAATATAGTGTAATATGTCACTCAATGATTCCAATTAAGTCTAGGTCAAGTTAGGCCAAAAATAACAAAATCTTTTCAAATTTTTTAATTAATTTTCTATGAAAATTGTCACAAAAAATTATGTTTATGACAATTATCATACAAAATACAGTGAAACTTCCGTAAACCGACACTCCACGGGACCGGTCATTTTGGTCGGTTTACAGAGGTGTCGGTTTTCAGAAGTTTAAAAAAACGGGATTCGAATCCGGTTCGTTCCAGTCCGTTACCAGGTCAGAATTTAGTCAGTTACCGGATATGGCTATTATAATGGTATATTCATGTGTGTGCATTCGATCGTGTTTTTTAACACTTACATCGTGTAAAGTGATATTTTAAATGTATTTATATTTTATTTTTATATTAAACAAATTTAACAATGAAACAATGTGCATACATTGTCATCGTAGTTGTAATACGTAGTTCTTATCGTCTACCATGATCAGGCCCTGCTAACAGTACTTTTGTGTCACTTTTTTTTCCTTGACCTCGCCCGAGAAGAAGAGGCCATATCAATCATTCAGATTTAAAAAAAACAAGAAAAAGAAAAAAAAAGAAAATAGAACATGATTTATTTAAGTTCAAGGCTGTATTGTTTTTAGAAAATCCTTTGCCTTGCATCTAAAAACATCATGCAGCTTTTCGGCATCCGACTTTTTTTTTAAATATAAAAGCACATTTTAATAAAACGTTTTAAACACGTTTGTTTATTTTAAAATTACATACGATCCAGATACATGTATCTTATAATTAATAAGTTAATGTATTAAGTAAACATCAACGGTAGGTAAACAGGTGTTATACATAGCCCGCGGTAATGATGAGTTCTCGTCACGTGCAGTCATTCGTTACAACTCAAACATTATTTGTTCCAAAGGTAATGTCGGTATTCGGAAGTTTATTTACTGTTTAAGAAGCCGATTTGGGCTGACAAATTATGTCGGTGTTCGGAATACAGAGGTGTCGGTTTTCGGAAGTTTTTATTACATGATTTATATAAGAATAAATCCGTCCCAAGCAGACATTGTCGGTTTAGGGAGGTTGTCGGTATTCAGAGGTGTCGGTTTTGGGAAGTTACACTGTAATGTTTAAAAATATGCAACAAAAGCATATTTTCTATCCATTGGAAATTTAATTCTACATGTTTTCAAGGAAGTTTTACATGTTATGCTGATGTATCCAATTATCTAGGCTAAAATGATGTTAAACTTTTTATGTTTTTGGAATCAAGTTTGCTCATCTTTTCAATGCCTGATGGGAAACATGCAAAATCATTATGTTTGATGGTATGTAGTGCATTTAGAATTTTCTCAAAATATTACTGATTTGTTACAAAGATAGTACTCTTAACATCGAACAATGAATATATAGTTTTTAGACCAATCAGTAGCCATGGAAACATAAAATCTTTACATAATTTGACGCTTAACTTTCCACCATGTAAATGGTCTGAAAAATAAGGATAAATCACAACCATTCAATACTGCAAATTAAGAAATTTTTACTGGATGTGACATTTAAATTTTTCTCATATTTCTATTTTTCAAATGCTAGGATTTCAGTGAATGGAAAATTATGTTTTCACATTTTTTTATCTAAAAAATATACAAAAAATAAAGGAAACATGAAATGTTTTTATGTAAAGTACTGATTCTCTGTCTTTTTTACTTGTCTCTGTAAAGTCCTTTCCATCTTGTGTCAAAGATGGCATTTGCGTCTTCTGTAAAAGTTTTGGTAACAGGCTGATAACTCTTTCCTTCTGTTCAATGTAGTTTTGCTAATGGGCATAACATATATGTGAAATTTTATAGATGCTATAGATGACATTTAGACCATAACACAGTAATTTTATTGAAAAAAAATCAATTTGTATAAGCATTGCCATGTTAATTGAAAAAGGGACCTCAGTGGGCAAGTGGTCTAAAGCCCATGCTTATGGATCACAGTGCCATGCTACACCTAGGTTCAAATTCTGTTCGGGCATATTCTAGTAAGAGAATGCTTGTAAGTTCTATTGACAAAGATTAGTGATTTTCTTTGGGTACTCTGGTTTTCCCCACCACACTGGAACAAATTGCTTTGATATAAGTGACAGAACCTACCCATGTCATTAATTGGGAAAATGTTTTTAGGGCAAACAAAATAAATAAATAAATGTATTGGGTTATCATCTGGTTAACTTGTCAACCCAATCTTCGGTAAAAAAAAAAGGTAACTACATTCTAGAAATTTTTAATTATTATTATACCATTATTATTGCCATAAATTTGCTGTTGGAACTTTTGGAAAATCCTATAATTAAAGAATGAGCATAAAACTATTGAGGGTGATGTTATTGCTCGAAGAAAATTATAGCATTGGAAAATGGCATAAAACAGCTATTTTCATTACCCTTGAGTAGAAAGCCTTCCGTTAAACACAACTTCTGTATCATTTGAAGATTTAATAATTATCATTAAAATTCAATTCCTAATTGAAAAATCATTGATCCCAGTGCAAAATTGTCTTTCCTATTATAAGTACTTATTTTAAGTGTCGGAGGAGATTAAATGACTTTGAAAACAATAATCCTTTTGTTTTCTGATTATGCCTTAAAAATATTGCAATAATGGTAATGCTAAGATTGAAATCTAGATCAACGTTGCAATAATTCTGTTTGTAAAAAATATGATTAATTTCAATGGTTACTGGAAAAAAAATTAATGAAATTTTTACCTGTTATTGATTGAGCTATATTTGAAAAATTAACACATGTAAATCTAAAAATTAATTTAAAAAAATTAAGGATGTACACATGTAATTTGAGATAAAATTTTGATCTCTTTTTTGCCTTTTTATTTTTCTCATTTTGCGTCAAGTATTATAATTTTTAATAAAGTAACACTTTTAACTGTAATACATGTAGTTTCTTTAAAGAATTTTCAATTAAAGATATAAATTTTAATGGATTAATAGTTGTTTTGAAATTTCCATTGATAATTATGTTTTGCCTAGTAATTTCAATGCAAATTGGATAATTCTTGCGTTTTAATAAGAATGCTGAATACATAATAAGAAATTGGACCAAAAAAGAACATCTTATGGTAATAATGATGTTTTATGCTGCAGTCAAGATTCTTTCAGTATAATTGTGGTAAGTTGAATGTTTATGGAGAAAACTGGAGGGCCCAGTAAAAACCACATTTGTCAATAACAACAACAGCAACAGCAACAGCAAAACCAAATCAAAACAAAACAAAAAGAAAAGAAAAAGAAAATAAAGACTATTACGTACTACATTCTGTTCAAACGGGATTGAAACTTAGGCCATGATAGTTGCTTTGGTTTTGATCTATGACAAAGAGTTAACACTTTTTTCTTTCTGACAGGGGCCTTTGGTGGCTGAGAGGTCTAAAGCATTGCTTACGGATCTCAGTGCTTCTCACCACCTAGGTTCGAATCTCTCTACAGCAGATTCTAGTGTGAGAAAGTCAATGACAGTGGTTTTCTCTGGGCACTCTAGTTTCTTCTAGTGTTCCAGAACTGACTGCCTTAACATAAGGGAAAGATTCTTGACCAGGGTGTAAAATATCATTACTCAACTCAACTCAACTCAACTTTTTTTCTATCAATAATGTTATTACTGTTCAAGTAATGTATGTATTTTGGCATGCATATGTTTTCACAAAATTGGGATTTTTTATCTCAAAACTTCCTTTAAAATGACTAGATTAAAACAGAAGAGCAAATAGTTCTCATATTTGCATTTAAATTGAACTTTTAAAAGTCATGAAACGCGTAGCTTGAGATGAACGACAGAATAACATATTTGAAAAGTTTATGTTTGTTTTAATTACATTTATTTAAAAATGCCTTAAGCTTTAGATAACAGAGATCTTAATTAAATTTGGTTTTTCCTAAACTATTTATTCAATTAAAAAATAGCTGAAAGATATTTAAAACAAAATAACATAATTAGAATTCTGTAAAACTTATTTAAAATAACTCGTTAAATAACTCACTATGGGAATACATGTATTACTAAAGAAACATTTGCAGATGAAAAATTTTGTTTAGATTTTACTGATGTTCCTGTTTTTGCTGAAAGGAAATCAACATGTGATATATTTCCCAATAATAAACAGAATGATTTTGACCATCTATGAACTTTTTTTTTATTATAAGAAATTTTTGATCTCTTATTATACTGATATTGTGTAGTTGCAATTGTCAATGTCAAATTTTTTGTTGTTGTTGATATGGGATTTTTCTGGAGGCTGTTTAGGTGATCAATGACACCATCAGACAGATGACCACTCTACAGAAGTTCTATATATGGTAAAAACATTAGAGACTGACTCAGACTGACCGCTAGTGACAGGTGACTGCTGTATGGAGGTGACTTCTTCCTCATGTTTTACTGTAAAGGGGTTTTTGTCAGTATAAATGAAATTCATGTACCCTGTTACATTCAATTGGAAGTACACCATTGGGTAGCTCTGTTGGTAGAGTGCTCACTTTGTATGTGGGAGGTCAGGGGTTTGAACCCTGGCCAGGTCTGACCAAGACTTAAAAAAATAGGTAGTGACTGTTCTTTCGCCAAGTACTTGACATTTAGAAATAAAAGTCATGGGGTCATTTGAATGAGACCTTAAAAACTCATGCCCCATGTCATGGCAGTGGTGACATGTTAAAAAACCCTTCCTGCACATTGCTATAAGCACACTGCAAAGTAAAAATTTCTGTTACTTCACCTATAGCCAGTGATGTCTCGATATAAGTGAAATATTCTTGACTTGGATGTAAAACCATATTAAATCAATCAATCAAGTGAAACTTTTGTTTCAATTGGATGTAGAAGCATAAATTGTTGCTGTGGGAAATTGATCATGTAGTACACTTGGTAATCTTGTTCCATGCTGCTACAGTAGCTAAGTGGTAAGGGTTTAAACCTCAAACCTCACTCACTAACCAAGTTGTGGTGGAGCCTCGGTGGCGGAGTGGTCTTAAGCGCACGCTTACGAATCACAGTGCCTCTCACCGCCTGAGTTCGAATCCCACTCAGGACAGATCCTAGTGTGAGAAAGTTTGTCAGTTCGCTCGCCTATGGTCGGTGGTTGTCTATGGGTACTCCAGTTTCCTCCACCATCCCAGAACTGATCGCCTCGAAATAAGCGAAAGATTTTTGACTGGGGTGTAAAACACCATTACTCCACTCTACTCTCCTCTAACCAAGTTGTTCCTGCCACTTGTTGAATGTGCTCGGCACCGATCTAGAGTTGCATTTTGTGAAATTTGATATAAGAGATTAATTAGATTAGATTAGATTAATGTTGTTTTACACCCTAGTCAAATGGTTTTACTTACGTCAATACAGTCAGTTCTGGAGTGGTGGAGGAAACCAGAGTACTCAGAGAAATCTCATGACCTTTCACAAGAGAACTGACAAACTTTCTCACACTAGAATCTGCCTGACAGCGAGGTACTGTGATCAATAAGCACTGTGATGCTTTAGCCCACTCAGCCACCATAATAAAGAAGAAGATAAAAAACAAGTAGCAATACGATGATGAAATGAATTTTTGTAGACTTTGTAAGCACCATCTTAACTCTTTGAATTTTTTACCCAGATGTGAAAATATACCCCTGCAATTTGACATCAAGAAACAAATGTTTGGTAACATATCATCATGAATAGCTATGTGATGTCATCAAAAATGGTTACTTATCAAACCAATTGCTTTTTTGTTTCAAGAAATTGTAAATATACCCCCACAACTTAACACCAAGGGACATATGTTACCATTGGAAACATATCATAGCGAATTGCTATGTGATGTCATCAAACATGTTTTTTAATCACACCAATTGCTTTTGTTCCAAGTAATGATAAATATACCCCCACAACTTAACACCAAGGGACAAATGTTACCATTGGTAACACATCATGAATTGCTATGTGATGTCATCAAACAAGGTTCTTATTACACCAATTGCTTATGTTTCAAGAAATTGTAAATTCACACTTAAGTCACATGACAATAGTCACATGACAAAAGTCATTGACCCTATTGCCATAAAATTTGCTGACATGATGCTAGCAGTACAATGTTCAACAAACCAGCAGAAATTTTTTAGATATATGGTCCTGGAATTAAATGATGTTTAATGACTTTATAAAAAGAATGGAAATACTAATTCAGATTCCATGTTTGAAGAAATCAACCACACTTAAAAAATTAACTAATTACAGGGTGGATTCTAAATCAGTACCCATGATTACAGCACTTGAGTTAGCTTCCATATAATTATCAAATTATCTCCCAATGGATAAATAAGATAAAAATAAAAAATAGTCCTTAAATATTTGATGAAACCATACTGATTAAAAATTACAAATCTATTTGTTGATATAATTAGTAAAATACAACATTATATTGGAAAATAATTATCAGACTTCATTTTCAAATTAGAACCAATTTGCCTCTGCATGACTGGAATTATTTTGAAGTCAACACAAAATTGTGCAATGCATTATTTACAAACATTTTATTGTTACAAAAATCTACAATGAAAGCCTAAACCTTATCGATTCAGTATTTAAACCCAGTTATGATGCCATAAAATAAATGCACTTTGTTGCCCACAAACTTATTTTTTTTGTTATTTTTATTTATATTACTTCCTTCGTTAATCCAAGCATCTACTATAAAACAAATATATTTTGCTGTCGTAAATTTAATTTTTTCGCTGCAGTGTCCTGTTGTTGCATCAGGTGCTTTTAAATGCTTTTATCTAATGCATGCTCTGCATTATTAATAATGCATATTGTTTCACACTGATTTGACCGGAGTTTGTGGGAAGTAGATCATCTGTCATGGTTATATATGCTCACCATGAACAAATTTTTTTTATTGCAATTCACAGTATAATGTGACAGAACTCGCACTTAAGAAATCTTTTGCATTTTCTTTAAGCTTGAAAATAATTCTATTTATGATTACATTGGAGTAACAGTGTTTACCTCCTGGTCAAGAGTATTTAACTTATGTTAAATCAGTCAGTTCAAGGAGGGTGGAGGAATTATGAGTGTCTGGAAAAAAATTCCCACAAACCCTCAGCAAGGAAAAAAAAATAATAATGAAAAAATAATAATCTTTATTACTTTAAGATCAGCTTTATGGGATTTGATCTAGACAGTGATTGGCACTGTGGTCCTTTAAAAACAGGAAGTTGAAGCCATTTGGTCTCTAAATAAATACTTGTTCCTAAAAAAAATGCCTCATCAAAATTAATGTTGATTCAACTTATACCAATTCATCCAACTAACCAATCAACTCTGCGAATGTTGATATTATTTTGGTTCTTCAAGAAGCACCACAAGGAAAATGGTAGCTTAATTATTAGTTTGAACACACAGAAAATGATGTTTCACATTTTTATTATAGAAAAAAAAAAGTTTTCCAGTTATTTTTAAAATTTTTAACAAATTTATGTAGATTTATCAAAGTTCTGACAGTTTGCTGTTAAACTATGACTTTGATTTATGATCTGCAAAACCATGTTTGGTAAGATATTTCTTTGCAGACATATAACTGACACAAGCATCACCTACTCATAGATCACATGACACAAATTAAACTGCAACAATATTCTTTTACGGGATTATTGAATACATGAGACTCCAAGACTGCTAAATCTTGTTTGTTCAGCAATTTTTTCTAGACATTTATGAAATAAAAATAAGACCTTGTGACTGCAAATTTGGAGTTTATTCAGCAATTTTTTTGAAAGCAATTTTCTAAATTAAAAAGCTACACTCCTTGTATTGATATCGTTGAAGAACATCTAACGTGGCTGATAGTTATATTGACCGAGCGTTTGTCTATTACATAATGGAGTGGTTTAAGAAAAAAGCGATGTTTGCTGTTAGACGATATGTTTGCTTTTAGTGGTAAAAACCAGAATGTGAAAACCTATTACTGAAATTAAAAGAGATTTAAACACATAGTGGTAAAAATTGATTAGCCACACTAGATTAAACTTGTCTTTTTTTTAAGGTAAAAATGTATGATTAAAGTGTGTTATGTTGGTATTCATCTGTTCTCAGAAAAAATTAATTTTCACAGAATTGATTGATTGCTCTAAATGCAAAATGAATTGTTTATGTGACTTACAAAAAAATATGACAGTAATGAAAAAAAATAAAACTACCACAGTACATCAAATGCCACAGTTTGTTTAGTGAAATGTACCAATAAGTAGTGGTTGTTTTTTGCTTTAAATAGAGTTATGTTTATGCCAGGTGGCACATAAGGTCATGACAAAAAGACATCCAGTTTCATCTGCATCCCATAACTGGTCACGTTTTCATTTTACCTCAGGTCATACCAACATCTTTGAATAGTTTTAATATACATTTACTATATAAAAGGGAAGATGAAAATATTAAATGCCACTATTTGCTGAGTCAAATAATCCTTAAGATAGTGGTTTGAATTTAGTTAAAGGTCTGCTCATGCTTGGTAGAGCACTAGACATTGTCAAAGGGACCTCACATTTCTTCTGCCCTCCATATATTTTTTTTTTTTTTTTTTTTGCATCTAGTCACTTTATCTCACGTCTTATGATCTTCCTTAGGGAAACATGTATGAAAAATGGATAAAATCTGAATTTGAACAAAATCAGGAAATTTGTGAAGCCAAATATATTTTAAGATAACAGTTTGAATTTAGTTAGAGGCCTGCTCATGCTTGGTAGCACATTAGGCAGTGACAAAGTGATATCTGATTTCTTCTGCACTCCATTAATTTTTATCGCGGGTGAGGGGGGGGGGGGGTGAAGGTACTCTCAAACTGGAATAAGAAAAAAACAACAGTGGCGGTGAAATCATTTGACTCGGAGTAAGTATTCCCATTTTGTTTGAATAATATTCTAGGTTTGTGACTAACATTCTCATCCTGTTTTGGCTTTGACACTTGATCAAAGGTCTTTCGATCTTCCTTGGAAAAATTGTATATATAAAAAAAAATTTAAATATCTGATTTTGAAAAAAAAATCAGAAAAAAAAATCAGGAAAATCAATGTCATTTTCAAACAAAATCATCCACATCTAAAATAAAAAATTTTGTCAAAAAAAAAAAAAAATCCAATTGAAATTGTCCATGGGTTTTTAGCTTTCCATTAACAGTCCAGACATTTTTAATGGCAATCCACAGATATTTTAGAAAAATCCATTGATATCCTTGGACAGATTTTTGGTGTATAAAAATTCTACAAATGGTAGGTTGACATTTTTGAAAGTAAGTGCTAGCTAACCGAGTCGGCATGCTGCAGACAAGCACACAAATGACCCAAAAAAATTATCTTGACACCATGTGATCAGTAGATAATTTTTCCTTTCAATGTAGAGAACCAGATGAGGAAACAGTGTCTCATACCAAGCTGTTTTTTTTATTCTAAACCCATGACCTCCTGCTCTTAGATGTATGTCCTACCACGGAGCCATCATGGTGATCTTTAAATATAAAGAGAAATCTTGAAACTTGAAAATATATATATGGTATAATTATAAAAAGAAACTTTGCTGACTAGAAGTAAATGGAAGTATTATTTAGTCTACAACTTACAAGGGCTTTCAAGATTTCCACTTTAAAAAATCTGAAAACAGATGGGATCAGGTACATGTTTTGACTTCCAATTATTTAGAAAATGTTACTCCAGTGATAAAAATTAGCCTATAACAGTCTTAGAAATAAAAATAATAATTGTAATAAAGATAAGGCACACACATTTCTATTTTCTGTCTTAATTCATTTGATTTTAAAAAATAAAATCAAAGAAAAATTGAAAGAGGCTGTTGTATCGGTCATTGGTTTCCAGTTGTACTATTGTACTGAGCTCAGCTGTGTTTTTCTATATATCAATATTTAAGAAAATTTATCATTTTTCAAAAAAAAAAGAAAAAAAAAAAGAATAATAATAAAAAATAAATAATAAAAAAGATAATAATAATAATAATAAAAATAAATAATAAAAAAAGATTATAATAATAATAATAAAAAAAGCTGCAGGATTAAGAGTTTGGAGACTTCTTTATCTTGATTTACCTTTCAGTGTGAATTGTTAACATGATTTTGTTTAAATCTGATTTGGAACCAGAAAATTTGATTTGACAGATGTTATTTAAAACCTACATGAATTATCATTTAAAAAACTTTTCTTTTGGTGTTTGCTTTTTTTCTTGCAAAAATATCAATATACGTGTATCTAAGAAACAAATTCAACACCAGCCATTTTTCTTTGAAAAAAAAACCCCCAAAAAACCCAAAAAACAACTTATTTTTAAAAATGGTTATATCTAATGACTTGAAAGCAATTTGTTCTTTAAAAAGCTATATTTGTCAATGTTGCTTAAGTAGATGACTTTATCTTGATATTCTGCCAGAATTCATTGCTACAGTAATTTAGAAAAAGTCTTATTTTATCTTGATACTGTTCTTGAAATAGTGCCAAAGAATCTCTATATAGAATAAAATCCTGTTAAATTATTTATGTTTTATTATATAGCTTGTGATAGAGAATTGCTGACTTGAATTGGTATTTATGCATTTTAGTAATTCAGGATAAAGTGTTGGAATACTGTTGGAATTGTAGTTGCCAAAAATGATTGGTACTGAATTTTTAGAAACAATAATCATTACCTCCTTGTTTTTTATGCATTTTTCATTTCAGTATCAAGTGCAAAAAAATTATTGGTACTGCAGTTGCAATTGTGATTGAAACTACATGTTTTCAAAATAAATAATCTTTTCCATCTCAGCATAATGTGTGCAGTTGCCAGTAAATGGTTTTTACAATTATTTTCAAATGATCATTGCTCCCAGCATGTTTGCCATCACAGTATAAAGTTCAGAAACACTTCTGTATAAATTAGCAGCATCATTGACACCACATATTTTTAAAATAAAGAATCATTGCTCACTGTTGTGCAATTTTACTATTTAGTGTAAAAACAATTCTGCAGTTGCCAATATGATTGGTACTACATATTCTCATTTGCTCCCAGCATGTGTTTGCCATTTAAGTGTATGTTCTAGAAACACTAAAGCAGTAAGCAGTATGGTTGGTACCACTTATTTTTGAAATAACTATTACTCCTTGTTGTGCCATTTCAGTATATCGTTTTTTAAAAATCTTCAGCATTTGCCAGAATATTAGCACCACATCTTTTCAGAATAACTAATCTTTGCTTCCAGCATATGTGTTAACCCTTTCAGTGTAAAGTGTATAAACCGTACTGTTGGTTGGTCATTTGGTTTGTTGAATGTTGTTTTTTGTCACATCAGCAATTTTTCAGCTATTTGTGAGGACACAGTTTTTCTTAATTTCAATGATCAGTACAACATATTTTCAAAACAAATAACCTTTGATCCAAGTAATTGCTTTCCATATAAGTATAAGGTGTAAATTCACTACTGCAGTTGCTAATAGGATTGGTACCACATTTTTTAAAAACAAGTAAACATTGTTTTTCTCTTTATTAGCTCACCTGAGCACAAAGTGCTCAAGTGAGCTATTGTGATAGGCCATTGTCCGTAGTGTGACGTGTGTCGTGCGTCAACTTTTGATTGTTAACACTCCTGAGGCCACAATTTGAATGCAATCTTGATCAAACTTGCTCAGAATGATCCTCTTGACAATATCTAGCTCAAGTTTATTTAAGGGCCATGTTGGGTCAATAAGTAGGTCACTAGGTCAAATAATAGAAAAACCTTGTTAACACTCCTGAGGCCCTTATTTAAATGCAATCTACATCAAAAATTGTCAGATTGATCCTCTTGTCCAAAGCTAGCTCAGGTTTGTATATGGGCCATGTTAGTTCAATAAGTAGGTCACTAGGTCAAATAAAAGAAAAACCTTGTTAACACTCCTAAAGCCCCAATTTTAGTCCAATCTTCATCAAACTTAGTCAGAATGATCCTCTTGACAAAAGCTAGCTCAAGTTTTTATATGGGTCATGTTGGATCAATAAGTAGGTCACTAGGTCAAATAATAGAAAAACCTTGTTAACACTCCGAAAGCCCCAACTTAAGTGCAATCTTCATCATACTTAGTCATAATGATCCTCTTTACAAAAGCTAGCTCAAGTTCGTATATTGGTCATGTTGGATCAATAAGTAGGTCACTAGGTCAAATAATAGAAAAACCTTGTTAGCACTCCCGAGGCACCAATTTAACTCTAATCGTCATTTAGGTTAGTCAGAACGATCCTCTTGACAAAAGCTAACTCAAGTTCGTATATGGTCCATGTTGTGTCAATAAGTCACTAGGTCAAATTATATAAAAACCTTGTTAACACATATGATGGCTCAATTTTAGTCCAATCTTCATCAAACTTAATCAGAATGATCTCTTTTACAAAAGCTAGCTGAAGTTTTTTTCTGGTTATATTGTTTCAATAAGTAGGTCACTAGGTCAAATATAAAAACCCTGTTAACACATCTGAGGGCTCAATTTTAGACCAATCTTCATCAAACTTGCTGAGATAGATCCTCCTGAAAAAAGCTAGCTCAAGTTCATATATGGGTTCTTGTTGGGTCAATAAGTAGGTCACTAGTTCAAAATATAGGAAAAATCTCTTTTAAAAATAGAAGCTCCAGTTTGCCAAAATCAAGCTGAGTGTACATCATTTTCAGGTGAGTGTCCAGGGCCTTCATGGCCCTCTTTTTTGTAGTCCATTTTTCCTGTTTCTGTCAATACCTATCTTGTGAGAAAATGCTGCATTTTAAAACTGTATCCAAAAAAACTTTGTGCATTTTTTATTTCACAACAATGTTCACAATGATGAGTCATGACATCATGGAGGAAACTGGAGTAACAAAAGAACACCACAGAACCTATGCAAGTAATCTGACAAGCTTTTTTACACTAAGACCTGCCCCATCTAGATTCAAAACTAGGCGGTGAGAGGTGATGTGATCCATAAGAGCGCACTTTAGACCACTTGGCTACCAACCACTATAAAGGGTAAAAATTTAAAAAAACTTTATTGAAGGCACTTTGACATTTTCTTTCATCGTTTTTCTTTTATCGTATTTCTGTTATCTCAAAGATAAATTGTTAATGTAAAATATATGAGACACTTCTCCATATTTTTTTTTATCTCAAGATAAATTGCTAATGTTAAATTATGTGACACTTCTCCATGTGAAAATGGTGAAAGCGATATCGAACAATTTTAGAAACAAAGCAATGTATTTGATCTGTTGTTGGTGTTGTTTTTCAGTTTGAGATTTTGCTATTCAATGACGAATATCAGGTTTTTGTTTTTCGACTAAAGTTTCAACTTTACATGCTAATTATAGCTACTAAATTAGTCATTGCAGTAAAAAGAATCCTATTATTTAATTCTAAATTTGAATTTATTGTTACAAGATCAAATTTTCACTCTCAGAGGTGTAATATGAATCATTATTATAAACTTAAAAAAAAAATTCTGAACGAAATTTTATTTTTAGTGTAGTGAGTTCATGTGTGACCGAGTGCATATTAATTTGAATAAATTTTATTTTCATCCTTACCATGTCATTCAATTCCCAAATCATATTGTTTTGCATGCATTTTTATTTGGTGTTCCGTTTATGGAGTGAGTAATTTGGAATTTATGAAAAATTAGCAGTGCCAGATGTAATTCTAGAGTCTAATTGTCGCATTTTTTAAAATGCAGATGAGAATCTATTTTTAAAATGTTTTCTTTTTTCATTAAATTTTAAGTGCATTTGCCTTTTTTGGATAAGTTATAGAAATAAGAAAAATATATATTTCATACTGTAAACTGGGAAATTTTTTAAAATGATTTTTGTTATCACAATTTTTTTGAAAATTTTCTAATTTACAGGAATTGATTGAAAAATAATTTTTTAAAAATAAATGCATCTACCAATAATTTCAAAAACGAAAATGTTTAATTGGAAAGCATTAGTTAGGTTTTTTTTTCTGAAAGATTAGACCAAAAATTTTTGATTGCTTGATGAACAAGGAATGAAATAGAATAAAAATAGTTTCTTTGTATGAAATAAATATACCCATAACAATGAAGAAAACATGTTTTGATTTGATAATCTACTGTGGTTTTTAGCCAATAGCCAAGTCATGGTGGAGAATTGGAGAAACATATGACATGAATTTTAAATGTTAATCATATTGATTATGTTAAGATTCATTTATTTGCCACATCTAGGGTCCTCATTGGTTGAACTGGGGTATTGGTGGCATAGTGGTTTAAAGTGCACATTTCCATATCACAGCATTTCTCATTGCTTAGGTTTGAATCTAACATGGACAGATCCTATTGTGAAAACATTTGTCAGTTTATTTGATGCAGGTCATGATTTTCTCTGGACACTCCAGTTTTCTCAACCATTCCTAAACTTACTGCCTTAATATAATTGAAAGAATTTAACTGGGGTATAAAACACTATTGCTCCAGTCTATTGCAATCATTGGTCCTATTGTTTTAACATGAAGACTAAGGGATTACAGTGCCTCACAACTTCCTACTGGTTTGAATACCAATTAGGCAGATCCTACTGTTAAAGAGTGTAGGTTTGCTGAGATTCAGTTTCTATTTTCTATGCTTTCTGGGTTTCCTTACCATTCCAGAACTGATTGCCTTGATGCAAAAGACTGGAGTGGAGTAATGGTGTTTTATGCCCCATTCAAGATTCTAGGCAGTCAGTTTTGGAATAGTGGAGGAAACAGGAGTGCCCAGAGAAAACCACTGACCTTCTGCAAGTGAACTGAGAAACTTTTTCACACTAGGATCTGTCCCGAGTGGGATTCGAACTAAGGCAGTGAGAGGTGCTGTGATTCGTAAGCATGCTTTAGACCACTCAGCCACCGAGGTCCCTACCTTGATGCAGGAGAAGGAATTTTGACTTTTTGATAAAAAAGCAGTTCCATTACTTCAATCCACTACAGTGTTTACTATTTAGGATGTTAATAGTAAGTCATGTAATTTCAACTAATTCTGGTTTAAATCAGTGTCTTACATAATTCTGTGTTATAAATATTGATTGCCAGCAACCAATCATTTCTAATCAGTTAATGATATGTTTTACTATCAGAAATTTTATGTTTCGATAAAAATTATGGGAATAAAATAATTGCGTTAAAATTTGTTACAAAACTCATCTAGCGACCTTAATCAAAGTGATGAACTCTTGGAAAATCCATAAAATCAACATAGTTACGGTGACGAATTTGTTGATTGTTATAAAAAATTGATAATCATTGGAAAAAATTAATAAAGTTGATTTTTTCTTTGTAAAATATTGGATGATAAATAAGAAGATGGTTGCTTGTGTATAAATTTTACAGCCTTTCATCTCAACATATAACATATTATTTTTCTCCATAAACATGTATGTTTTGTTGCATCCATATTTTTTTTTTATTTTTAACATTTGTCTTCAAAGAAAAATGAAAAAAATTGATATTGAAGTGTGAAAATAAAACATTTTATCTTTTTATGATAAAAACCAATTTAATTTAAATCTGTCTATGATTATCATGTTGTTCAATTCCTTTTATATACATGTAATTAGAATCACATTACAATCACTCACATAATTAGAATCACATAACAATCACTCGCATAATTAGAATCACATTACAATCGCTCGCATAATTAGAAACACATAACAATCGCTCACATAATTAGAATCACATAGCAATCACACACATAATTAGAATAACATTACAATTGCTCATATAATTATAATCACATTGCAACTGCTCACTTTTTGTGAAAAATGAAACATTTATAATATTTTCATTTGAAACCACTCCTTGGTAATCATCTAATCCATCCATTCATCCCTCCACCTATTCATCTATCTATCCATCCATCCATCATATTTCCATTTCTAAACAAGATTCGGTCACTCACCCTCCTGGTCAATCTAATTATCTTCCATTCATATACTTGCATCCATCATTCTACCCAATCCACTGATCCAAATCAGTGGATCTATTTTTAAAAAACTCTGAAATTCATCCATTCTTTTAATTACCCATTCCATTTTCCATTATTCTTCCCAAACTAACAGAAAATCTTTTTCTTAACTGAATACACCATGAAAAAATCTATTATTAAACCTTGTTTTGTTTAGTTTAAGGAAATAGCTTGTCCATCTATCTGTCTGTCTTTCTATCTATCCATTTGTCTGTCTGTCTGCACAGTAACTTGCAAATTTATAGATGTATTTTGATTAATCTTGGAAAAAATGTTATCCAGCATGAGACAATTGTGTCACTTAACACATTTAGGTATGCAGATCAGAGGTCAAGGTCATGAGGTAAAATGAAGATGTTGGGGTTAGAGAAAAAGGATTTGGCTGTCAAGAGACAGTTCTAGATTAAAAGAATCTATCACTACTTGTGGTGCCAGATAGGGAAATGTCAACCAGAGTTCTAATATATCTGGTCCAGAACGAGGCTTGCAGATTTTAAAATTACATTTTAAATTTAAACTGTAGTATTACCTGTTCCATTTATTTGTTTGTGCGATAGTATGCCAGATTCTTGGGTTTAAAGGGGTTCTCAAAGTATCGATACACCTCTGATTTCATTGATAAATCTTTGCGGGAAAAGGAGCGTGTAAGCTATCTTGCACAGGGGGTGGGGGGGGGGGGGTAGCAAGATTGAAATATCTTGCACCGCTCTTTATATGGACATTTCTATCTGGGATGCAAGAAAATCGTGTATTTTTTTTAAGAAGGTTTATTTTATATTACATTATAATTCTTTATTAAACTGAGGAATTTATTTAAAGCAAAAATTATTAAATCTATGGATACTTGTTAAAGAATATAACAGTTCTGTCATTTATTACCCAACCAGAGCCAAGAATTCAATACAATCAGTCTTAGTGAAAATATTGCATTATTCTACATTATACTTGGAGACATAAATCTTGTATGAACTAAAAACTAAATCAATAACTTTAATTAAGTTACTAAAGTTAAAAACTAATATAGCAATGGTTTCCCTTAATTTGATTTTTAAAAAATCCATCTTTAAGTGAACATGTAATACCTGTGTATCCAATCAATCCATCTACTTATTCAACCAAACATTATTTTAATACCTAATCATCTACTCATTTATCCTTCTTTCTTTCAATCCATCCATCCATTCATCCAACCATCTATCTATCCATCCATCTATTATTAATTTCCAAGACCACTTAACTGATTAATATTCCATCCACTCAGACACATACCCACTTACCCATTGCATCTAACCCCATCTGCCTACCCTTTCTGTCAATCCATCTATCACTCCATCAAACCATCCATCCATCTCTCATCAGTTCCCAAAACCACTAAACTGATTAATATTCCACCCACTCAAACACATACCCACTTACCCATTGCATCTAACCCAATATGCCTACCCACCCAGATAATCCATTAATCACTCCATCCAACCATCCATCCATTCATCAAACCATCCACCCATCCATCAATTCATCCATTCATCTGTCTATCCATCTGTCCATCCAATCATCCATTCAACCATCAATCTGTTCATAAAACCATCCACACATCCATCTGTTTATCTAGCCATCCATCAATTCATCCATCATCCATCTGTCCATCCATCCATCCTTTCAGCTATCCATTTGTCATTTGCCTTACAAACCAGAATGCCTATTAATGTCCAGGTTCGATAACCACTGTGTCAGATTCTATAGTGAATAAGTTTTATTTCACTTGCTGGAGGGTTGGTGGTTTTTCTCTGGGTACTCTGGTTCTCTCCACCATCCCGGAACTGGCTGCTTCAACATAAGTGAAAGAATCTAGAATATGGCATTAAACATTTACTCAACTCTATTCATTTGTTAGTCAACTTTTTTAGAAATTCTTAGGAGCTGAATTTAGGCATAGAAATTAATAAATAAAAATCAACTTCTTTATTATTTAAACTAAGGAAAATAATTATGTAACATTTTGTTAAATGATAGAACAGTATTGTCAATTATTACCGACTCAAAGTCGTGTTAGTACAATCATGCAGTCCCATTATTTAAGAAAAGATCTAAAAAGTTCTACATATGCATGAAAACAATTTCCTGGATTTAAATCTTGTATTCGTCTTAATCAATAACTTAATTATGTTACTAGAATTTAAACAAATATAGCAGCGAAGTTCCATAATTTGATTTTTAAGAAACTCATCCCTAAATAAGTTTGTAATTCCTACATTGTAATTACCAACATTCGTTGTTGCATGACATGTCTTGTAATCAACCTTGAACAATTTATTCGGAATATCAGTGCGATTTATAAAGAATTTGGTATGCAGGACACTCATTTGGTATTTAAAAGCATGTTTAAAATATTAAGGCCTATTTATTTCCCATAAAGGAAACAGATAAAGCAGAAGATATTGATACAAACAGGAAATGCAGAGGTTGCACATTCCATATTTATCATGGCTGACAGGAAGTTGTCCACACACTTTGATTGTTTCTATGGTTTCACACTTAATCCTGACATTTAATTATCTTTAATGTCAAAGTTGACAAACTAGATATTAAAGATTTATTTGTTGTAAGATTTTCAACTTTTTTTAATCAGTAAAATCTTTTATTTTACTTAAGAAAATATCAAGATTCAAGCATTAAAAAAATCATTTTTGATGAATTTAAGCAATTTGATTGGTCAATGGATCCATATTATTAATTCATTATTGAATCTGTATGTTGTTGTCAGTTGTTTGTTTTAAATATTTTCACATTTTTTGGCATCTTATTTAGTCAATTTTACCAAAATAAACAAATTAAATTAATTAACTGATGTAAATTCTGATTCTTACCAATAATGCTGAATATTAAAGATTGAAAGGTCCTAATATTTTTTATGGAACATAATTTTTCATTGAATATGCTTACCATCTTAGGTTTTAATTTGAGACATTCATTAAAAATAACATTTATGTCACTTCAATTCAATTCATAAACTGGCCCAACACACCCTTGTTTTGTTTAGACAACAATTTTTAAAAGAAAAATAATTAAAAATTGAATAAGACATGTAAGTAAACAAGTGTTTTGAAGGCATGGTGGTCTAAAGTATCAGATTAATAGAATCTGTCACCTGTTTGTGACTGATACCTGTCGATTTCTCTATTTCTCGTACCATTAAAATGTTTATAACTGCGATATGTACTAAACAAAACACCCGTATGGGACCCTTTGCATTCCTTTGGACATTTTATGCATTGTAAAAATCCGCCCTTTGAAAATAATCCCATCGACAACACTTCAAAGTTTTAAGATATCAAAGATTTGTATTCAATGCAAATATAAAACAACCTTGACAATAAAATATTTTGACAAGAAACAATAAAAACACATATTTGAAAAATAAATAAATAAACCTATTGTTTTGACGATGTCAAGCACAATGATCAGATACGTCTTCCTGGGATCATAAACACCGTCAATTGTCACGTGAGGCTGTACCAGACAAACTGGACAAGACAGAAAAATCTAGCACTGGTGTTTGCTTGGGATTTTTCTGTTCGAGATATGAGAAAAAAATGCCTCTCATCACCTAGGATAAATCCGGCTGAGGTACATTTCGAAGTGTGAGAACATTTGGTGGTTTTCTTGCTAAAGATCTGGTACTCTAGTTTTCTCATTCCCAGCGCTGACCTTGATGTAATAAGTAAAGCTTGCATCTTGACTTTTGAGGGGTGTGTGTGTGTGTGTGTGGGGGGGGGAGGGGGGGTTAAAAATCTACTATTCCACTCCACATGTAAATCGTAGGATGCAGTCACTGAACCTAAAAGATAAAATTAGCCAATTGCTCAATCTGGTGCATTTAAGCTATTGCCAGGATGGTTCTTTCCTATTTGTTATTATACTTTTTGACTATTATTAGATCTGGCTAATTAGAATGTATTTTTTTTATCCAATGGCAGTCAGAGATATTTATTATAGTATCCACCTTAAGGCACCTGCAATCAAGTACTTAATTAGCCGAGCTTACAATGTAGAATTTGCTTTTATTGTGACAAGACATCTTACGATAAATAATCTGATACAATAGCCAGTTAGTTTTACACGTCAAACAAGACCACTTGATCTAACAAATTTGAGAGCAGATTACTAATAAGATGTTTTGAATAGATGGAACAAGTTCTTTTCTTGTACTTGGCAGAAAAGAAGCTTTGGTGAATAATTATTACGATTAGTCATAATGTACTGAGATTCAGTTCTGACTGATCATTTGTCATACATTTTTGTCAAAAAGGTGCTCTCAAAATGCTAAGTCTTTTTAAATATGCAGCATATTACATAAATGGAATTGCAGAATTTTTTGTTGTTTTCACTGCATCTTGGAAAATCTTATCTGAATGTTTTTTTATATGAGGGTGCGTGGATGGGTAAGGAGTGGACTTATGTGTGTGCTTATCAAACATATAAAATACCTTGTTGATGTGTCAAGTTTCTTATTTCTCTGTTGATCTTGTCTTGTTTGCTTGTTTCTTTGTTTAATCCTTTCTTTTTTTGTTGTTTCTCTGTGTATCTAGTCTTGTTTTTGTTTGCTTTCTCTAGTGATCCTGTCTTGTTTGCTTTTTTTCTCTGTTGATTCTATCTTGTTTGCTTGTTTCTGTGTTGATCTTGTCTTTTCTTGTTCAACTGTTTGTCCTGTTTCCTTGTTTCTATGTTGATATTGTGATTTCATCTTTACTTGTTGTTTATAGATCTTGTCTTGTTTGCTTATGTGCTTTTTTTTTTTTTTTTTTTTTTTTTTTTTTTTTTTTTTTAAGTTTTTTTTTAAGTTTTTTCTTATTTGCTTATTTTTTTCTTGATAGTGTATTGTCTAGTTTGTTTTGCTTTATTGACTATGTCTCATTTTGCTTGTTTTTTAGTTGATTTTTTCTTGTCTTGTTGTGTTTGAATTTTCTGTTTATCCAGTCAAGTCTTGTTTGGTGATTTGTTTGAAATACTTTTACTGTTCTTAAGATTCAGCACAAATGTTTTTTTTGTTTTTATTGTTATGTAAATTTTCATTACAAAAATAAAATATTTTTTCATGTTTAAGTACAGTTTTACTGAGATGGCGTCTCAAACATAAACATAGACTTTCCTATTATATTGTAAATAATTCCTCGAAGTTGACTGCCAGTCAATTTTTTGTATTTATTCTCTTTGAACATATAAATACAGTATCATATGACACTTACAAAGGGCCATTATATTAAGGATTTTCTTTACTGCTATCAAATGGCACAAAATTGAAATGAAAAATTGAATAATTTCTTCTAATGTGAAATGTTAACCAATCCATAATCTCTTACAGGCTTTACAATTTCATATTATTTATAGCATAAAAATAAGTTTGTCAATTGATAAATTGAAGTTTTGAGTTGAAAAGCAGAGATCAAACATAATTCAGTAACACAAGTCTTTGATCCTGGTGTTGATGATTTTAAATGCCAGTTAAAAGGGCTTTACTTGGAAGACTGAATTTTGGCTTGAAGCAACAATGGCATAGGTAATGCATTGAAATTGATTTTGACTTTTTGAACATTTTTTGTGATTTCTTCACAACTTTGCAAAATAGTAAACCTGTATATAAAGTCCACCCATGAAACCTAAGAAGACATGAACTTTATAAAACAAGTGGTCTTTATATAGGTTATTTGGTTTAAATATGAAGGGAAATAAAATGGAAACTGGTCTTAATGGAAAGATGCTCTTTATGTAGGGCTGGTTTGTAAAGCAGGTTTTATATTTTATATCCAACACATTTTTTTTTAAAAATTAATAAAAACAAAATGTTGATAAGAAAAAAATTCCGATTTTTTTTTTGTGACAACATGCACATATAAGGACTGTTTGTTCATTGGTAAAAAATAAGGCTAATTTTTTCTAATATTATAATTTTTTAATTCACATAGTTTTGGTATCTGAATTGAAAATTAAATTAAATTTCTAGCTTGACATCAAAATGGGGATCACAGGGGTCCTGTGTAGCTCACCTGTACAAGGTATAAAACAGAAAAGGGACAAGGAGTGGAGTAATTGTTTTTCATGCTGCTGTCAAGAATCATTCACTTATATGGAGGAAGTCAGTTTTTGGACAATGGAAAAAACTTGAATACTTAGTGCAAGCAAACTGACAAGCTTTCACACATGAATCTGCTTGAGTTTAAGATGCCAACTTTTGAGTTGAGAGATGCTTTGATCTGTAAGTGCAAACTTTATACCACTCTTCGCAAGTGTTGGTTGTTTCATGCAAAGCATTCTTAGCTGGATTTGGAATTATATAATTTTGGAACGTAAGATTCATTATTTTCAACTATTTGGCTTATGTTTTCATCTATCAAACTTTTCGGTCTTAGTGTCACTGATGAGGAATGAATTTCCGAAATGTGCACATCTGACACATCAAAGTTTAACTGGTATTTGTGTTATAAATTTAATGACACTTCAGCGATTTTTTAGCTATTTTAAAAATTTTACATCAAGCATTAATCTAAACAAAAGTATTTTTGTGCATGACTGTGCAAGTGTTTCTGATCTGCATTGTGCTATTGTGCATTTATTATAAGTGACTTTGAGTTTGCTAGTACACATACCCAGAAATGTAGCAGGTAACCATTGCAGACCAAATAGTTCATTAAAATACTACCAACCAACTAGTAAAATTATAACACAAGGAAAACCTTCTTACTTAAGCTTGTTTGACTGAGGTCAGACCCACAGTCATGTGATGCATTGAGTTGGAAGGCAATGCTTTAACCTCTCGGCCATTGTGGAGAGGAGAGTGGAGAAATGGTGTTTTACGCCCAAGTCAAGAATCTTTCACTTATTTCAAGGCGGTCAGTTCTGGAATGGTGGAGGAAACCAGAGTGCCCGGAGAAAACTACCGACCTTCGGCAAGCGAACTGACAAACTTTCTCACACTAGGATCTGTCCCGAGTGGGACTTGAACCCAGGCGGTGAGAGGCGCTGTGATCCGTAAGCGCGCGCTTTAGACCACTCGGCCACCGAGGCCCCTTCTCTTCTCTCGGCCATTGTGACCCCTTCCATGCATGAATGTTAGCACCCTTTAATATTTTTTTTCGTTTTTATTTTTTGTTTTTGTTTTTTTTTTATGGGCCATAGATATGTAGATGAGCTATTCTGTTCTTTTGGTGGTTCCTATTATTTATTAACAAAAATGTCCTTGTCAATGGAAATAATAAAAAAAAATTCTGGTTGCAATAATAAAAAAAATATTCTGGTAAAAAATAAATGTATGGTGGTAACTATATTCATATTTCATGTATTTTATCTATATCTAGGCATTTAAAACATGACTCCTTGCTCCGCACTCATTAAAACATGAAAATGTGATAGAGCTAAAGAATATTTTAAGCCATTTATCTATTGATAACTGATATTATGTTTTTTTTCATATTGATGCTGTAAAATATCTGTTAATGGACCTTCGTTGCTGTTATCGGTAAAAGGTGTGGTATTTAGAAGCAGTTCGAATATAGTGTTTCTATTCTGGGATTTTGCACTTGTAAATTCACGACAGGAAGTTATGGTTTTTATCAGTGTTATATGTTCTGGAATAAATAAAAGCTTTATCGGTTACATGCAATTTAGCAGATTTAGATATTTTTGTAGCCAAATATGGTGTTAAATATAGCGATACATCATATCACGTTTTCCTTCATTAGGCGGCTTACGATGCATTTTAATGAACTTGAATATCTTGAACAGCATATATGTGTTGAAACCATGCTATGTAGAGATGATGGTGCTTATAATCTATATATACAATAAGACTAGGTATAATCTGTTATAATCATTTAGCATATTTATTTATTATTCTTATAAACCATATATGGTGATTTAATATTATGATTTCGTTCTGTAATCATTATTGTGCATTAAAGCAGATACAATTTGCATCAACATTAGAATAAAAGTTGTATATCTAAAGATACATTTAAGTATGATCAATTTGCATATTCTTTTTACCATCTATGGTGATGATTTGCTGATGTGAGATGTAACTTCTGTCTCATTTAACAAGCACTGATACCTACAAGTAAAGGCCATCTTGAACTCGGGTCCAGGTGGCCAATCGGTGTAATTCCTACAAAGCACCTATCTTTGTTTAAGCTGAATACCCCTTTAAAAGACCCTACTATTCAAAAAAAAATAATGATAAAAATGATTAAAAATAGAATAAATAAATAAAATAAATAAAATATTGAATAAAATAGATAAATAAATAAAATAAATAAATAAATAAATAAATAAATAAATAAATAAATAAATAATTGTCAATACAGTTGCTTAAAGTTGTTGGTTTTCTATGGCTACTTTGGTATTTCTACTCCATCCCAGAACAGACTTTGTCATTATTAATGAAAGAATCTTGACTGGGGTTAAAGTATCATGACTACTATCCACTTTACTTGTTGTTGGCACAAATCAGAAACATACACATCTAACTGTTAGATCAGTCATTGGATAGCTTACAGTGTGTTCTGATAATCATTTGCCATTGGTCAGACCCTTAGTTATAATGAAAAAAGTTTTTACTAAAGGTCTATGGGTTTTCTACTTCCACTGTGGTTTCTTCCATTATTTCTGAATTGAACCTCAGTGACAAAAAAGAAAGCATTTTGACTGGGGCATAAAACAACATAACTCTATTCTGTTTCTTTCTGTTTCACTGCACTTCTCTGTGTGTAAGATATAGCTAAATTGCTTCAGATTCCAAATTTATTTATTTATTTATTTATTTATTTATAAGCAAATTTTGATGAATTGTTTTTCCTGCAATTGCTTATGAAAGTGACTTTTTGTAAGAACTGTTTTATTTCTTGATGTATCAGTAATATTGTAACTGTATTGTGATAAAGACCATATTCAAACTGACAAACTGCCATTGGAAATTCCGTGGGTTAAATTGAGTCTGTAATTCCTGATTTATACACCGTACAATAATGTTTCCGGATAATTCTTGAGGAACTGTATTTTTGTAAGTTTATTTTGATAAATGGATATTTGTAAGTGTCTTATATCCAACAGAAAATGATTGAAGAGTATTATCGGGGAAACAATCAAGAATTCTAAAGAATAACCTGCTTTTCGTGGGGTTATCAATTCTGTAAATCGGATAAGGAAACCTGCTTGCCTAGGTGTCATTTATCAACCATTCTTAACAGCTTATAGCTGCATGATCATCCTTTTATTGCGAATAGGAAATTACAAAACGCAAAACCCGATATTAGACCAGAATTCCAAATAATCACTCATGCAAAATACTTGTCCTTGGGGGATCATTACATTGAGGTAAAATAAAGGTTTAACCATGAATATGCCATTCATGTTTCATCTTATTCAAGAAAATGGTTCTTGTCAGCACAATCTTATTATGGTATTTGATATGGAATAAAACATCAAACGTTAAAAGGCTTAATGTAACCAACAGATTACAACCACTTGAGGTTTTTGTGGAATATCCTTACATTTTATGGAGCACTTAGCTTATAAAAATATGTTGCATATTTTTATGCAGCTTTATAAAATTTTTGAAATCATTTGAAATTTTCAAGTTTTATCAAAAATGATTATACTATATTGTATGTATCATAAATAAAAAGAATTTAAAAAAAAAATAAAATGTGAATAATTTATATTTTAGAGGTAGTTGGTGTTGGTGTTGCATTAGCAGTTTTCTTAGGTAGTCATGATAGGAACAATAAATCTTGAGTATAAATGTTTGCAAGTTTATATAGTGTGACTATAGGCAAGTGATTTTTATCTGCATTGTACTAGCGCTCATTTATGATAACCTTTAGAATGCTAGGATATTTGCCCTAAATGTTGCATATAAATGTTGCAGACCATTCAGTCCATTTTTTTGATACTGAGCTTATCAGCAAAGGCCTATGACCAAGAAAAATTAGTCAACCTTTGGTCAGAACCCACAGAAGTAAGATGTATTGGGTTTGAAGACTTATGCCACAACCTCTGGACCACTGCAGCACTGTAGTTGCCAGAGAATAAGGTTTTGTTCCGATAGTGACAATTATGGCAATTTACCTCAACATGTACACGGATTTTATCTATCACAGATTGTGAATGATATTATCCTTTTTTCAACATAGTGGTATGAAAACAAAAAATGGGTTTATCTGTTTATCATTTGATACTCCATAACATTTGGGAACAATATTATTTTCATTTGGTTTTGAATTACATGGGTTGATGTTTACAGAAAAATGTTCTTTATTCTGGAATTTCGTTATGCAATTGGTTTCCAATATGTTCTACACGTTATAGTAAGTCATTTTTGATAGTTTCTTGTACTTAGTATGCAGAATTAACTAATGATGATTTATGTCCCAGTCAAGTTTTTTTCACTTGTGTCAAGGCTGTCAGTTCTGGGATTGTGAAAGAAACTGGAGTGCCGGAAGAAAGTGTGCACTTAAGACCACTCTACCTCCAAAGCCCCATTCATTTTAATGAGTTTTCAGTGTGGAGTTTACTGAATTATGTCCCCTTTGATTGTTTTGAAGAGTGCTTTGTAGGGTTCACTTTTGACATCTTTATTAAGATTTATATTTATAAGACAACAACAATTCTTTATGTTGTTACTTGTTTACAAATTTATCTCCCTTTGTAGGTTATCTCCCTTGATTATGAATCATTGGTTCATTTTAAATAAGTTTGGTTACATTTTATATAAAAATAAGACATTTTTTGTTGTTCTAATCCTGAAGAAAAGGATGGTTAAAGTTATGATATATACACTAGAAACACACAATTTTTATCTTGGCCTTTTTACACAAACATCTCATCAATGCAGATTTAAATACAATAAAAATAATTGGGTTGAATTATGCATTGCTTCTTTGATTTGAAAGAAATACATGAAAAACAAAACAACATAATTGGAACTAAGACGGCCAACAATTGCAAAGACGATTAGACCGTCAAGTGCTTTAATAAGATTTGTTTTCGTTGTACGAACAAGTCATTCAAACGTAATCGTTTAAACGATTATCATTAATACAATTGAGATAATTGGCCAGTTATTTTTTTCAATCAGAAAATTTCAAAAAAGAAAAAAAAAAAAAAAAAAGAAAAAAAAAAAGAAAAAGATTTATGCAAGTCAAAGGAAAATAGGATTTATCTTAAGGAATAGGATATGTCGGCCAAAAAATGATAAAAGTTCATGCGAGATGGTATGATTTGTGTAAACATGCATGACAAGCACTCTTGAGATTAATTTGATGAGATTTAACCGTGTCTTGTTAGATGTTATTGCGAACATCGGATTTGAAATGTCTAATGCTGGATGTCAGAAAAATTTATTTATTAGAATGAATACATCTTCAGGTGATCATCTTATGCGGTTTGATGTTCGATACCACAGCTAGTCATTAGAAGCTAAAGCTCAATCCAGCTATTGACAGATGTTTTATTGTGTTACATGCATCCAGGTTGCTTGTGTTGCATGGAAAATTGCATCCAAAGGAGTAGATACAGTAGAAAACCATAAATGGCCTCAAATCTTTACTTGTGACTTTAAATTTTTTCCAGTGTAATAAATTGTCAAGATGTGTTTTTTATAGAAAATAATCTTAAATTTAGTTTGTGTCATAGATGATGCCATGTGTCATGGATGATGTCAATATCTCACCGTAAAGATAGCTGTCACTTCTCTTTGTCAAAAATTCTAAAAACCATAGTGTTTTTTTCCTTAGAAATGGTGATGTGTTTTTTGCCATTTTCTTTTTTAACAGCAGCAAAAGCAAACAAATTTTGTCATCATGATGCCATATAACACAAATTGAAATAAAAAGTTTATTTTTCTAGTAAAGCATTAATAGCATTTATATTGAAAATGTATAAGTATTAAATATACATGTATTTATTTTTTTATATATACTTTTTTAATATATTACTAAGTGGATAAAAGAATTTAGGCATCAGTGGCACCATGCCATACCTTCTCCTTTTAAGGAAAAAAGAATTACTGAAATTTTTTTAATTTTCAATTCATAGCACAAATCTGTTGCTTGTGATGCATGGGAAAATGCATCCTAAGGAATAGGTTAGTAAAGTACCATAAATGGTCCAAAAATTGAACTTGTGAATATAAATCTTATTACAATAAGATTAAAGAAATTCATATCAGTAATATTTAACTAAGTGACTAAATTTATATCTATAATATATAACTAAGTTACTAAATTTATATCTATAATATATAACTAAGTTACTAAATTTATATCTATAATATATAACTAAGTAACTAAATTTATATCTATAATATATAACTAAGTAACTAAATTCATATCAGTAATATTTAACTAAGTGACTAAATTTATATCTATAATATATAACTGAGTAACTAAATTTATATCTATAATATATAAATAAGTAATTAAATTTATATCTATAATACATAAATAAGTAACTAAATTTATATTTTTAATATATAACTAATAAAATGAATTTATATCTATAATATATACAAAGTCATAAATTTATATCTATAATATATAAAAAAGTACATAAATTTATATCTATATAATGTTACTAAGTAGATAATGAACCAGAAATTTTCCTTGAGGCATCAAAAGCACCTCATGTTAAATACACCTCTAAGGAAAAAAAATGATCAAAAATTTTTAATTTTCAACTCATTGCACAATCAAATTTAATAATCAGATATGCATTTAGAATTTGCATTTTCGGGAGTACTTTTTATTTCTCTGATATATTAAATTCTTCTGACATAACAAATCTAATTTCTTACATTTGAATATGTTGACGCTTCTAAATCAAATTTGTATTACATAATTTGAGAAATGTCTCAATACTGAACAATGCATAATTGATATTTCAATATATGATCTGCATCTATTAATGCGGAATTTTCCATTTAAACAGGCTAGGGGCATTGGTGGCCAAGTGGCCTGATGTATAGTCATACAGAACACAGTATCTCTCACTGCATGCCTGGGTTTGCATCTACTTGGGCAAATCCTAGTGTGAGGAAGTTTGTAAAACTACTTGCTGAAGGTTGGTGGTTCTCTGGTTTTCTCCACAATCTCAGAACTAAATATCTGATAAAAGTGAAAGAATCAGGACTTGGTACTCCTGTTTCCTCCACCATCTCAGAACTGACAATCTTGTAAGTGATAAAGAATCATGACTTGGTACTCTGGTTTCGTTCACCATCTCATAACTGACAATCTGATAAAAAGGATAAGAATCAGGACTTGGTACTCTGGTTTCCTCCATAATCTCAGAGTTGAACATTTGATAAAACTGATAAGAATCATGACCTGGTACTCTCGTTTCCTCCATCTCAAAACTGACCACCTGCATGATGAAAGAATCTTGTCTTGATTATATAATCACTATTATTCCACTTACACTATTTCAGTAAACCCAGGTCTGTGGTCTGCAAGTATGCAAACTTAGAATTTAAAATGTTGCCTTTATTTGCTTCAGTGCCTTCTTTTTATGATCACAACATTTTTAAGTGGATTTCCGAAGAAGCAAATAATTTTTTCGAACATAATTCAATCAGACGATTTGTGTTGGTGCTTTTATTGGTTTGATTTTGTTCTCAATCAGGTTTAAAATTGATCGATAGATACGTCAAGAATTTTCTATCGAATTACATTTAGCAGTCTTGGTGTTTTTAAATCAAATTTTGCCATGTCAACAGATCTAAAATGCAGCCAAATTTTAGATTTTTTTCGGATGGTGCTTCTGTTATTTTAAAAACTTCCATTGTATGATCACAGTCAGTTTTTGATAAATTTTTTTCTTGATCGTTATTCAATGAGACTATATTTGTGTTGGTGCTTCAAATGGTTTTATTTTGCTCTTCATTGAGTGCCCAGTCAGGTTTATAAATGATCAATATACAAAATATTTCTATCAAATCAAATTTAGTCACATTATTTTCCAGTCTGCTTGCTTTGTTACTAAACATTTTTTTTTGTTCCATTTAAATTCATTTTTTTTCTCTATAAAAGCTTTTTTTAAATTTTTTTTGAATCATTATCAACCCATTTGCTTTCTTTCTTTTCTTTCTTTCTTTCTTTCTTTCTTTCTTTTTTTCTACTTTTTATGACATAAATAATCATTATCAACCCATTTGCTTTCTTTCTTTTCTTTCTTTCTTTCTTTCTTTCTTTTTTTCTACTTTTTATGACATAAATAATCAAGTGCCTGTAAATAAATTTAAAATTGGATTTTTTTCCCGCTTCAGAAATTGCAGAGCCACCAGACTGTAAACCTCAAGTCAATTATTTACAGTTTGTTAACGACGTAAATTTCTGTTGAATTAGAAAAAATTGTAATAGTCTTAGACATAATTAAATGGGTAACTTAGGATTAGAAATCATTGACGCAATTTTGTTGCACAATTACAAAAGCCTGTCAGAGATTGACAAAAGAATACTTGCTATCAGACAAAACATGTGTATGCTATATTAAATTTTGCTGTGTCAGCATTTTTTTTTTTTTCACCGTGAATTGGAAACTTTTGCATATTATTGTAAGAGTTACCAGACATGAAAATTAGAAGGTAGAATATCAAGATATAATTTATTTATTGCAGATATTGAGGTGCTGGTCAAGCTTTCGTCCAGGGGTTGACAATCTGGACCAAGAGTAAACCAGCTCCTCAATATCTTCAATAAATTTATATAATACCAATATGTTGGTGTTTTATCCTGATTACTAAATAGCACTTAAAGGGTACCTGTAACGATTTTCAGTTTTGACATATTTTATTCGTCGTACTTAAATATGGCTGTGGCAAAAATTCCATAAAATTCCATTCCATAATAAGGTATATATCGGTGGTTTTCAAATACATCTCTAGAAATCCAAATCAAAAAGGTCGATATTGAGGCTCCCGTGTTGTGACGTCATACCAGTAACATACCTCAACAGAATAGTATTTACCAACTACTAAAATAAGTCAAATACGAACTCGTAGTTTAACTTCCTATGATTATTTAACGAGAAAACTATTTAATGAAGTGGAATTAACATCCGTTTGACATGTACCGATAATTAAGATTATTATTAATCCTTTTGTTTATTAGACACATTCCTTAGATTTAGACCCACACCTGTAATTAACAGGATGTAACTTATATAAAACTCCCCGAGGGTATCCATAACTCAGTAGGCAGTACTTTGTGCTGTCAGAAAATGTACCATTTAGCAATATTTTCAGTCATCTAAAATTTGGAATTTATTTAAAACTAAGGTTTGTTCCCTCATGCACAGCATTCCTTAGCTTGATTTGGATTTATATAATTTTGAAACTTCAGATTCATTATTTTCAACTGTTCGGCTTATAGTTTTAATGTATCAAACTTTTCGGTCTTAGTGTCACTGATGAGGAATGAATTTCCGAAATGGTCACATCTGGCACATGAAAATTTAACTGGTATTTGTATTATATATATAACTTGCAGGTTGATAAAGTTATCTTACGACCTGTAATATACAATAATATACTAGTATTTACAAGTTTACAGTTCGAGTAAAGTAAAATATTTTTATTTGGTAAACGTAATTTGTCATATACAGTATAAAGATTTCACTCCGGAAAAAATGGATATTTCATTTGTAAATTTTAAAAAGTAAGAAAAAGAATTCTTTCTAAGTTTTCATGTCAATAATAATAAAAATAATATTAATAATAATAATAATAATAATTATTATTATTATAAAATATAACTTTTAGGCAAAATCAAAAATAGAAAATTGACGACCAGAATAGTCTATTTAAAACATGTTTATTTAAATACAAACTTTTATGAATCCAAATATATAATTATTGAATTCAAATGTAAAAGATAGAATATTGCAACGTTTGACATGCCATAACTTACAGAATTTGATTTTATTTGATTTAGTTTTCACTTTTCCTTGGGCGTACATTTAGCTGTGATATTCTTAAATTCTTTATTATATATATACAAATTCATAAAATTATTATTATTATTATTATAATTATTATTTTTATTATTATTATTATCTCGTTTTTTTAAATGTGGTCTCATTCTAAAATCCGTGTCATTTCATTCTAAACAATTTTAATATATTTTGCGTAAAATAATTTGAGATGGAATATCTTGCATTTTTTTCTTTTTAATTATCCCAGCATTAATTATATAGCCATCGGGCAGTTGAAAAGAACTATGTTACAAACTTTAATTGTGTGAACATTTTCCAATTATCGAGGAAATGTGATGCCACCAGACTACTTAAAAGTTTTCTACATCACGGTCATTTAATTTCAATTGTCAATAAACATTGCACAAAAGAACAGAGGTGATTGGTTTTTTATGTATTGATTTTTACCCGGTGTCACTGTCATGTGCTGATTTTGAATTTTTATTAAAATACTGCATTCAAAATTCAAAATTTTGAATGCATTATTTTAATAGAAATTCAAAATCAGCACATGACACCACAGTGAGTTCCATAATATTTATCCGGTAGTCTGTCCAGTCCGACTTGATATCTAATTCATTTTGAAATGTCGACGATAAAATTAATTTTTCGTGTATTTGATTAGTTAAAACTAATCGCGTATTTTTTGTTATAGCTTACAACTTATCGTAATTCTCGAGTTTGTCCAGTCCGACTTCCTGAAATAATTTATTTTCTTAAAAAAGTCAAAGATATAATCAATTTTCGTGTTATTGACAAGTTAACACTCGTTAAGTTTTTTTCAACAGCTATGCAACCAAATGCAGTTACAATTCTTGATTAGGTTGGGACTCGACTCAATATGTTCATCAGATTCGTCCGTTTCTGGTTTGAATAAATAACGGTTTTACTCCAAATTCATCACTGATAAGATTGTCTACTGCTTTCCGAAATAATGACGAACTATTTGACATAATTAGGTACCTGTCAGAGTCGTTACTTTCTTCTACATACATCAATATATCCTCATTGTTACTACTGTCTATTATGTTAGATACTACTTCTAATACTGCAATGATGTCACACGTTTATAACTCAAAACAAGGCGTTTCACTTTTTGATAAAGAGAAAGTTATAAAATGGGGATTTCAAACCGCTATAACTTTTTTATTTTGTCACCAATTTTGATGCGGTTTTCAATATTGTTATATTAAAATAATATATAAAACAATTGTGATAAAAAATATTTTGGTTACAGGTACCCTTTAATAATACTTGTACCTGCATCCCTGTGGATTCATCTTAAGTATAATTACAGCACCACCAATCAACCACAAGGCATTGAAAGTTTTCTTTCTACACATTCTAGGCAAGAAAATAAAACTTTTAGGAATGTTTTGTTTTGATATACATGTATATTTCACTAGCATCTACAATGACAATCATACAATGACACAAAATAAAAGTACTAAAACATTTTAGTTCAACGTTACTTGCAAAAAAATAATTATATTGATACGAATAGTTTCTGAATTTCAATAATTATTGTTGTAAATAATATTATATTTATTATTCTTTAGTAATGGACAAATTAATTTCTAAGGTAGAATGAATAATTTGGCACGGGGAGAAAAAGAAACAATTTGCTGCTGGAAAAAAAAACATGTTCAACAGTTCAGTCTTAGTGGATTTCACCAACTACAGTTGAAACCTCTGAAAATGAAACCCTTAATTATTTTACCAATTAAAGACATATCTTTAACATTGTTTATTAATTAACCTGTATGAAATAAATTCCCGTCTAATTAGAGCAGTTGTTTGGTCCAGAGGGTGTTTAATTATTGTATTAGACAGATTCCCTGACTCATGGTCCAAAAGGTATTAAATTATTAGACAGATTCCCTGACTCATGGTCCAAACAGTGTTAAAATATTAGACAGATTCTGTAACTCATGATCCAAAAGATATTTAATTATTAGACAGGTTCCCTGACTCATGGTCCAAAAAGTGTTTAAATATTAGATAGGTTTCCTGACTCATGGTCCAGTGTTTAATTATAAGACAGGTTCCCTGATTCTTGGTCTAAACAGTGTTTAATTATTAGACAGGTTTCTATCACATGGTCCAAAAAGTGTTTTTATTATTGAGCTGTTCCCTGATTCATGATCCAAAATGTGTTTAATTATTAGACAGGTTTCCTATCACATGGTTCCAAAGGTGTTTTATTACTGAGCGGTTCCCTGATTCATGATCCAAAAGGTGTTTAATTATTAGACAGGTTTCCTACACATGGTCCACAAGTTGTTCAATTATTAGACAAGTTTCCTGACTCATGGTCCAAAAGGTGGTTAATTATTAGACAGTTTCCCTGACTCATATAACACACTCATGCTGCATTCTTACTTAAATTTACTTTCATGTTTTTAAAAGTGTTTTTTTCTTTTTATTTTGTAGGTAAGTAAAGAGTTTACGTATGCAGTTTTTTGCTTGAAAAATAATTCAAATATCAAGAAGGTACAGAAAAAGAGCTAAGTGATAATAATTAATATTCTATGGGGGTTGGTTACTGTTGTTGACTACTCTGGAGCCTCGATATTGACCTTTTTGATTTGGATTTCTGGAGATGTATTAGAAACTCACCGATATCTTCCATATTTTGATATAGATTTTTATGAAAATTTTGGTAAAGCCAAATTGAAGTATGGTGAATAAAATAGGTCAAAACTGAAAAATGTTACAGTGTTACTGACTAATTTTGAAATGGAGTTTAAATATATACATGTACTACTACCTCAATTCATGGCCACCATATTTTTTGTCAAATTTGGGTGTTTGTATAGGGGTTAGTTAGTTAGATTATATAAAAATCACCCTGTCAATCTTTCCATCCTTTAATCCATCCATAATGGATAATTATACCATCTGTCAATCCAAATATTGTGTCCGCTCCTTAACTTTCACATCTATAAATAGATTTTGTTCAAACTTGGCAAAAATGTATACCAATATGAGATAATAGGTTGCATACCAAATAATGGTGTTAAAGTTCAACGGTCAAGGTCACAAAGCCAGACTTTAGATTTGGACCTTATAGGTAGGCAGTGTTGGGGAAGGGGTGTTTATCTCTTATAAGCCAGCTCTTGTTTTGTTAAATATTAGTTTTCTTCTGTAAATATGATATATAAAAATTCTGGTTTAGGAATTAATCAAATTGGCACAAAAATGTGCACATATAAAAATCTCATTGCCTAAGTCAAAACATGTATAAACTCGGCATTCTAGAGATTGTATTGTTGTAATTATTGATCAGATTTTTTTTGAGAAACAGTTGACACAAATATTTTACAAATTTACGTTCACTATAAAACAATGATTTATGTAGATTGTAGGAATTGTCTTGAAATAAAGACAAAAATAATAATGTTGTTAAATGATACTTCATTTTTTGTGTATAGTGTTATTTTTAAATTGATTCAATGTCAAAATATTGATTTTTTTCCCCACAAAAATTCTATTTTAACCATTTAGTAATACAAACTAATATTTATTTTAACTCTTTATTTATAAATCATGTCAATCTGACAAATTTATTTTTCCTTGGCTTAATTCCTTAATTTGATACATGTCCGAGGAAAAAAATTTGTTTTTTTTTAGTTGCTCATATTTCAGTTGTCGGAGTAAATTCCAGTAAAATCTGGTGGAAAACTAATATTTATTTTGTAATTTATAATTTTTCAATATTAGCTTTTTTATGGATGTTTGCTCAAAATAAATAATAAGTTGTGTCCAAAAAATGAAAATTTTGTATGGATATTTGCACAAAATAAACAATTGTTTTGTGTTGAAAAAAGTAAACACTGAAAACATGAATAGATTTAATGAAAACAGCAACCTGGTTTAGTGACTAAATATAAGTCTCCATTAAATTGAAATCCATTGATTTTCCATCCTGGAAGTCTCTATATTACCCATCATGCAAGTGCAAAACAATATGGATACTTTCTGAACTAATAACATGCATGGTTATAATGGTTCTTTCATTTAGGTCAAGGTAGTTTTTTTGTGTGGCAAATGATTGATTGATCGATTGATTGACTAAGTGACCATCTGAGAGACTGACCCACTAACTGAGAGACTGTCTAACTAATTGATTGACTGTCTAACTAATTGATTGACTGACTACTATTGATTGATTGATTGATTTATTTATCGATTGACTGACTTAACTGACTGACTTATTGATTGATTGATTGGGATCAATGTTCTATCAAGAATATTTCACCATTATTTGGATGTAAATGGCTGTAGGTAATATGGCAAAAGTTTTGACCTTTGCAATTTGCTTGGTCATTGTGTAGGGAAGGTCCTTTAGCATGCCATGATATGAAGAATCAATTTTAGGGGATTGGTGAAAACACAGTCACTACTTATTTTCAGACCTTTTTTAGATCTGTCCAGATTTTGAATGTTGATCTTTAGAATATAGATTGAGCTCTTTGCCATTTGAGCCACTGAATTGAAAGTAAATTAAGTATACTGGGTTTGAGCCCTATAAAACATCTTATTATCTGAAAATGGGTATTGCTGAGCTTATTTTTTTCTAGTCTTTTCATTGCTTAAAATGTTTTACCAATACAGTTACAGTGTTTGTCGCTTATAAAGAACATTCAGAGGGAAAAAATGGATTTTTCAATGTTTAAATAAAAAAATGTTGCATAATACATATTGAGATAACTTTTTATTTCACCGGATGATGATAATGATGATATCTTTTCCTATCAACGTTGATTTCAGTATGCCATTTATTTTGTATGTTATAAAAGCAATATTAAAGTGCTTATTGTCAAATTTGGTATCTGGTAGACTTGAGTGTCTTATGAAAACTCTTATTGTTATTCATTGCTCTCTCTCTCTCTCTCTCTCTCTCTCTCTCTCTCTCTCTCTCTCTCTCTCTCTCTCTTTTCACTCTCTTCCCAACTCCAATCAGACTAGGGGTTGTATGATATTTGGTTTGCATTTGTGGTATTGGACTCATCAAATGTTTTACTGAACATTTTAACCTATTTAAAAAAAATTATACATATTTGGAAAAATTAAGTAAAAATATTTTTTTAACTTAATGACTTTTAAAAATCTGCATAATAAACAAAATCAGTTCAGTGCCTAAACATGATGCTTATGAGCATTTTTATGATACTAAAGTTTTTGAGCTAAAATAGCTTTTATTGTTAATTTTAAATGCAATAAAAATAGCTCACCAAAAAAAAAAAAAAGGCTGTGTTGAATTAATGGACACTAAAGTCAGATTATATACTGATATACACCAAGTCATTATGTTTAGGTCATACAACAACAAGAACAAGAACAACAACAACAAAAAATTTCTTGACCCACCTTGTTTTAATAAAGCTGACTTAAAGTTTTTTTTTCTTCAAAAAATACTTCAATATTTAGGTAAACCCATTTGCTTTATTTAAAAATGTTTTGTATTAACAATATCTGTATGTATAAGTTACAGTTCAAGAATGCATTGGATTATAGTTTTTTTGAAAGTGAAACCAGAAACACAAAAAAAAAAATTATATGGCCCTATCAATCTAACTGATGATTCTTATGTCCAGAAATCACAAATGCAGACATGTTAGATTGCAAGACTAAAAATATAAAAAAGAACTAATTTCTTGGAAGAATGAAATACCAACATGGCAAAGGACAATGGTCATTATAAAAACAGAAAGGACATTTTATAGTTAATGAGCTCATTCCATATCTACTGTTATTCTATACTGCTCAACTGACCAAAGATTGATTAGGGCCATTAGACATTGATCTAGTATTCAGTCAGTACTGTATCCTGTACTTAAGACAATCATATAGTCAGGATAAAGGTTATCTGAGGACATCATTAGAAAGGTTCTCTAATGACCAAAGGGATTATCTAAATCAAGAAGAAATATACAAATCAGTCTATAATGTCCAATTGATAAGAATAATTAAAAACTTATTTGGTAGTCAGTATACAGTGATTTTGCTATGGTTTTTAAAAACTACCGTCCACCTTTCAGATTGGGAAAATTTAGACCCTTTTTATGTCACATATTATGCTCAGAATTTTGAAATTCATTGCAAAGATTTTATATTTTGACAATATCTAACATTTTTTGTCTGTCAAAAACAGTTTTGGACAACTGGATTTAACTTAAACTATTTGATTGTGTGTCACTGTTGCCTTTTGGGGAATTTTAGTTGTCAAATTGGGAAATTTTAGTCTTATTTCTCAAGGGGAAACTACCTTTATTGGGTAGTAATTTTAGGCAAACAAAACCACTGGTATGGTATCATGTGCTTAGAAAATGACATAGAAAGGTTAATTTAATAAACACACATCAGATAGGTAAAGAAATAAACATCAGAATTTGAAAATAAGACGTTAACCTACCGATTTTCATCTTTTCATAACTGTCAAGTTGTTGGCAATGCAACAAAATGTCAATTAAACAGTTTAACTGAATTCTGTTTTGATGCATCAGGATAACTGTCATTTTTAATTATAAATTATATAAATTGTCGCATATATAGATAAATGTTCAGCAAAACTCCCATCACTGGTAACTTAAAATATATCGACATCTAACAGAAACAACAAATGATCCCGATACAAAAACCATGTGTAATGTCGTGATCATGTTGTTGTTGTTGGTAACCCAAAAAACGGTTGTAATCAATCTAGTCAGCTCTTCTTTATAGAGATCAGGGGAGGTTATTAACAACAATCAGGCACGTGTGTGACTGAGAAATGTATCTTTTAGTAGAAACGATGTGAACAGGTGAAACCACTAGTAATTAGTTAACTTGTAAGGTATTAGGTAATTACCTGTGAATAGGGAAGTTCAGTGAATCGTAACACTGTCCTGAGTACTTCTAATTGTTCACAAGCCGGCATTAAAGAATTTTAATCAGATTTTGTCTTACTATTATGGGGAAAAAATTTGATTCAGATATATTTCATTCGGCTTTTTGAAGTTTGAATTGGTGTTCTTTGCCAAAAATCAGCGTTTGTGAAGGCCTGATTCAGACCTGTCTATTATAACTGATCAACTGAAGAAAGTTTGATTAGAATCATTAAAAACTTTTTCTATGAGTCTACAGTCAGTTCTTCATCTTGTTCCTAAGATAATTACATATTCATGACAAAGATTTTTAAAATGCAAAATTTGAAAGATTCTCCAAAGGCAATAGGATCTGAAAGTGTTAACTTTTTCTTTTTTGATCTGAAAATGTTTTCTGCTGTTTTACTACCTCAAAACAAATGTTAAAGTTGGTTAGTTAAAAAGATTAGTACAGGCCCCAGTTTCACAATCATTCCTTAACTAAGATTTTCCTTAACTCAAATTTAGCAAATTTTCACTATCTCTCTTTTAATTACAAAGAAACATTTTTTTTTTTTATAAAACTTAAATGCAGATCTTCAAAATGACACCTTAAATTATTGAATATCTCAATAATTAAAAAAATTATGAAGATTATGAATTTGTTAGGTTCAAGTTAAGGAAAATCTTAGTTAAGGAATGATTGTGAAATCCGGGTCAGGTGTAGAGTTTCCAACTATGTGATTGTTTTGATTCTGGAAAACATCGCATATGCAGGCTCTTGATGAAAATTTCAAACCCTATAAAAGTAATTTTAAAGGGTGTGGGGGGGGGGGGGGGGGTGGTAAGACATATACAAATGTAATTACAAGTAAATCTTGTTTTTTAATTTAATAAAAATAACTATTATGCCAATATTGGCATACTTGTCTTTATGTTAAATATATGAGGAAAAATTAAACTCCAGTAGATTTTTCTTCAAGGTTATTTTACTTTGAATATATCCTTCTTGATCTTACTTCTACGCTTCATTGGTCAGAATATTGGAAAAGTTAGTGAATTTAAGAAACAATATCAAATAAGTTATAAATAATAATGGTATCAGTATTAGAAATGTGATCAGAAGATTAGATCCATAGCATTTTGTAAGGGCTTGCTGATAATGGATGGTTTCTGAGAAACAGTCCTGCTTGATCTTATTTTTATGCTTCAGTGGCCAGTAGATTTGAAAAGTGAATGAATTTTAAATAAGAAAATCAGTTTTAAAATAGTAATAGTAGTTGAAAAGATTAAAAGATTAGGCATGTTAGATAATATTGAATTTTAGTGATTACTAGAAATATTGACCACAGATATTGTGACAGAATTAAAGGGGTTATCACTCCCGACACTTTATTATTACGTAAATAAAAAAGTGGACACATATTGATTTAAAATTTCAGCAGCTGTATTGTGCTTTTGTGGGAAGAAAGCATTGATTTTTACCCCC
The DNA here is from genome assembly GCA_029721355.1 of Tegillarca granosa. Taxonomy (NCBI): domain Eukaryota; kingdom Metazoa; phylum Mollusca; class Bivalvia; order Arcoida; family Arcidae; genus Tegillarca; species Tegillarca granosa. The sequence goes on from CM056596.1 coordinate 27,533,120, forward strand.
GCAATCCTGCAATTTTCTGTGATTAGAAAGAATGGATTCTTTACTGAATTAATATATTTTTACGTTATCAGTAAAAAACGCAAATAATGTCCATAAATACAAAATAGTTTCATAATCGTTCTCTTTTTAACTAATATTGACCCACTATTTGAAGTAAATACAAGAAGATTCTTTAATACGATTGATAAATACACAATGTATTGTATTGAAAATTAGTGTTTGTTTAGTTAATTGCCATGTCAAGATTGATGGGGAAAAAACTATCAAAGAAAAATTCTTCCGTTCTCGTATTAGAGTGACGAGTGGTTTACGTGTTTAACAAAAAAGCCACAATGGAAGTGTGAAGGGACAACAGATTAATTCTTTGAAAAATACATAAGAACGACATCTCTTTTAGCATCAATCGTATTTTGTCTTTGAAGTTTTTATCATTATCCAAGATAAGGGAAAGAGATCGGGGAAATCTAGAAAAATGTGCGAACTAAGTGGTTTAAGATTAAAACAATTAAGCTTGGTTAAAAAATGATATAATTGATTTGTTAAAATGTCTTCAAAAGAATTACGTGTAAAGATACTAATTTTTTTAAGCCCCTCGATAATTAATAGCAGCTATATTACATTGAAATTGCGAGAAGAAAAACTGATAAAAAAATAATAATTGTATTTTAAGTCTTCTGAATTGATTACATCAAGGAGATCCCCAGTGGATTACAGTTGTGATGTTAGGATTTCATTTCATCATCGACAGTTTTCAAGTGATTGTCATCAATCATTTATGCTTTATGAATATTTAGGAAATTGTTCAGGTTGAATTTTTTAAATATTATTTTTTCATAAATTTTTTTTGTTAATGGTTATTTTCGTTTTGGGTGTTTTGTTTGCAGAGTGATATAAGGGGCCAATCAACAGATCACAATAACACCTTCTTTTGCCCACCTAGGTTCATATTCCAATTGGGCAGATTTTAAGCTTGGTAAGTTAGTAAGTTTCCTTGTCAAAGATCAGTAAATTTTCTCCACTGCCTGAGAACTGACTAGTCAGATATAAGTGAAAGAGTATTGGCAGAAATGCAAAATGAAAACAGTTTTAATTCAGTCTGATCCATTGGTTTCAGAATTATCTTACAAACCAACTTTTAAACTTTTTTTTTCCTTTTTCTCATTTCTATGATGGGTGGGTGGTGTTTAGTATATGTTTTTTTGGATTTTAGCATTCCTCAGCACCAAAGTTTATATCCTGCTTTGGTAGATCTTAATATAATCAAGAAATTTTTTTGGTTTACTTTCTCAAGACCGGGCACTCTGTTTGCCTCCACCATCCCAAAACTGATTGCCTCAATATAAGTGAAAGACTGTGTTGTAAAACACCATTACTCCCCTCAACTTCTCTGATTAAAACAACAATTCGTTATTGCAACTATTTTATTGTCAACAGATGTTACACCTGAGAAAAATCCATTCTTTGATTAAAGGTATTTTCTGTTAAGAGGTCATTGCCATATTCTATACCTGAGTTTACCTACAGTGTTTTCTAGATTTGTTTGTAAATTTTATTCCACAATGCAATGGAATTTCCAGATTCATGTTGCCATGACAACTCTTTTTGTAAACCTGTGTCATCTTACTGCTATTTCTAATTAATTTTCTTTAAGCCATTATTGAGGCCAGTGACCACTAGGACATTTTTTATGCTGTTTAAACCAAAAGGTTGGATTAGTGTAAGTGTAAGAATTATCTTGGAGGAAAAAAAAAATTGTGTTTTGTTTTTTTGCATGTTTTTCTTGGTGACTTGGTCAATGTAATTTTACAGCTGAGAAAAGTTCAATATGTGTATAAGTATTTTCTAAAAAAATTCCCTCCCCCCTCCCCCGCCCAAAAAAAAAATTTAAATAAATAAATAAATAAATAAATAGTAATGATGCAGAGACAAACGAAAAAGAAATAAGAAAAATTAAAAAAAATAAAAGTATTGATTTACTTTGTTTTGACATACTGATAATACCATTGATTGACATGCCATCATTTTGCTGGAGCATACACAACAAAAGAAAGAAATAGTCCTTACATAGAAATATATCAAGTTAAATATAATTAAACTGAAGTAAAATTGAGTTTATAAATACCTAGGGTCTTATCAAGTCAATAAAGTTCAAAATTAACTTATCAAAACACTTTCATGAATGTGATCATAAAAATCATAATCATTGACATTGCAATGCACATTTCCAATTCCATTTACGAGAAAACAACACATTAGATTGGTCCCCTGTCTAATTTTTCAATGCAGTAGACAGGTTCTTAAAATCTAGCACCACACTACTCTTTCCTGTCTCCCAGACTAGAGAGAATAATTGAAACTCCATTTTCCTATCTCTCTGATTAGAGAGCAGAGATATATATTTCCCAAGCTAAATTAGTAGGAAAATAACCCATTTTTTATAGTATCTTCATCATTATTGATTCTATTGTAATGTTGTACCAGCATATCAATTTTTCATTATTTTATCAATAAGTTTTGGCAATAAACAACTTCATGAAATCATTTAATCTACAATACCCTAACTCTGAATGTCAAGTTTGACAATGTAGATCAGCGTATTAATGTGATAATCATTCACATTTTCATTTATAAATAGACCATTTTATTGTATCAATGTGGAAAATCAAGCAAATTTATCTGTGGTTTTCTAATTCCCGATAAATATGCAGCCAATTCTTACAATAATAACGTTTTGGCCTTTACAAGTCATTCTTTGAGTTTATGATGGATTAAATTTCAATTTAATTTTGTTTCCTGCATGGAAATTTAATTATATTTCTGTAGGCAAATCGTTGTGTTATTGAATGTGACAGTGAAACTATGTAAAGCTCTATAGAAATAAAATGATGTTATGTGGAAAGTTCACGCAAACTGGTTGTGCTGTAGGATTCATAAATTCCATGTGATGTTTTGAAGAGAATGGTCAGATGTTTTTGAACAGTTGACACATGTGCATACAGATCAACAGTTTGCTGCTTCAGTGGTTAGCAACTCTGACATTACCATTAGTGGTTTTCCTGATGGCAGCATTTGCTCATTTTGCTCACTGTATTCTATTTACTAAGATCTATGCGAGTTGAGTAATGATGGTCAACGTCACATTCAAGAATATTTCTCTTATATCGAGACGTCACCAGCCATAGGCAAATCTGCAGAAATTTTGTCTGTGAATTGTGCTGATTGATTTATACAGCAGGGTTCTTTATTGTGCCATGCCTACCGTGACATGGGACCTTGTTTATTTTAAGTTTCTATCCGAAAGAACCATGACTTTCACTTTGTAAGGCCGAGTGCTTGGTGAAAGAACAGTCACTACCCACTTTAAAGGCTTGGGTCAGACCTGATTGGGGTTAGAACCCACAACTCCCCTTTTAACGGAGAGCACTCTACCAACCGAACTACCACAGTGGTGCAGATCTTAGTGGAAGAGAGTTTGAATTTACCGCCTCAATATAAGTGATTCCAATAGACTTGACTATGGCATAAAAATTTTTTTTTCCCTATTTCTTCAAGGAATCTACTATTGACATCACCACCATCAACTCTGCAACCAGTATTGTATTTATATATTCATGTATTTGAAATAATTTCCTGAATGGAAAAATTGTGTTAATGAATTTTTAAAAAGATTAATAAAAGTCTTATTGTTTCTTTAAATTTCAAAAATTTTTTTTGATTATAACATGTACCCATTTAAAAACAGAATTGTACATTGGTGGTAAATTATCTTATTCACAGTTTTTGTGAATTGTCTTATGAAATTAAAAAGTTCAAACTTCAACAATATTAGCAAAACTTAGTAAAATATTTGGGAGTGCTTAAACTGAAAGGTTTATTTGTCAGTAGCAATTTTATAAAGGAAAAATGGATTTTATACCAGTCATGATTCTTTCAGTTATCATCAAGGCAATCAATTAGGGAATGGTGGAGGAAACTGGAATGCCTGGAGAAAACCACCAATCTTTGACAAGCAAAAAGTCAAAATTTCTACCACAAGAATCTGCCATGAGTGAGATTAAGGCAGTCAGCCATTAGGGATGATAGAGGAAACTGGAGTGCCTGGAGAAAACCACGAATCTTTGACAAGAAAAAAGACAATATTTCTCACACTAGTATCTGCCCTGAGTCAGATTTGAACCTAGATGGTAAGAGAAATGGTAGGTGTCCCTTTAAACCACTTGGACACCAAGGCCCCTTTTTAATGTGTATTTTTCTTTAAACATTAGCCTATTCAGTTATATTTTTCTTATACATGTATTATTTGTTTTTTTCTGTCCAGAAAAAATTCTTGATTTATACTTTATGAGTCATAAAATAATTATATTTTCCCAAATTTTTATTGATAACATTTTCAGCACCTGCTAACTATAGTCATGTGTTAGCGAATTACACCTTACACGATCCAATTTAATGGACGTTTACTAGTAGAAACTGTGAATTAGCACAGATCTCGGTATCAAAATGATGAGTATTCCATGACGAAGTGATGGGGATTTCATGACGAAGTGCTATATCAACTAAGAAATAAGGATAGAGGAACAATCAAGATAAATTTCTCAATGAATCATTCACGTGTAAATTTGCTCACCGTGTTCTGTAAACAAATTCTTCTCGTAATTACTTCAGACACCTGTTTTCTTCCAGCGGCAACTGCCCTCATTGATGATTATTTCTTCTCCCTTGTGTTTTGTATCTTAATTGATTAATCCCGCAATACACAGGCAAGTTTTTGTAAGAAAACCGCAAAAGAAATAAAAAACGCGGAATTATTTCTCTGAAGGATATAAATCAAAGATAATTTCTTGTTGTTTTGTGATGGCACACCAATGAGATATATATATATATATATATATATATATATATATATATATATATATATATATATATATATATATATATATATATATAATGTAGCTTTCTGTATGTCTACTTATAAGCCCTGGAATTGAAAATATTAGCAAAATTGAAAATATTGGCAAAATTGAAAATATCAGCAAAATTGAATATATCAGCAAAATTGAAAATATCTACAAAATTGAAAATATCTACAAAATTAAAAATACATGTTTCAGCGAAATTGAAAATATCTACAAAATTGAAAATATCTACAAAATTGAAAATATCTACAAAATTGAAAATATCTGAGACACTGAGCTGTTAATTGACTAAATAAAATTAATTTTATTGATTGGATTTAAACATTTTGAAAGTGTATGAGTGAATGCTATTTTATATCCTAGCTTAGATAATTCTATGTATATTGAGATGTTTCCAGCTATAGGTGCAGTGGAGTGGAGTGGAGTGGTGTGGAGTAATGGTGTTTACGCCCCAGTCAAGATTCTTTCACTAATTCAAGGTGGTCAGTTCCTTGATCGTGGAGGAAACCGGAGTGCCCAGAGAAAACCACAGACCTTCAGGCTAAGCGAACTGACAAACTTTTCTACACTAGGATCTGTCCCAAGTGGGATTTGAACCCAGGCAGTGAGAGGCACTGTGATCCATAAGCCAGCGCTTTAGACCACTGGGCCACTGAGGCCCCCAGCTATAGGTGGAAGCAATGAATGTATATCAGAAAGCAGTGTTGTGTTTTTTGTTGTATTAGGTTTTGCATTAAATATTATTCATTTTGATATTAAAAAATCCTAACTAATTCTTTCTTAGTACATTGCATTTATATTTTTACTGTAAAAACAAATACAACAACAGCGACAAAAATATTGTTTTGTTATGCTCCAAAATTTATAGCATAACAAAAATGTATTTCTGACCCAAGACTTGAAAGTGGGTAGTGACTGTTCTTTCACCAGGCACTCGGCGTTAGGAAATGAAAGTCACGGTTCTTTCGGATGAAAACTGAAAATAAACAAGGTATTGTGTCTTGGCAGGCATGGCATGATAAAGAACCCTGCTGTATAATGCCATCAGCGCAACGCACAGACAAAATTTCTGCACTTTTGCCTATAGCTGGCGACGTCTCCATACAAGTGAAATATTCTTGACTGGGACATTAAACACCATTACTCAACTCAACTCAACTCCAAAATTTATATACATGTATATACTATATATTTAAAAAAAAAAGAAAATTTTTCAGTTAATTGTAGTCTGAGGTAAGAAAAAGCCATATGTAAATTTTAAATTCGAATTCATAAGATATTCACAGACTGTTACCAGTATTATTGATCGAGTGGCCTGTGATGTTTACCTGCGGAATTGCAATTGAGTGTACTAGCACTCTACTGTTATCATAAGTGCACACTAGTACAATGCAGATTCAGAAAAACTTGCACACTCATGCACAACACAAGCTTGTGTTAAAATAAATCTTGAAGATATATGCTAGTAATAAAAATTTTCTTGTCACAAATTGCAAAAATTTGCTGATGTGATGTAAAACAACATTTAACCAACCAACCAATCATTGAAGACCACTAGTTGGTAAGTTGGAATGGAGTACTATGCCAAAGTAAACATCATTTAATCATAATTTAGGAAGTCAGGCTTTGGATTGTGAAGGAAACAAGTGTGCCTGGAGAAAATCTTGGAGGGGAACTGACTACGGTAGATTTCTTACACCAGGATGAGCTCAGTAGGATTCTTATGAAGGCAGTTGGTGAGAGGCTCTCTGCAGTTCCTGAACAATCATTTCAGATCACTTGTATGGCAAAAAAGTGTTCTACCAAACTACTCATTGTGTCATGACAATAATTGATATTGTTGAAATGAAACAACATTGATAAGAATCAAAATTGATAAAATTCCAGGACATTTAAAAATGTTTAAGTTAAGATATCAGTCTGCAATCAAAAGTTTTTTGCTTATTCACATCAAAAGGAAATTGTCAAATATCAAGTTTATGATTAATTAACAGTATTTAATCTTAAAATCAAATGCATTTCTAAAGAAGCAAAGAACAAAGTGAATTATTGATATTAAGAATACATGTATAACAATATCTCTTCATTTAAACATACAGAAGAACTTGTATTGCAATTCCAGTTGAAATACAAAAGGGGTTATGACCTTTGATGCGTATGAATACAAAACAATTTAGACCAAATTACTACTAGATCAGTTACACATTCTCAACTTAATCTGTCATTAATTTTCCCCTTATACAGCTGGAATGTTAACACTTTTAAAAACTAACATTTAGCTTGGATATGTAATTTTTTTCTTCTATAATTACACTATTAACACAATATTTTAGATTATATTTTTCTGTCGCAAAACTTCACCTTTTGTTGAGCATGTGCCACACTATCTTGCATTAATTACTTCTTGAAAATAATATCATAAGCAGAATGTCATTTCCTAAATACTTTTTTTTAAAAATTAGTTAATAAAACAAAAGCAAACCAAATTGAACTTTTTTTTAAAAGATTTAAAAAAAAAAGAAATAAAAAAAAAATTTAAAAAAACCCACCAATAATAATGTTTACTAAGAAGAAAAAAAAACTTCATTGATATATTTTTCACATACATCAAATTTTTAATTTAATTCAATAATGTTGCTGTTTGAAATTTATTTTTCCCAAATTACTTCATTAAAAAGTCATTTGAAATACAAATGTTGTTTTTATTAAATTTGTTTTAACAAAAAAAAAGTATACACTTGCAATTTTCTCTCGTAAATTTGACGCAAATGAGAAGAACATCAAACAAAATTATTTACGGAAGAAACGCTAAAATCTAATAACAATCAGACGAAATGGTTCATTACGTAACTTGACGATTGTAATTTTTTGATATATTTTATTGTGTTGTTTCACACCGTTTACACTCCGGGAATCTCCAGCGACAACCTTTTCATCTCTTTTCAAGTCTTTGAGACTCCGAACAAATGTGTCCATGTGATCGATTGTCTCGAGTATTTTATCTATATTGATGGTGCAATGTTAAACATCTCTCTCAGGAATTTTATTTATGTCAACGTATTCGGCTTTGTAGCGCTGTTGATAAATTACTTGCGTATATTAAAGTATCAGAATGTTGTTTTACCATGAGTTTTAATATTAACCTAATATAAAACATGCATTAGTGTGGAAATTCAATTGTTTAGGAATAAGAGACCCACTATGACACTTTATAATGGATATTTAATATACAGATCAAAATAAACCTTGATAGAAAAATCTCAAATTTGTTGTTGAGATCTCAGTGGCTGATTGGTCGAAAATGGGGTCTTACAGGTTTATCACCTAGGTTTCAATCATGCGAGAAAGTTTGTCATTTGCTCACCAGAAGTCAGTGATTTTTCAATTGGCACTCCAATTTTTCTCCACAAATCCAAAACTTAATGCCTCTGTAAAAATGATAAATTATTTCTGTTACATCAGAATGGGCAGTTTTAGGATGGTGGGTAATCCAGGGACCACCAACCTTTGGTAAGCCAACTGACAAACTTGTCTTGCATTTTGATCTGCTGGAGTGGTATTTGAACATAGAGAGAACCTGTGATTCTTAAGCATGTGTTTTGGACCACTTGTCCACCGAGCCCCCCTTGAAAGAGTAAAGGAATATTTTTTTTTAATATTGCCAGTTGAAACTGGTTTGAAAAAAAAAAATAACTGAAACATTTCTGTCTTGGCATTAGTAATGTTGTTTTTTAAATTTTTTTCTAAAGAGACTTTATTTTCAAAAAAAAAAAAAAAAATAAATAAAAATTAAAAAAATAATAAAAAAAAATATAAAAAAATATAAAAAAATAAAAATAAAAAATATAAAAAAATATAAAAAAATAAAAATAAAAAATAATAATAATTAAAAAAAACCCCATAAATCTATGACATCATTACTACAGAACAATTGTGATTAGTTAACTGGTTGGTTGTAACAGTTGTTATAAAGTCTAATTAAACTGAATACCTGTCTAAAGTCTGAATACCTTTCTGAAGTCTGAATATCTGTTTAAATTCTGAATACCTATCCAAACTCTGAATATCTAAAGTCTGATTACCTGTCTTAACTCTTAATTACCTGTTTTAAACTCTCAACACTTGTATAAAACACTAAACAAAAACTTTTGATCTGGAAGGTGTTTGGTATACACAGGTTTCACTGTAGTTAGACCTTTGTATTTTGGTAAATACCAATTTATTAACCCGTATGTCCTTGACCTTTGACAACATTATATGAACAACTGTATCACACATTTTGTTTACAAATATATTTGATATTGGTAAAAGTGAGACTTACACCAACATCATTATTGAATCATTTCTCTCTACGGAGGTTTAGGGAATGTTACTTCATCTTTTTTTTTCAGATAACTGAGATACGAATTTCCATTTGGGAAAAAAAGTTTTGATATATAGATTAATGTAAGGACAATGTCAACACTTAGTCATTTATTTTGTTCTCAATTCATTTACATACTTCGAACAGTATATTGAGATTAATTGGCTCCCTGATGTAATCAGCTTGACTAGAACATTCTAATAGCAAAAACAAATATATTTTTCACATTTACACCAAGTCTCGGTGATAAGCTTAATATTGTTTTCAGTTCCTTTGATAAATACTGGTGATTATTCTTTAATTTCAAAGACCCGTGGTTCATTTACTTGTATTCAAGACAATTTTTTAGGAAGTTGGTTGTAGGTTGTGATGTTGTTTAAAGTCGTTACAACAATTTTTTTTTAGCGATTAACAATGATAGCAGGGCTATTTATCTTTTAGGATTAATCTTAGAAAAAGTATGTGTGTGTGAAGAGAGATGTTCAAGTGTGTATTATCAGTCTGTCTTGTACTAGTGAACACAGTGTGACTTTTTTGTTAAGGTGCTAGCTCACTTAGTCAGTATGCCATACACAAGCATACCTCTCCCCAGTCACATTATCTTTGCACCTGAGTCAAAACTCTGTTCTCCTAATGCAGAGCACTAGAGTAATGAAGCAGTATCTAAAATCTTAAAAGTCATATGTATGACCTGGCTTGGGTTTGAACCTCAACCTCTGGCACTTGAGGCAAGACCCTCTACCACTGAGCCACTGAGCCACTGAGGTGGTCAGGGAAATTGTTGTTTAATATAGCTATTTTGTGTTTTCTATGAGGCAAGATTTTGGATGTAATTTCTTTTTTGCCATTCAGTACACATTTTTCAGTTCATTTTTGTGTGTGTGTGTGTGTGTGTGTGTGTGTGTGTGTGTGTGTGTGTGTGTGTGTGTTTGGGCCAAGTTGATATAAGTTTCTCCACTGGGGTGTTAAATACCATTACTCCACTCAAACACTTGGTTAAGCTTTAAATTATTTTTGTTTTATTTGGTCAGTTGCTGGCATCGATTGATTAATTAACCATTTGACTATCTAGAAATGGTGTTTGGTGTTTTGTAGTGCTATATAACTTCCATTACAGTGCAAAGCAAAGTGAATAGAATCACTGACATTTTATAATTAGTTTGCTTTGCAGGAGGTGGTAGATTTAGGAATATAAAAACAATTTTCATACAGTTTAATGGTTATACATGTATTTATATCTCACATTTTTAAAATATTTGATTTTAATTTTCAATTGTGAATATTAATGACCTGCTTGTCCAGCAGCTTGAACAAGTCAATAAAATAAAATAGAAGTACAGTCAAACCTGTCTATAAAGGCCACCCATGGGAATCAGTAAAAGTGGCCTTAATGGACAGGTGGTCTTTATATGCAAGTTCAATTATTATGAATAAAGAACAGCTGGGATAGAATTTTATTGGCCTTTTTAAGCAGGTGGCCCTTATAGGGAGGTGGCCTTTAAGGCAGGTTTGACTGTACATGTATATAAATAAGCAAAAATGGCTCATTGTTTGATCACTGGTTACGTATGATACCTCATTTAAAGACAGTATTTTTAAACAATATTATCACAAATGCAAATATTTGCATTGAAATTGCATAAAATTTTTGTCCATGTTTATGTCATAATTATATTTTAACAAAAAACCTACAGAAAATCTAAAAATTGTTATTTCTTGCAGTTGATTTCATGATGTTTTCTTTGACAGATACACATTTCTTGATTATTCTCACAGCAAAAGCAAATTATATTCATTATTGCTTATTGAAGGTCTAAAATGCTTTGAGCTCAATAATTGTTCATGATAGTTAATTTCATTTAAAACATGTAATACAAGTGTTCATGTACACTTCACGGACTTATTATACAGAAAAATCATCGTTTAATTGCCGTTGATTGGTGTTGATTTCCTGTAATGGTGGTTTCAAAATGATAAGAACATTCTCCTAGTACAAATTATATTCACACCTTCTTACGGTGTTTTATTTGGCTGCTTAAGCTTTGTAATATATATATAATGCGTTAGTTCATTCGGTCAATAATTGAAAGTGACCTGTTAATTTCATTTTGAAATGTAATACACAGGGAATATATGGTCAAACTGATTTGTCTAATGGCTAGATTATTGGAAATATACAGATGGTAATAGTTTTTCACTTAGGGATGAACATACAAAAAATATTAATTCTTTTATTAATCCTGTATCTTCCATATGTGGTTAGTATATTGACAAATTTTTTTTTTTTATGTGTATCTTTAAAAAAAATGGAAATGAAAAAGTCAAAACAAAACTAAGTAAATGGAAAATTAATGTTATTTTATACATTTGCAAACATAGTATCATTGACAATAGAATTCATTACATGTTGTTTTTAAAAAAAGTGATTATTTTAATAATTAATAATATATATATATAATAAAATAATTAAAAATAATAATAATTATTATTTAATAATAAATAAGTAAAAAACAATTTTGTGTTTTAAATATGTGCATAGTTGTTTTATTTTTTTAGCTCACCCGAGCACCTGGCCAGTGAGGCCACTTTTTTTTTTTTTTTAAATTTATTTATTATTTTATTTTTTATTTTTATTTATTTTTAATTTCTGAATTTTATGACTTACAATGGTGCATGGAAGAGATGTTATGAATTTTTACTTTTTAGTGAATTATGATTTTTGAAATACATGTGATACTTATATGTAGATTTAGCTAAAACCTTGATTTTTTGTTGTTTTTGTTTTGTTTTACAAAATCATTGTCATGTGACATTATATAAATTAATTGAACAATTTTTATACGCCCGTCATATGACGGGACGTATTATGTTACGGTGCTGTCCGTCCGGGCGGGCGGGCGGGCGGGCGTCTGTTAACAATTTGTATTCCGTTCAATAGAGACCACAAACATTTATGGATTCAAATGAAATTTGGTATACAGCTTTACCATGGTAATACCTTGTGCAAGTTCGAATTACAACTTTTTCGGATTATTTTTGGAGGAGTTATGCCCCTTTTTTAACTTAGAAATTTTTGTATGTATGACCATGTGGTTTCCGATCATCAGAGCCTACAACTATTTATGGATTCAAATGAAATTTGGTATACACATTTACGATGTTATTATCTGGTGCAAGTTTGAATTACAACTTTTTCAGATTATTTTTGGAGGAGTTATGCCCCTTTTTTAACTTAAAACACCTTTTTATCATACTGCACAGATCACGACAACAGTTCAAATTATAATTAAGCTTTATAGATATAAATTATTTCAGGTTGGTTAAAAAAAAGGTTCTCAAAACATTTCAGACAAAAAATGTATTTGTTTCCTAAAATCTTCCTGCATGCAATGCTTAACACATGAAAACACTGCCATGACCTAACATTATATTTTAAACTTCTTCCTTCCTGGAAATGAATATGAATTATATAGCAGTCTACAACTATCCATTTAGCAATATATTTTTACATACATATATCCTAGTTTTACTTATACTTCTCAGTAAAGAATGGAACAATCTAGAGGATTAGTGACGAATTCATTCGGAACATCCTCTGGATGTGAAATGATAAAGGCGACAACTTTCTCCTTTTTAGCAGCATATATTTGCATCTTGGGGACCTTGAAAACTCCTCGATAGATTTTGCTAAAAATTTCTGAAGTTATGGAGTCTAATGCGATCTAGCTATCTAACTTGGTGAAATTTTTGGGAAAAATCGGTATCATACTTAATTTTGGGGTCAAACATGCAAAAAATGAATTTTTCCAAAAAACAATTACGTTTAACGCACTCCTGTTCAATAACAGTTCATTGTACGAAAAAGTCGTCCATTGACCGAAAAATGTTTAAGATCTGACGGAAAAGACGGTATTTTTATATCTTTTCTATCTTTTACATAAAATCCACAATAACTGTTTAAAGTCGGCGCTATCATCCAAAAACAATTTAACGTACTGTTTTGAATTCGTACCCATATTAAAGTAACCAATTCTTTACCAAATTATTGGTAGGTTTGGCACTTATCCGTTAGGTCTGTGTCAAACTTTTGAGTGGCAAGTTCTGTGGATGAGCTCTACTGATAGAAATCCTCTAGATTGTTCCATTCTGTCCCGCGAAACCCCTAAAGGTGTCGCCACACTAGTAAATAGTACTACTCGATCAATATAACACGGGCGTATAATGCTACGCTTGGCGTTGCTCTTGTTTAAAAATAATTTGCAGTTGAATTTTACAATTTTTCTTTAATTATTAATTAATGTGTCAAATCTGTAAAGTCTTCAATCCGGATCTGAAAATTGCTCATGTGAGCTTTTGTTATGGATAGGAACTCTGCAATCCACCCATACATCCATCAAAAGACTTCTTCTCAGACACTACTGGTCACATTTCATTCATGTTAGTCAATAGCACCTTTAGACTATTGCCATTCTCATTTATGTTTCTGGTCGCTTTGGCTACCAAAAGTAGGTCACAGTGACCTATATAGCTAAAAACCAAAACAATAAAAATAATGTTCTCTGAAACCACTTCTACTGAGGCAACATGTTTTGACTTAACCAGGTATTATCAAGACATACCAGTTACATTTAAACTCAGGTGAGCAAATTAGGGCAATCTTGGGCCTCTTGTTAAATAAGTATATTTTTCTAAAAAAAATAAGGGAGGGAAAAAAAAAAGAAGAAAGAAATCAAGTTTAGACTTGTTAATGACATAATTATACTACTTTATATGTTTAAAAAAAATACCCCTGTGACAAAAATCAGTCATTTTAATGAAAATTAATCCAAATATATTTTGCAAAATGTAGTGGTTATGTGAAAATAACAAAAAAATCTGTCAAGATTTAGATTATGAAATTTTGTAGCATGTTTATAAAAATCTGTGATGTTGTGTAATTGACGCATATTTCAGGAAGACGTCTATTTCTTTAGTTGTTGATTACCTATTCTTTTCTAAGTGCTTTCACCACATTCTTTATAACTAGCTGTTGGCTTAGAATGGCGTCAGTAAATATTTAAATCTGGAGATTTTTTTTTTAATTTCTAAAAAGTCTTCATACTGTAGGTTTCAATAGCTTCAGTTTGTATTACTATATCTGCATGAATTGCAAAATAGTGTCTTGGTGTTATTTACACATTGTTAGAACTGGCCTTTTAGTATGCAGGGCCTTGGTGGCTGAGTGGTCTAAAGCACACGCTTACGGATCACAGTGCCTCTCACCACTTGGGACAGATCCTAGTGTGAGAAAATTTGTCAGAACGCTTGCCGAAGGTCGGTGGTTTTCTCCGGGCACTCCGGTTTCCTCCACCATCCCAGAACTGACCGCCTCAAAATAAGTGAAAGATTCTTGACTGGGATGTAAAACACAATTACTCCACTCCTTTTAGTATGAAATTTAGGTCCTTTAGTGGCTCAGTGCTCTATTAAAGTTGATACTTACAATCCACTGTACACCTAGGTTCCATCCCATTAAGGCACATCTTAGTCTGAGAAAGTTATAAGTTTGTTTTGTCATTTGTTTTCTCTAGTTTTCTTTACAAACCCAAAACTGATTGCCTCAATATATTAGTGTAAAGAATCTTGACTCTTACAAAAAACAATATTCCCGTACTCTGAACTTATATAAAATCTTTGATTTTGTTATACTTGTAAGAAAGTGTTTCCCATAATAAGACTCCAAAGAAGTCTAAACATTGTTATTTGTTTGACATCAAAGGTACCTTGTGGCCAAGTGGACTAATGTGTCATTGTTGATCAAAGTGCCATTTACTCTCTAGGTTTAAATTCTATCTTAGTTTGATAGTTTGTAAGTTCACTAACCAAAATAAGTGCTTTTTGTCTGGGCACTCTGGTTTTCTCCCAATCTCCTCAAACCAACTACCTTAATGTATGTAAAAATACTCTAAATTGGGTTGTAAAATGTAATTGTTTTTATTCTGTTAGATCAGATGATTTGTTGTTTAGTAAAGTCATTTGACAAGGTTCTCAATCCCACAGATTGTAGAGACCTTAATGGATTAGCGGTCTAAAGCACATGCTTATAGACCACTTAGCCTCTCACTACCTAAGACAGAAACCCACTCTTTTAAATCATAGTGTAAAATGTTTGTCAGTTCACTTGCCAAAGGTTGAGGTTTTACGTAGGCACTCCCATTTCCTTCCAACATCCAGATCTGACTGCCTTTATATAAGTGAAAGGATATTGGGCGTAAAACATCATTATTCCAATTATTCCAACACGAGACTAATATAATCACATATGTAATCAATTGATTGTAATCCTAGCAAAAGTCTATGTACCCTTTACAAACTTATAATCAGACTTGCATTTTAACTGGTGTTTCATATATCCTAAAAGTTATGCATAACCAAATCATTTCCTTATTTGTATGTAATTTTTTAACATATGTACATATGTCTAGCCATTCTGTAATTCAATAATGGACAGGGTCCACCAGCATGTTATTCTGACCCCTTAGATACTGGGAAATATAAAGCTCATATATCTGTCTTTGTTTGTGCCTGGGTAATTGATAATCAAGTCATTTCCTTATTTGTATGTAATTCTTCACTTACATATGTCTAGCCACGGTATATAATTTAATAATGGACAGTGTCCACCAGCAAGTTATTCTGACCCCTAAGATACTGTAGAATAATGCTTAAAATCTATCTTTGTTTGTCTGAGCAATTTATAATCAAGTCATTTCCTTATTTGTATGTAATTTTTTACTTACATATGTCTATACAATTCAATAATGGACAATGTCTAGCATACTAATTCTTAAGTCTGTTATCCCTATAAATTGATTTCTATCAGTCTGTTGGTCACAGACAGCTAACAAACTGTCCTTGTTGAACCCAATTGTATGGTGTCTGGTTTAGTGTCAATTTTCAATTAACGTTTTTTTCTTCTTTGAAAGGAAAAAGCATTATGTGAAGCTGCTGATAACCCCGAGATTCCATTTCTCTGATTTCCCATTTTTTGCCTTTTTATCATTACATCTTGATTATTTCATCAATGACATAGGTCTTAGAAGCTGTTCTGAGTGTTTTAAGTGGCTGGCTTATGAATTTCAGTGCCTGTTATGACATGAGGCTTATGGCTCAACTCAGGTGTTAATCCTACAGTAGTGTTAGATACTTGGTCAGTTTGTTTGCTGAATGTCAGTGGTTTTTCAGGGGACAAATATATCTGAACAGAAATTTAAAAAATATTTAATATAAGGCTTTGGTTTTAGTTCTTTGTCAATTTAGTCACTATTTTTAATTGGCCTAATTATAGGAGTCATATCAGTGGATCAGAGGTAGAGTCTGGCTCGAGAGCTCGAGAATGTGCACCAGGGTTCTGCTTCTTAGTCTTATGCATGGCATTAAGACAACAACGTATCAACTTGTTCATCTGGTATCAGAATAAAGTAACTAGGGAGTGATATGCTTGTCTGCTGCATTAGCTGACTTTCTTAGCTTAAGCTCGCCCTGTGTGTGTGTGTGTTATTGCAAGGCAGAGTATGTAACATTTGTACATCTCAAGCATACACAAACCTGATCCAAGATTAATCCTCAAAAATAAATTAACTTGCTCTAGTTGCAAAAACGCTGATAAACTGCTGATGTGATGTTAACCAACATTACAATGAAACAACCTATTCACGTTTTTAAAATCAAAAGCTTTTATTTGAGATTGTCAATAAAATTTCCATAAAATACCAATATGACATTTCATTGAAATACATACAAATTCGGAGCTGGTGTCACAATTGCATGCTCATATTGCTATGACAATATGCTTTTTTAGTATAGGCATGACCATCCTTCTTTCATTTTTATTTTCATGAGCAGCATCTATAGATCAAACCTTTCCTAATTTGTGTTACTTACATATATGTCTAGCCATTGTTAATAACCCAATAATGGACACTGTCAAGCATACTGTTGTTAGTGATATTTTTCTTGATATATCTTTAGTCTGCTGAACACTGATAGCTCTTCATTGAATCATAGACCAGACTAATTGTAATATAACTTTTACATTTATCAACTCACTTGTATTGTTTCATTTTCAAGGTTTCATGTTCATTATTTTCTTTTCCGTCGAGTATAAATGTGTTTTACCATAGTTACAAATTTCTTCTATCCTCTGTATATGGGATGAGTACCGGTAAATGGTATTTTATATCCCAGTCAAGATTCTTTCACTTATTTTTGAGACGTTCAGTTCTAGCTAGGATATACGAAGAAGCCGGAGTACCCAAGGAAAACCATCAACCTTCAGCAAGCAAACTGATGTATATACATGTGTTGTACCATGAAATCTGAAGTGTCTGGCCTAATTTGTATCTCTTGTTTTACTTACATACAAGTATATATGTCTAGCCATTGTATATAATTCAATTACGAACAACATACAGCATACTTACTGGTGATTAATGATGTAATGTAATAAATTATTTGTACATTTAGAGTCTGTTGAATGCAGACAGCTCTTTCTAGAATCATAAACAAGAATATTGTTGTGACATAAAGTAATTTGATAATATAATCCAGATTACAAAATTAAATAATTTCAGATCTGTTTTTAATTATTAGGTTATTATTCCCCTACCGGCGAAAGCTAAAGGGAACTTTAGGTTTGCACTCTGTCTGTCTGTCCGACTGTCCGTCTGTCAGGCCTCAGTTTTCCACACTTTTTTTCTAAATGCTTTTTGATAATGAACTGATTTTTGGTATATGAGTCTACCATGATGAGTTACAGATCAAGTTTACGTTTCATTTCCATCTGCTAATTTTTATCGGATTTTTGGTCCTTTGAATTTTGAAAATTCACTGAAATTTCAGTTTTCCGTTCTTTTTTTCTAACTGCTTTTAGATAATGATCTGATTTTTGGTACATGAGTCTACCATGTTGAGTTACAGATCAAGTTTACGTTTTGTTTCCATCTGCTAATTATTACCAGAGTTATGGCCCTTTGATCTTTGAAAATTCACAGAAATTTTAGTTTTCCGCACTTTTTTTCTACATGCTTGCAGAAATGGAACTAATGTTTGGTATATGAGTCTACCATGATGAGTTACAGATCAAGTTTGTTTCATTTCCATCTGCTAATTTTAATGGGAGTTATGGCCCTTTGAACTTTCACTGAAATTTCAGTTTTCCACTCTTTTTTTCTAAATAATGATCTGATTTTTGGTACATGAGTCTACCATGATGAGTTACAGATCAAGTTCACGTTTTGTTTCCATCTGCTAATTATTATCTGAGTTATGGTCCTTTGATCTTTGAAAATTCACAGAAATTTTAGTTTTCTGCTCTTTTTTTCTACACGTTTCTAATTAATGAATTGTTTTTTGGTATGCAGGTCACTATTACACTCCATATCAAGAACTGTTAGACTAGTGCCTCCTGTAATGTATGTGTTATGATATATTATAAAACAAAAACTAAATTGCATTACAATTGACCTAGTAATTATTCTCATTCCACACGCTGTCAAAAATAAAAAGGTTTTGGGAGAATTAACCTATTCATGATTAAACTTAAAATTTTTGAGAACTCCATTGCTGGTTTTTGATTTTACTTTGATCAAGTTTTGCTTTACATCTTGAACAACATGTATAATTTATAACTATAAATCTTTGTACCATATAATAAGGTACATTTTACCTAAAACTTTGGGATTAGTGAAATATGCAACTGGTAGGGGACTATGTATTCGTTTTGCAATACTCTCAGAATGCTTGTTTGACTTTAAATAGTAAAATGATTATTTTGCTACCAGTATATTATATAAGGTTTGTTGTAGCATATTGGAGGCATTATATATTTGGCTTATGAATGGTATTTTATGCCTCAGTCAGTATTCTTTAACTTTAATCCAGGTTGTGAATTCTGGAATGATAGAGGGAACTGGAGTGTCCAGAAAAACCTCTGACCTTGTCAAATGAAATAACAAATTTTCTCAATCTAGGATTTTCCAAAGTGGGATTTGAATACAGGGAATGAAATGCAGTGTGATCTGTAAGGACATGCTTTATACCACTAGGCCCCCAAAGATCCAAGAATTGAGTTTTGACATGATGTAATTTGATATACTTCAGATCTGTCTTTAATTAATTGGTTTTATTTGACCTTATATAATAAAACAATAATCATGTTACTATAGTAGATCTATATAAGTTCTGTTTTTATATTTCACACACACTTGGTTTGTGTAGCTAGCTAAACAGGTGCTTACCCTTCTGAAGCACCAGACCTCACTTCCCTGGCAGAAGTTCACATTTTAAACTTAAATTGCCTTTTTCACCGTTTGCAATTGGAATTTGACCGATGACCAATAGTGGTTAGTGTTTGATCTTATGTGTTTAAATGTTGCAAGCTAAAAATTGCAAAATTCAAACAAACATGTCCAAAGATGAGCATTTTATGTCATTTGGCTTCCAATAAACCCTTCAATATAAGTATAAAAATAATATGAAAATCTCAGTTGAATTTGGTTTATTACAATGTTCTCTGAAGAAAGCATTGTTAGAATCAATATGTCTGGCTAGAAGCTTTGATAATAATCCTATAAATGACATACCTCAGACAGCCAGGAGATTTGAGGAATTATATCTATAATCTCAATCTGCACATTTATTTCAAGATTGAATTTTTTCCCCCTTTTTATATCTCAATGTCTGAGCAATCTAAAGTGCAGGCTTTTAGATTAAAGCAACTTTCACTGTCTATATTTGAATCTCACTGCAGGCAGATTCTAGTTCAAGAATGTTTTTCAATTCTTTTAATTTGCTGAAGGTCAGTTGTTTTTTCTGGGTACATCCAGTTCTATTTACCATCCCAGAACTGACTGCCTTGACATAAGTGAAAAAATCTGTTTAAAGGGCATAAAACAACTCTTACTTTATTAAACTTCTTTGAAATCTTTTTCTATTATGATTGTGTCTTAGCAATTAAAACTATGCAAGTGTTTGTCATGATTCATCATGGGTAATTTGTGAAATTACAAAATTATCTTGTTTCTATCATTCTATTGACCAATGGTTTGTTTATTAGCATTTTGTGTTTTAAATGGTTTGGACAAAAAATTCTTTAGGGGTCACATGAAGAAAAGCATAGGGATTTAAATCATTCTGCTAGACTCCATTTCAATTCATTTGTTTCTAGCTATTGATATTTTAATATTTTCATAGATTTAAACAAGACCTAAGAATGGAATGAGTTAGTAAAACAATGAAATTAAGAGTACGAAAAGCAGGAATTTCTTGACATTAAAAAAAAAAAAATTGGTTGGGAGTGGGGGGGGGGGAGGGGGGGTGTTAATTTTTTTTTTCAATGCTAATTATGTAATTATGATAAAAATGATTAGGGAATATAATCCATTCTTTTAAACAAAAATTAATGGAATTTCTTGACTTTAATAAAAAATGTTTGGTTGGGGGTAATTTTATTTTTAATGCTAATTTTGATAAAAATTATTAAGGAATGTAATCCATTCTTTTTAAACAAAAATTAATTTTTTGACATGAATCGATAAATTAAAAATTTCTATCATTTCCTACACAACATTGGCAGTCTGTCTCTGCACTTCAGCTTACAGAATACTTTGTCGTTTCCATTGAAAAAAGATTAATTATTCCACAATGCTATATTTTGATTCTTGACAGTTAAAACCAAGCTTGTAAAACTCTGGAATTTTTTTTTTTTTTTTTTTTTTTTTTTTTTTTTTGATTTTAAAAAGTTATAAATGTAATTTGGAAACAATTTTTGTAAAAATTAAACATTAAATTTTGGTAATATAATATCAGTCTCATAATTAATTAACAAATTGACATTTGCATCATGAAAATACAATTTTAATTACTTTTTTTTATCATTTCAGGTTGAAAATTTAATTAATAAATATGATTCTTGAAAATTAATAAATAATTCAAATGGTGAAGCTACTGCAATCAATAAATCTCATAAATTTTTTTTAAAGAAATTGTTTAAATTGCATATGCAATTGTAAAGCGATACTATTATTATAGCTTTAAATTGAAAACCATTTTGTGCCCAAATTAGCACAAAAAATGGACCCTGGTAAAGTTATAGCATAAGCACAGAATACTTCTTTTTTTCTAACGATGTTTAGAAAATATACAACTTTTAAACATTTAGAAGGTTTAATGTGGAGAAGATGTGCAATGTGCACAGAGGGTTTTTAAGTGTGATGTAGATGCCTGTTGTGACATGGTGCATCAGTTTTTAAGATCTCCTCCAAAGGACCTTATGACTTTCATTTTCAAATGCTGAGTGCTTGGCAAAGAACAGTGGCTACCAAGTTTCAAGTTTTTGTCAGATCCAGCCAGGGTCTGAACCATAACCTCCCATATACGAAGTAAGCACTCCACCAACTGAGCTGTCCGTAGCGGTAAATTGGGAGAAGTGCAGGAAAACCTTAATGTCCCAAATGTGTTTTGAGAAATCTATTTTCTTTTAAAAAAGGCAATTTTAATGAAGTATGGAAACACAAAAATAATTTATCATTGTAGGTATTTCTTTGACTGATTTAAAATAGGGAAAACAAACACTAAGTCATATATAGAGATTTAAAACTTAAAAGAAAATGCTTGGGAATAGTCAGAGTGCCAGATGACAAATATAAAAAACAAACAGAAACATAACACAACAGAGAACCAAACAAAATGAACAAATATCAGAACGATTGATGATAAAGGCATGGATAGGTATCTGGCATAATGACCGACTGTTGTCCATTGTTATAGTACTATAGAAGGACAGTTGATTGGCATCAGACATAATAACTATATGATGTCCAGTGGTATAATTCTGTCCACATTCAAAGGAAAGCTGGCACATTATGACAGTGGTGACCATTGTTGTGGTTATAGTACTATTGGAATGCTTCCAATAACACTGAACATTGAATGAACACAAGACAATATGACCAAACAAGGATGTAAATCAAGTACACTTTTAGGATTTAAACCATTTCTTAATTTTTTTTTTAAACCAGTGGTTTATAAATGAAAATAACCATGAGAGTCATGGTGTCTGCCTAAAAGTCCATTTCTCAACTCTGCTTCATTCCAAAATACTTCTGTGTTGTAAAAGAGTTAATAACCCAATGTTAGAGTACCGGTAGATAGTGTGACCTATTTGTATTGATATGTAAATAATATTTACTTTTTTCTAGAATTCTAGGGTTATTTACCAGTATATGTATAATTGAAGGTCAAGTCAAGTCATTAAGCTTTCTTGTCTATATGCCATTTTTCTAAGAAAATGGATGGTTGTCATGTACTTAGAGAATGTCAATGTAAACTAAATAAAAGGTTATCATATACTTAGGAAATCTAAATATAGACATTAGAAGACCATTAGGTTCTTACCAGTTTCTTAAATGGTACATATTTTGTCAGTTTTGAAATAGGTTCACCGTGTGGTTTTGAACATTTTTTAAAAATGCCCTTTTTTGAGGAAAATGTTGATGAATGTATCCCTGAGAGAAGAAAATTTCCAAGCTTGAAAGGAGAGAGAGATAATATTTTTGTGGGGAGATGTACATCAATGTTTCCCGCAACATTAATTGACCCTGGGTACATGATTATAACAAATATCATCAACATCTTATTCTAAAACTCCTATAATTTATCTGTACATCTGTTTCATTTAGGTGAAGTAAATTATTGTCTCTGATAACAATAGAAAAAAGAATAAACATCATGTGCTTAATCTGTATTAAATGTTCCAGGTCATGACAATTTCTGTTTCATTTCGATTTTATTGCTCTGACTCTGGGTAAAAGAGTAAACAGTCATGATCTAAATCTACATTACATGTTTCAAGTTGTGACTATTTTGAAATTTCCATGACAAAAAAATTGTATGTTTCCATGTAAAGCAGTCAATAATACATTTTTTCAGTTGTAATTGTAAATTATTAAATGATACATGATTTGAAATTAACCAATCATGTAAATTATTAAATGAAACATGATTTAAAATTAACCAATCATGTAAATTATTAAATGAAACATGATTTAAAATTAACCAATCATGTAAATTATTAAATGATACATGATTTGAAATCAACCAATCAAAGCTCAAAAGCTCAGAAAAATTATATGAGGTATAACAAAGTTTGCAGTTTATTAATAATTTCGGGTTTTTTATGACTACTTTTAGATTTTTAGGAAAATCTTAGACTTTAAGGAAAAAAAAAAAAAGAAAAAAAAAACAAACTGTTATTAGAGACAAGGAAATTTGGCTGTCTTGGATTCTTGGATTTAATACCTCAAACACTAAGAGAGTTTTAAATTCCTTCTGAAATCACACCAAAAGAGTTTTAAATTCCTTCTGAAATCACACCAAGAGAGTTTTAAATTCCTCCTGAAATCACACCAAGAGAGTTTTAAATTCCTTCTGAAATCACACCAAGAGAGTTTTAAATTCCTCCTGAAATCACACCAAAAGAGTTTTAAATTCCTTCTGAAATCACACCAAGAGAGTTTTAAATTCCTCCTGAAATCACACCAAGAGAGTTTTAAATTCCTCCTGAAATCACACCAAAAGAGTTTTAAATTCCTTCTGAAATCACACCAAGAGAGTTTTAAATTCCTCCTGAAATCACACCAAGAGAGTTTTAAATTCCTTCTGAAATCACACCAAGAGAGTTTTAAATTCCTCCTGAAATCACACCAAAAGAGTTTTAAATTCCTTCTGAAATCACACCAAGAGAGTTTTAAATTCCTCCTGAAATCACACCAAGAGAGTTTTAAATTCCTCCTGAAATCACACCAAAAGAGTTTTAAATTCCTTCTGAAATCACACCAAGAGAGTTTTAAATTCCTCCTGAAATCACACCAAGAGAGTTTTAAATTCCTCCTGAAATCACACCAAGAGAGTTTTAAATTCCTCCTGAAATCACACCAAAAGAGTTTTAAATTCCTTCTGAAATCACACCAAGAGAGTTTTAAATTCCTTCTGAAATCACACCAAAAGAGTTTTAAATTCCTCCTGAAATCACACCAAAAGATTCTCAATTACTTTTGAAATCACACATAAGACTTCTCAATTTCTTTCAAAATAAATAAAAGTTGAGTAGAGAGGAGTAATGGTGTTTTATGCCCCAGTCAAGATTCTTTCACTTATTTCTAGGTGGTCATTCTGGGATGGTAAAAGAAACCAGAGTGCCAGAAGAAATTCACCCACCTTTGCCATTGGCAAGCGAACTGACAAACTTCTCACACTAGGATCTGTCCCATGTGGGATTTGATCCCAGGTGGTGAGAGGCCCTGTGATCTTTAAGCATGCATGTTAGACCACTTGGCCACCATTTTCAATTACCAGTACATATATAATTAAAGGTCAAATCAAGCCATTATGCCTTCTGATCTAAATGTTATTTATCTAAGAAAATGAACGGTTGTCATGTTTTCTGAGGTTGTCAAGGTAAACAAGATAAAAGGTTACTATATGTATATCTACTCAGGAATTGTTCATTACAATGATTGACCACTTAAGATTGGTACACTAAATTGAACCCTCCTTGCCAATTTTGAGAGAGAGTTTTTATTAATGTTTGTGGTTCTGGAAACAGTCGATCCCAGGCTGTATTAGTATTTAAAAAATTAATTCTAAAAACTATTCGATAAAACTAAAAAAATCAAAACTTTATTTCTTCCTTCCTCAAGAAAGTCTTAAAGACCTTGTAAATTGATGCAGCAAGTTTTGACATCATATTTTTGATATCATTTTGATGTCTCCATATAATAGAATTAAATAAAAACTTCAAAGTAAATAAATAAATAAACAAAGCAGATTTTAATTCATAATAAATTTTTGGCCAATGGGCCTAATAATGTACTAACTTTTTTATTTAGATGGAAAATTGAAATTCGAAATATAAAAATAACCAAAAGTATCAATGACAATTTTTAAAAATCTGATATTTTAAATTTTTTAAAAAAGAAAAATGACCCCCCCCCCCTCTCTCTCTCTCTCTCTCTCTCTCTCTCTCTCTCTCTCTCTCTATTAAATATATACCTCTGTGAGTTGTATATTGATTATGTGCAAAAAACAAATCTTTGAACTTTTGAACTGGTCCCCAATTGGCTTTATAGATTAAGATGTTGTGTTTAGCAACCAATACCTTATTTATTGACCAAGATCCAATTTGAGTTTGATTAACCAGGAAGTAAAAAGTGATCTATTAATCTTAACAAAACAATATAGTCATTTCTTTACAAAAGATTTTATGACTTAATGGATGTTTTGACAGTGAGCTGTTTATCGGATTTGACGTCATCATAGCTAAATCTGTTGTTGTCGTTGTTGTTGTTGATTTTTTACAGATGCTGGAGTTTATTGACCATTGTTTGTATCGTGTTTGAGTTTGTTGTTTCTTAGATCATGGTGCAAAAAGGAAGAAAGAAGACATTGAAGATTTATGTTTATTGTTGTCAACGGCTACTCCTTGATTGAGTGACTTACTTGGTATTACAGATCAATGTGCCTTTAATCACCCAGGTTTATTTTAGTCCCATTTGTGCACATCTTGTACAGGTCATGGGTTCAAACCATGGGCAGTTCATACATAAGACTTTAAGATTTGAGTCTTCTTTGTCTGGTGCTCAGCATAGGAGGATAGAGTGCTGACTGGTTCACCCAGGGTCAGGATAATGGACTTGGGGAGTGGTATGCTTGTCTGTGGCATACTGACTCAGTGAGCTAGCACCTTACCAAAAAGTCATGCTAAGTGCATGCTAGTACATGGAAGACCATAATACACACTATCACATCACACACACATACATGAATTTGTCCTTAGATTAATCTATCATGATTTATGATAACCTTGCTTTCGTCAGGAATAGCTGAAATATTGCTGATTTGACATAACAACAACAACAACAACAACAACCGATCTTATTGTTAATTATTGTTATTTCACTTGTCAATGGTGAGAGGTTTTTCAAGGTATTCCAGTCTCCACTACCTTCCCAGCAATGACTGCCTCAATATAAGGGGGAAAAATCTCAACTCAAGCATGAATATAGATATGTAATTTCACTCTTTGATTTTGATTCATGTGTGTGTGTGTGTGTGTGTGTGTGTGTGTGTGTGTGTGTGTGTGTGTGTGTGTGTGTGTGTCTTGTGTTGATTTTTATTTTCACATTAATTAATTTTTTTGAGAGGTGTGGGTTTGTTTGTTTAATACTTAAAATTAAAAGAAAATAATTAGATTTATATAAGAAACTCAAAATAATTTTTCAATCATGAAATCAATTAGAACCTGGCAAACACCTTTTTTACCATGTCTATTTGTTGAGTATAGAAAAACAACATGAATTCTAACTTTGTCCTTAAATCTGCATTAAGTTTTCCAAAGAAAAAATTAAAATGGTGCTAATCTAATTAATGATGTTCCTAATGAACAATGTTACATTTGGTTCAGCAATAAAAGCTCGAATAAATACAGAAATTACAGTATTTACCCAGCGAGATGCAGCATTTGGGATCTTATATTAGAACAATGTTACGTCATCAAAACCCAGGTCATTTAAACACAACTTTCAAAACGGTGAAATACGATAAATTAAACACAGACTTCATTGAATCTGTCATTTGTGACTTAGTAAGGGATACATTACACCATTTCAAATACATCTGGATATTAATGAAGGACAATTAATGCAATCTGTCATGTTTCATCTTCGATTCTAGGGTTTTCCATACATCCGTGCCCATACTCCAAGCTCATAATTACCATCGTAAAATACTGACCAACCGGTCAGAGGATTCCGTTTATTTACAGCTAAAAGAAATGAAATTTTAGAAAATGAATCGCAGGGATCGTGGTTAGAGGATGTCTGTTTTTTTAAAAAATATATTTTTAGAAAATCAAAAAAAAAATCAGGAAATTGAAAAACTTTATGCAGACAGTCAAAGAGGAAATTATTACTCGATTTAACAGAACATTGTATCATTTTCACTTGTACTCTCTATATGTCTTGAATATTTTTTTTTGTCCTTTTATAATTGTTTTCAAGTGTAATTACATCTACCAAGTAAGAAAAAGTTTCATTATCAGCAGAAATTGATTTTTCGAAATCCCTGACATTTAATTGCTTTGAGCCATGCAACAATTTCGAGGTCACAAAGTGCAGATTTTTTGTAAATCATTGTGTACGTTTAAATTTTGTAAATCTGTTTCGTGACTTGTTATAATTATTTTAGTTTTAAAATCTTTGATTTATTATCATTTTGCTTTTTTAAAATTTTTTTATTTACTTTTTTTAATTTGAATAATGAAAATGGTTTTTGTTTGTTACAATTTATTCTCAGTGATTTTCTACATTTTTTAGATGTAATTAGTTTCTGAAATACAGTAATCGTGTTGTTTTGTAAACAAATTTGTAAACAGATGTAATTGATATTCTTAATTGATTTTTCTTAATTAAGACATAATGTTTAAATTTAATTTGTTTTTCTATTTCCTTTTTTTTTTTTGTTAGTAAAGATAATTTTGTCACAGAAATTTTTAATCAAAGCCCCATGTGATACATGTAATGATTTTTTATTGAGAGAGATTGTCCAATGTATATGGTCATCAGTTTTGTCTAAGATTATCTAAAGAAATTTGAAAAAAAAAAAAATTGACCTTTGCATTTAGGGCTATGTGCAGGGAGGGTTCTTCAATGTGCCACAGAAATAGGCATCATTCCAGAAATAATTACATCTTTATAAAATATATAAAAATAAATAAATAAGTAAAATAATTATAATAAAAAAATATTTAGAAATAAAATAATGATAATAATAATAATAAAAAAAATTTAAAAAGTAAATCAAAAAACTTGAATAAGATTGTGTATGTGTTTCTTTACTTTAAATTTTGAAAACTTTTGACCCTTCTCAATAGAGTGCTTTGGTGGCTGAGTGGTTAGGCCATATCCTTTCAAGTAAAGGCATCTTACTGACTTGGGTTTTACCCTGGTCAACAGCAATTGAGAAAAATTTTTCTTTGTCATAGGTCTTTACTGCTTAGTACTAATAAATCCACCTGATTGGTATGCCATGTTTATCTATGACATTGCAGGCCAGTGTACTAGTACTATAAAGGTGTCTTATGTGCACACTAGAACAATTTAAGATCAGTAACACTTGCATGCTTATACATTGTGAAAATTTATGTTCAAATTAATCCTCAATATTAATAAAAAAAATTGTCTTAACATAAATATGGATGAAAATTGCTGATGTGACATAAAACAGCATTTAACCAATCACCCAACTCATCTTGTTAACAAACATGAAATCTACACCCTACACACATCTTGTCTATATGTAATAGATCTATTCTTTGATATTTTTTTCTTGATGAGCTTAAAATGAAATATTATAAGAAATATTAGTAGTGTTTAAAGCATGTTTTTGACATTTTTTTTTAAATTTTCCTAAAATAAAATTTCATTCATTGTGAAACAGACATGAAATGTGAAATATACAACCTGCATCCTGTTATTTACAAGATAATTCTTCATTCTAGATGGGATTAGAAGAAATATTGACAGGGATTAAATATGTTTTTTTGACCTATTTCTATATATTTTTTTAATTGACAGATCTGGCGATTTGAATTTCCTTTCCAGGAAAATGCTTCAAACATGCTGAAATCTTAATGATGCTGGATTTAGTATAAGTGATGTATAAGAAATGTCAAAAAATCTTCAAAATGTCATTTAAAAAATTGAAATATACATCCACAGGTTGGCTTTGTTTCATTAATTTTTTTAAAAAATCGAGCATTAACTGGCTATTTGTCAAAAATGGTTTAAAATATGAAATATACATGTCTACTTTATTTCCGAGGATTTAGAAACTAATTAATTTTTCTCAGTTGGTGTTTGTCAAGTGCATCTGTCCAAAGTATGAATGTCAATATCTGCAACCTGTAAAATATATAATCTCCAATAACATTTTTCTCTACAGGTCTTTGAAATTATATTAATATCATAAACAGGCTTCAAATGGCTAAGGGCCACATGGCTAATAATTCAAAAATTCAGTAGCTATATCAAGCTTTTTGTTGCGTGGTAAAATTCTTGGTGGCCAAAACTTATCATTTTGTTCCTGGTTTGCAAAAAAAGATTAAATAAAATTAAAAAAAATAAATAAATAAATAAATAAAAAAATAAAAAGTGAATAAATAAAGTTGTTAATTGTCGTGCACCCCGAATCAAAAAGCAAATTTTGCTGTTTGGTTGCCAAAACAACATAAGTTTATGGTCATAATGTGTTTTACCCTTTGTTTCCTCCTCCTTTGTTTCAAATACTTTACTGATATTGTTGTGGGTGAGACTAATTGTCAGAAATGTTATGTAGGCAAAATTTCCAGATTTCTTGATTTTTACAGAGGCCAAACTAAAATGTTTTTGCCATGATGACAACCATCTTATATATAGCAGGTTGACATTCAAAATAATAATAATAATAATAATAATAATAATTAAAAAAAAATTAAGGACCATCAGTTTTCCTTAGTGAAAAATTTAAGCAAAGTCTAAAGCACACAAATTATGAAAAAATGTTTTAAAATCTAGTCTACAGGTATATCTATTTCATCGTGATGCTAAGCTTATTTTTTTTTAAATCTCATTAAATGGTTACATTAACTATTTAATACAGAGCGGAAAAAGCTAAAAAACAGCATAATAATAAAGATAATAAAATTGCTTATCCTTATAAGCAAAACAAGCAAAAATAAGCATATTTCCTTAATATAAGCTGATTATATACCCATTATATACATTATTTGGTTTTTTTTAATTAACTGATTTGTTATTATTATTATTATTATTATTTTTTTTTTGGATGGGGGATAAAATTCAAATTCCTATTTGGATATAGCTTCATTAATAAGCCAAGGCCTCAGACCTAACAAAAATGGAAAAACTGCAGTGATTAAAGATGAGTCTGGCATCCAATTGAACATTCACATAAGCTTATTGGTCACATGTCGTGTTTTCATTAAGTTGCTTAAATTATCAGGAAGGATGCTTGTGATTGAAGCTTGTCTCTTAATAATTACCGTGAACTATCGGAAAATCACATTTATAGAAAAAAACTGAAATAGGCATATATAATTGGCATATATAGTTGCGCTTAATTCCATGCTTTCATTACCGTTAACATCGACAATCACATTCCATAAAAAATGTAACAGTCTTATATAGTTCTGCTTAACAACATGCTTTCATTACTGCAAACATTAAATATCAATTCTGCATACAAAAGTTTGCTATATATATATACACTTATGTTGTTGAACCTAATTCTTTGCTGTCAATTTAACCGTGAACAAGTGAACAATCGGAAAATTACATCTATAAAAAAATGCAATAGACATATTGTGATTAATTCTATGATTTTTTTTATCAGTTCATTACCGATAAATGACTTTTGGTAAGTACTCATTGGTAATAGCATCGATAATTTCTGTGTAAATTTTTCAAATAAAAGTACAATCATTGCTTCATTATTGCTGTTCTATCTATACTAATTTGAATTGAATGATGCCATTTGCTACCAAAATTTTTACATGGAGTAAAGTTAAAACCATCATTAGCAATAAATATTTTGCAATAAATCAACATACCAGATGGAAATACAAATCTTATATATTTATTTTTTCTCCACCAAATTTCCTAAAAAATATATTAAAAAATATAAAAATACATAAATAGTGTAAATCAGGGAATTTTTGCGATCGTTTTATTTTCCCGTTAGTTCACTAGTAAGGCTGGACACAAAAAACCCTAAAACTATCACCTATATAAAAAGTCAATATTATTGGTGCTTGTAGTCACCAAATTACACGAAATTAAAAGTAGATATGCAAATAGATGTCCATGTTGTCTTTCGCAAATTTTACTTGACACAAAAAATTTCTCTATTTACAGTAAATAAATAAAAAAATAATTAAGAACAGCATTGCAATGTGAATTCCTCATTTTTTTTTAAAAAAGTGTCTTAATTAATCTTACTGATATTGCTTAAAACCTATTAATGTGGATGGTTTGTAGGTGAGATTTCTGTGTTATAGTACTGGAGCTTGATTTATCAACACGTCATTTGCTGGTTTGAACTTCCAGTGTAGTAAATCCACTTGATTGCAAATATTTACTTCAGCCAGGATGAACTGGCTTATGCTTACATGCCAGTTTTGAGAAAATGGCAGTTATTGGTACAATATGGCTGCCTCTGCATCAATGTGTGACTTTGCATTTCATTTTTTTTTTGGATTTGTTGGGATGTTGGAATGTAAATCAATTCAAGTGTTATATTCTTTGCTATGTCCAAATGCATTACTGTCAGCTTTAAATACTACCTTAGATAAATAGTAATATGTGACAGTTTGAAAAAAAACCTAGGTGGGATAATTTTATCCAGGCGAGAGAAATTGGCTGGATGGGAAATACTTTGTATGAAAAGCTACATAGTTTTAGGGAAAAGGCACATGTATCTTGGTAATGGTAAACAATAGACATGTGTTGATTCAAATTTACCTGACAAAAATGCACTGTATAAACAAAAATATTGTAGCTTCAAAACAAGCAATTTTCTATTAGAAAATGTTATGCAGTACTGCTGCATAACTCAACATTAGCAGCCATCTTTGTTTTTTTACATTTCCAGAAAGTGCACTTGTTTCACTCTTAGAATGACATATGACGTCCACATGACCAGCATATCTGAAACATATTTTAATCAAACTGAGCAAGTTATTAAAGGTATTGTCTTTATGTAAAGAATCATTGCAGGTTTCCTAACTATACTCTACTTGACCATAAAAGGTTGAAATTACAAGACATATAGTAAAAATAAAAGTTGTTATAATGACAACCTCTACATAAAGACCACCTGTTTATTAAGAGCAGTTTTCTTAGTAAATTGAGTAATGGTGCCTTACCCAAAGTAAAGATTCTTTCACTTATATCAAGGCAGTCAGCTCCTGGATGGTTAAGGTTATGCAGTTTGTTTCAAATTCAAAAAGAGAACCTCTTTATAAAGACAAATTTTTTATAAAGACCATGTTCCTGAAGTCTCTTAGATGGTCTTTATATACAGGTTTTAATGTAAAATATATTTTTTTAAAAATAAAATTACAAGCCAGCCCATAACATATAACTGGTATCTTTCATTGAAAATTTACATGCTTTTTAAATAAACGACCTTGTCAAATTTTTCTGTGGTTTTAATTTTCACAGTTGACAATAATCCCAGACCAATGAAATAATTGCTTACAAAAGTTTCTGTATAGAGTCTCCAAAGTATCGTAAGAAATAGCAACAACAGTTCAGAAACAAATTAATTTAGGTGCATGGTGGCTAGAGAGCAGTATATTAATTTATTTCCAATTATTATGGTTAGAATGAATTGTTGTAATGTTGTTTTACATTGCATCAGTAATTTTTCAGCTATTAGTGAGAAGAAGTTAATTTATCTCCCAAGTATTAATATAAGCACAAGTTTTTGTATATGTGAGATGTGCATGTATGTTTTATGGTCTGCTGTGTAAGAGTGCACTCTTGATGACCTTACAGAACCAGTGCACCACAGACAAGCATACCACTCCTGCAGGCACATTATTCTGACACCGGGTGAACCAAACAATTCTTTCTTCTTTAAAAATGTTGAGTGCTTTAAAGCAGCAATACCTCAAATTTAGTTTTGTGTATGACATGCCATTCAAGGTTGGAACCCTTAAACTTGTGATAACTGTAACATGCTAGCTTATAAGAGTCAGTACTTACTTACTTAGTCTTCTTCATGCCAGATAAGGCAGCCACTTCCGATGTTACCCACTGATGAACCAGATGATATGTTTCTCTTTGTGTCTGTTTCTGTAGTTAATGATTACCACAAAAGGGGTGACTGGCCCCATGCTTCATGTGTAGCCCCTTTAGCCAGCATAGTCTGTTTCCACCTGGTATAAGGGGGATGTGGGGCTTATAGACTTTAGGAGGCACAGAGTCAATAAACATCGGACAAATATACCACTCTTCTACTCATCAGGTGAAAAAAACTGATACTCTGTCCCTTAATAGTGATACTAGGTGAGCAAGCATTCATTATAAAATAGAGTAAATTATAAAATTAAATGTCTTTGTAACTAATACCAGTAAAACAGTATTTTAAGAGGTCTAGATATCAGATATTACTTATATTTGACATGATATATATCCCGAATCAATATAGGTGGTTCATTGTTTACCCTTTACTGGATGTAATAAGTTATTCTTCTAGAAATGCTGGGGATTTGATAAGCTTCACTTAATTTGATTTCCATTGAACTTGCTTAAGGAGTCGCAAGTCAAAATAGTTTGTCAGGAAATATTAACTTCTAAGGCTTTTTTCGATAATTATAAACATTACGATAACTAAGATTGAATATGTTGCTCTTCAGCGCAAACGATACTTGAAAGCCTTATCTGACAGAGAATTGACAGGCGCAACAAGCCACAGAAATTGTTTGTATTTGTTCAGACGGAAAACTTCAATTTTGTTTTGTAATTCAAAAAGACTAAAAATAATAATAATCATAATAAAAATAAAAATAATAATAAAAATAATAATTAAAAAACAAAATTAAAATAAATAATAAAAATGAAAATAATAATAATAACAATGATGATGATGATGATAATAATAAAATGATATTTGATTTAAAATGGTTTTTGTATATTAATATCATTTGAGTGAGTGAGTTGTTGTTTAAGCCCCATCAGCAATTTTTCAGCTATTTGCGGTTGGTGTGATATAAATTACTGTAAACAGTAGATGTTGCTGTTCCAACAAATAGTAAATTCACAATAGATAAATTACTTATTTTTTCAAAAAATACAAATTTAAAAAAAATCTGAATGAACAAATAAGCATATTATTTCTATATAAATTTAGTAATATTGGATTACGACTTAACGTTAAGCCTTTAATGGGATATGTGACCTTTTTCTAGAAAAAAAGCTTTAAAAAGCAACAGAATTGTAAATTTCACATCGATGTTATCTGTAATAGGATTTTACCTAGTATAACTTTAATATAACAAGATTGGTAACTTATCTTTCAAAATCACTGATTTGAAGATTGCACAGACGATATATTCTCATTTTGTTGGATTCACTTGAAATACATCAACATCCTGAGGGAATTTTCAGGCTGAATAATCCAAAATTTAACATGTTTCATGTCAAAAATAAGAAAAATCAGTCCTTTTTTTTTATTTTTACAAAAATAAGATGCTTATGACAGTCTAACTCGCTACTAAATGTAAATTTTATCAGAAAAGTTTTGCAATGACAGCCAGTGTTGTAGAGAGAAGTGGAGTCAAGTAATGGTGTTTAATGCCCCAGGCAAGAATCTTTCACTTATACCGAGGCGGTCATTTCTGGGATAATGGAGGAAACTGGAGTTTACCAAAAGAAAAAAAACAAAAACCAAAAAAAAAAAAAAAAAAAAAAAAAACTGGCCTCAGACAAGCGGACTTACAAACTTTTTAACACTAGGATATGCCCAAGTGAGGTTCAAGCCAAGGTGGTGATTGTCAATGTGAACTGTAAGTGCATGCTTTAGACAACCTACAATCTAGACAGAAAAATTCTTTTATCCGTGTTGTTGTGAACCATTTTTAATTTTCATGCTTCGGAATAAACAAAGATGAGATATAAGATTTCTCTCTCTCTCTCTCTCTCTCTCTCTCTCTCTCTCTCTCTCTCTCTATATATATATATATATAATTTAATTTATTTTATTTATTTATTTATTTTTTTGAGATTGGCAATGATTTCTACTTGAAGTCACAAAAATCTTTTCAAAATCTAAATTTAAGCATGCAGAAAATGAATGATACAATGAATATTTAGCAATAAAATGGTTTAGTTAAAAAAAATTATTTATTATATTTGGAAATATAAATTGTGTTGTTTAAATTTTTTTGTAATATATAATTTCTAGTGTTTTGAGAAAACACTTTTAAATTTTTTGAAATACATTTTTCTTTTGACTGTGTATGGGTTTATGTCTTTTTGAAGATGTTAACTGACTATTTGTGTCATCTGATTGGTTGATAATCAGCTATACACTATTTATTTTAAAGTGCATTATTGTTCATTAGCGACGGAAAATGCAATTTTCCCAGCCTTGTATGTCAAAATGAAATTATCACATTGTCTTTAAGCTGTTCTTCCCCACACAAACATATTAAAACAAATGATACACGCTCGTCAACTGCAGTAAACCTGTCTCCGAAGATTTATAATAGAATGACGGTCAGATGCTAGCCGATGTCATGTGACTTCGATAAATACATTGTAATATCCCAACAAAAGAAGATATCTTTTTTCTATCTACTATTGTAAACATCACAAAAACCAACAAGTCTAATTTCCAGAAAATATCTAATGTTTATTAATAAACATGTACAAGTAATTCAAAGAAAAGCATGCATAATTTACATTATGATCGAGTCTTCTTAACGGGGAAAAAAAATGATACGGAAATTAGGAATCATAAGAGAAAAGAATTGTATTTAATTATAACTTCTGACAACAGGTTAATGAATTCTTAAATTACAACCGACGTGAAAGATGGTATTACTGTGTATGGCTTCTCGACGGTGTATGTATCTGTCATATAATAATCGTGTGCAATTGTAGATTGTTGGTATTAGCACAAGTATTTTTCATTCATGATATCAGGGAAAATATATCGAGAAATAATCATTTACGACATTCTGGATATTTAGATAGCGTGTTTTTGCACGCCTTTTACAAACCTCTTAACAGTTGTATTTAATTTGATTTTATTAATAAATAGGAAAATTGAAAAAAAAAAAAAACAACAACAACTTTTTTTCATTATTAGGATGCAAACATCTGGTGGCATTATTTCATCATTGTTTTTTTCTAAGGAGTTTATCAATTTATTGAAGGCAGCATGTGTTTAATATGATTAGCGATATAAAGTGCGAATTTGTTCAAGTCATTTAGGAATATAGATCATGTCGTAAAGATGAGCAGCCAGTTAGATGTCTTTATAAGTTCTTTATATATACACATAATCACTCAGGATTTTGGATGGAGATTTTTTACTAATGTTTCCGATTTTTTTAACAATTGAAATATTCATTTTTATATTCTCTTTTTATGATCTGAGTCATTTTTTAAAAAATAAATGTTTACTTTTTTACACAAAAATAATCATATAGTTTTATGAAAATTTGTTTTTTTTTTCTATACTTTGCTACAGTCGGTATTTTTTACCTGCTTTGTTTTGCTTTGGTTTTATTAAAACAAGTTGGAATATGAATAATGGGTTTTTTTGGGTGGAAGCAAGAAGTTATTGTTCCTGTTAATGGATTATAAAAAAAGAAAAAAATTAATTCACACCTTTGAGGATATTTTATGTGATTTAAATGAAATTTTCACAGCATATTGAATTTTGGATAAAATTGTGAATGTATGATTGTGATTAAAAAATTAGATTTTCTGACTGAGTTTAATTTTGGTTTTTAATTTGAATTTTTTGTGTTGATTTCAAGAAATTTAATTTACTTACTGGGAATAGTTTATTCAAGAAATTCAAGAAAATCAATGTCCAATGTTAATGCCGATTATCAACATCCATTTATAGATTAAAAAAAATATATTTTCAATAAATTTCTTGAAAAAAAAAAAGGAAAATTAATTATGAATATTTTATTTTACCATTTATGAGGAGTTTGTAATCTTCCAGTGTGTTATGAGAAAAATCGACAGAATTTTTTTTTTGAAAAGAAACAAGTATTCATGGAATACTTTTTTACATTGTTTATGACAATAATAAATGATGCTGATAATGATGAGGAAGAAGATTATAATCATTGATACAAGGATAAAAAAAGATGTTCACAATTAATGCCGGGAGTGAAAATGTAATATCTATGTTTTCTCAATTAAGACATGAAAGTGTTTAGAGTTAAAAACACAGATCATCATGGATACCAAAACTAAAGCTTGGAGACAGGAATATCATCGGAATGTTTATTAACAGGTGATGTGGTTATCATTACGGATTTAAAACGATGTGTGACACGAATGCTTTTGATAGAATTAGCGTAAAAAACGTAATTATATGATACCGATTAACCTGTATTTGATTTATTGATTCGTCGGGAATTGATCATTGCCGTTAAGCATGAGTATGAAATTATGGAGACGAGATAGCAATAACACTCACATTAAAAAGGTAAGTTGTAACAGGGGTGACTTAAATATCTGAAATGGAAATGATTGAATTATTTAAATTGAATTTTTGAAATTGATTAGTAAAAAAAGATGTAAATTTCAAAAATTTATTTCAATGAACGCATGAAAGTAGCAATATCTTTACCACCCTTCTAACTAGATGGATCACTTCTTTATATAATGACCACCTGTTTTTTCTACCTATAAGATGTCTCTAAGCTGCTAAAAAGAAACAACTGATACAGGAATTACATGAAGTAATGATGTTTTAGTCAATATTTTTTCATTTAAAATGCTAAAAAATGGTAATCATTTAAGACTATGGAAAAAAAAAAAAAATAATAAAAAATAATTTTTTTCTAGTATACTTATGTTATGCTATGATTTTATGCATTATATATATGTGTATACACATTAAGGTTTAATAGTTTGCTTTTCAGGGGTTGACATAGTATTGTGGTTTTCAAAGTTTGGGTCTTGGGTTCAAATACTGGTTGTATCTGTGAAATGTTAAGAGGTAAATTAACACCTTTTCCTGATGACACTGAGGGTGGGGATTACATGTTTTTGGATGAGACTGTGGCCATTTAATTGTGTCAATACATGATTAAGTGAAAGTGTAACCAAAACAGGAATGAGTAAACCCGGCAAGTCCATAATATTCAATGCAACTTTGTAAACTGAGGCCCAGCTCAAAAAAATAATAAAGAATGAAAGAATGAATGAATGAATGAAAAATATTATAAATAAAATAAAAAAGATAAATAAATAATTAAAAAAATAAATAAATAGATAAATAAAATAGAATAAATTTCATTTAAAAAAAACAAATAAAATTAAGCAACATTTATGCAATTTTTCTGACATACAATTTCTTTTATGGATTGGCTGTATTGACAAAACATGTTTTCATTTACAAATTAACAGATTGCTTTCTAATCAATTTAAGAATTTTGTAATGGAGTTAAGTCCTCTAATGTGTTACAAACTCCACAATTTATTGTTATGTGACTTGCTTTATCTTCACTCCATCTTCATCTTCTTAATATATGTTTACCTAACAGGTAGAATTGAGATCATAAATTTTGAATTAATATCACAAATTGACAAGATTTCTCAGAATTTCTTAAGATTACAGTCTTTTTTCTAATTATAGATCTCTATATATCAAACTGCAGCTATCTACCTGAGCTAGGTAACCGGCAGCTAACTTAGTGGTTAGAAATAACAATCTTATTAATATTATATGGGCGATAAGAATTTTCATGGAACACTTCGAGTTACCTTGCACTGTATTTTACCAACCTCTCTTTAATTTTTCATTGTAAAACATTTCCTTTTACACAATTTCTACCTAAAAACCGCCATATATAAACTCATATTTAATTGACCCATTTTTAATTTTCATGCTGATGGGGTTTTTTTTTACGATTTTTTTCGATTTTTTTCGTAGTGTGTAGTAAAGGTATTGATTTTTTTGTCTTATATTACATTGTGTTGTGGGAGTTTTAATATTTTGTTTTCATTACATTCACAGTAAGATGCTTTATTTTTGACCCTAGTGTATTAAATTTTGCTCGTAGTTTGACATAAACTCCTAGCTTCATGTTGAGTTTCTGATACATGCCATTGAAGTTTGTATCAGTCACCAGCATCTGAACTAATGGCATCTGTCACAATGGAAAAATTAAACCTAAACTATATCTGGTTGTAAACCAAAATTAAAGTAAGAAAAATGTGGGGAAAAAACCTTCCAGAATTTATACAAAAATAAAAAAATTTTTTAAAAAAATAGATAAACAAACAAAAAATAAATAAATAAATAAATAAATAAATAAATAAATAAATAAATAAACAGTATCTTTTTTGCTCAAGACTTTAATTCGGATAGCTACTATCCTATCTATCTATCTATCTATTCTATTTTTTTTATTTTCGTCAGAGTGCTAGATTTGTTGGTTATAATGTTGTATTCAGTCACATCAGCAATTTTCAACTATTTGCAATGAAAACAAGTTTATTAATCCCTAAGGATTAATCCAAGAACGATCTCATGTATGCATGAGATCTGCGAAAGTGTTCTATTGTCCAGTTGCTTTTAACTAGCATGTACTGAAAAAGCAAAATATCAAGTTTATTTGCAGACATTTGTTGAATTACAGATTTACATGTATTGGAACACTTAATTACACTTGCTCTATGAACTGTGCATCATTAACGAGAAATCCATTTTGTCATCTGCATTTTTATAACAACAGTAATTTCTTAAGCGGCAATGCCATGTTGAAACCTGATTTAAATCTAGGTGATAGATTGTGAAACATTATCGTCAATAATTAATCTCCAAGGTTTTATGTTCCCGTGGAACTTTTTTATACTAATTACTCCCAACAGGTTTGTGTCAAAAGCAAAATGGATTTTCAGCAAACGCGCAATTCATAATTTGCTGTCCCCGACTGCTCTTTGACGCAAAAAAACCTTTACAGAAACCTTAAAGCATTGACTTAACTTGTCTCATTGAATGTAAAATTAATGAGTTGCGACCACAACAAGTAAATCAAACTCATTTTATTGGTTGCAGTATTAACAACGACTGATTCACTCTTAATGAGCCATTTAATTGCATAGGGTTTTATTTTTATTTTTGTTTCGTATTGGAGAATGTTTTTAATCAGTTACAAGATTTTCTATTGGACAATAACTGTTGATGTATAAGAATGATGTTTTAGGTTATTGGAATTTCAGGATAAAAACAGGGTTTTATTGAGAAGTGATAACGTTTTGTTTTATGGCGTGCTGATAGACGGGGATTTAAATCACCATTTTATCTTTGGGAAATTGTTATTTTTTTTGTCATTTCAACAAGACTCTGTATTCCGTTTTCCTGATACTGAATTTTAATATTGCTTGTTCTTGTTGATGAATTGAAGCTTTATCAAGTAATTGTTGTAAAAACAATTTACTAGAGTGGAGTATTCAT
Organism: Tegillarca granosa; assembly: GCA_029721355.1. NCBI lineage: Eukaryota > Metazoa > Mollusca > Bivalvia > Arcoida > Arcidae > Tegillarca > Tegillarca granosa. The sequence continues at coordinate 27,573,710 of CM056596.1, forward strand.
AGATTACATCTTTAAAAAAATCAACCGAAAGTCAGATATGGGTTAATTCACATTTAGAGCTCGAAAAACAAGAATTAAAAAATTTCCATAGGAGCAAACACTTGATTTACAACTACAACAAAGTTTGTAGACAGATGCTTTGGGTCATGGATTTGAGCTTTAACCAGGATGCATGCTTTTGTCCTTAATTGATCAAGTGTTTTTCATTGACTCAGAATGGGGCAGGGGGGATATTATTATACCAGCATTGCATTGATTGTATTTTATTTAAATAAAACACTATAGGCTTCTCTTCTTTTTTTATCATATTCAGATGTCACCTGATTTTTTTCAGCTTTCTTGAGTTATGTCCCTCCCTTTTAAATTCATCCTGGTGTGAGCAAGTTCTTAAGTTTGCTTGTCGTAGGGTTGTAGCTTGCTTGTCGTAGGGTTGTAGCTTTAACTCAGTAGAGTAAAAAAAATTCTTCACGATATAAAATCAAAAAAATTCCTTCAATTGGTTTAGGGGTAAAAAAACACTGATACTCTACTTTACTCTAAGAATGTCAAATAACTTATTGATAGAATATATATACATAAAAGAGTGAAACTTTCAGAAAGACATTCAATATTTCTTTAAATATTTAAACAAACATGTTTTAGCTAATCTATAGTTGTAGTATCATGCATTTAGTCTAGCTGCAAACATGATCATAAATTATCTTTGCATAAATACTTAAATGTACAAAAATACAAATTTTTACTTAAGTTCAAGCTGGTATTATTTTTTTTCATTCTTACAGTACTGGGTACTACTAGGGTTGTCTAGTTAACTGTGTAGGGCATGTGAGTCAAACTGGACTTTGGATATGGATTTGACTATTACATACTTTTTATCAGTGTTCTGCTGAGCTAGATTTTCACTATGCCTAGGTGGCTCAGTGGTAGGGTGTCCTCTTTGCAAACTGCAAAGTTGCAGGTTTAAACCCTGGCCAGGTCATATGTGAGACTTTTAATTTTTGAGTAACTGCTTTTTACCTGGTAGCCGGTATATAGGGGATGGAATTTCAAGCTGATTCACCTGGTGCCAGGATAATGTGACTGGGGAGTGATATGCTTGTCTGCGGCATACTGACTTAGTGAACTAGCACCCTGAGTGCATGCTTATACAATACAAACCATAATACACACTTGCCTTACTCACACATACAAGAACTTGTTCTTTGATTAAACTTTAGAAATTAATAACCCTGCTCTTAACAAGAAAAGCTGATAAATTGCTGATGCAATGTTAAACAGCTTTACAACCAATCAATCAACTGTCCATAAGTTTACCTGTATATGCTATGCTTTTAGTGTATATAAACATCAAAAATGACCTACTTATTAAAATTAATACATACATTAAATACAGATTTTAAATGTCGTTGTCCCCTTGACGGTACAACAGGTGAAATGTGACATTGTCACTTTCATTTCCCATTCTTGATTCACATTGCTCAAGTCCATTGTGAAACAAGACAATTGCAGATCATACTGTGGTACTGGATTTATCTTCAATTATGTGAAGTAGTAAATATTGTAGTTACATGACAATCCTGTTTAACCAAGTAAATGATCAGATTGGCTTAAGATAAAATTTGCGATAAAATCAAGTAAAAGAATATTAACAAGATTATTATGTAAGATAATCTCTTCATTATTTGTTAATTTAGAAGATCTGAAAAAGTTCCAAGTTCTCACCAAAGACTGGTTTGGTAACTCATTTTTACACTCTAGTTGATAAAATTTTGTAGTCACTACTGTATTTTTCCATGAAAAATTCAAGGGTTTGGACTTGTTTTGGTCAGTAGGGTCAGGAACTCAACTGCACACTCTCTGCGTTAATGGGTTGGTGTGCTTGTTGAAATGTAGTTTAACCCCACATCAGCAATTTTTTAGCTTTTCATGAAAAAAAAAACAAGTTCATTAATATAAAAGGATTATTCTATGAACAGGGTTGTGTATGGGTGTGATGAGGGAGTGTGTTTCAAATCCTGTTTATACTAGCATGTACTCCGAACAATTTCAACATGTAGGCTCACAGTTGGTACACAGCCACATTCCAATTCTATTACAGGTCCTTTACTGGCTTAGTGGTCTTATTACATGCCCTTAAAGATCAAAGTTCCTCTCACCACCCTGAATATCTTAGTGTGAAAAAAGCTTTCAGTTCACTTGCTTTTTACTGGGTACTCCTGTTTTCTCTTCCATTGCAGGACTGAAAACCTCAATGTAAGTGAAATTTTAAGCCATGCTTCCATTTCTGGTAGCCAAAATCGATGAGAAATCCTTTTAAAAAGTAACCTATTTAACACATTTGTGAAAAATATACTTTAAAAGAGACTATATATCAAATTTTTAAATTTTAAATTTGTGGAAACCTAAGAAAGAATCTTGAGTGGGGCATAAAGCACCATTACTCCACTCCATTCATTCCAAAGCATTCAATAAATTCTAGTAACATCAAAGTTCTGTTTTAAAATTTAAACATCAAACAGCTTTTCAGTCAATTCTGAATATGTTACAACTTGTTCAAATAAAATCATGAGAGTATGAATATAAAAGAGCTAATTAAATTCTTAGAGAATAAATTTTCATTTTCATTTTGCCAAAAAAAAAAAAAAAAAAAAAAAAAGGAAACTGAATTATCATCATTTTTCTTTGAAGTTTTTTTTTATTAAAATTAAGGAAATTATTTTTTTTAACTGATTAAATAAACTAAATAAACATGGGAATAATTGCCTTTCATTAATTGATTTTTTTTCTTCAAAAAATGATTATAATAAATATTGAATAAGAATAAAAACTACAGTTTCCTCATCTAATTGTTCTTTTCTGGAACCGAGATTTTTATAAAAAAATTTTTTAAAATGATAAAAAGAATTTATGATTTTTATTTTCCTACAAAAAAGTAGAAATTTTCTGATCAAAATCTAATTTTTTTCTCAAAAAAATAAAAAGTGAAAATACAGTAAAACCTGTATATAAAGATTTAGGGAAACTGGTCTTTATAGACAGGTGGTCTTGATATAGAGGTTTGTTTTTGGTTGAAATCTGTGTGTAATAGATTAGAGTAGCAATGTTTTATACCCCAGTCAAGATTGGTCATTATATTGAGGTGGGTTGGAATATAAAACTAAGGTATACCTTAAAACACTTGACGTAATACACAGGTGGTCTTTATGTGGAAGAGTTCAAATTACCAAGTTTTATTAAAAAAAATTGCAAAATGGTAGTAATTGTTTGTGATCTTCAATGTGAGAATGCAGAAAATATCTAATTGAATTTAATTCTCCAAATATAAATGAATAGGTGGCCTTTATATAAAAGTGAACACTATAATAGGTTTTACTGAAATTTTACCAAAACGATTGAAAATTTTTGTGATCTTTAATATGAGAATGTAGAAATTATCTAATTGAATTTAAATCCCTCAATATGAAACAAAGGGACATTATAACGCTTGTCTTAATCAACAGGTGGTCTTTATATAGAGCTGAACACTATAAAAGGTTGTACTGAAAATTTTTTTCTTCAAAATGATGAAAATTGTTTGTGATCTTTAATGCGAGAATGCAGAAATTATCTGATTGAATTCAACTTAATTTGCTGTTCCATTACTTATTAGCTGGCTAAACTTATTTATCACGGTAATGGTCTACATGGAGTGACGCTGATTAAATTAGTATTTTTTTTCCTCGACAAGTAACAGAAACAAGTTTCTGGTCATTGGCGATCTACATACGCTTTACTGCTAGAAGACAACAATTGTTGGAATGAGTTTACACGCTGCATCAAATACAGGTTCTTAGCATCCATTATGGTTGATTATTTTTATTGAATATTACCCAGAAATCAATACAGAACTTATTTTTCTTACCGGAATATGTGCTGATCTTAGTAAAACTGTTAAGTCTTTCAGGAAATTAGAAAAATATATGACTACTTATAAGAAAGATTCCATTTTAAAGTTTTAATATTGAAATTAGGCAATAATGGATCTCATTCAAAATTGCATGATTGCTTATATGATTAAAAGATGATTTTTTTTTTTTTGAAGAGGATTTAATAAGAAATATAATTTCGATAAGCTAATACATTTTGTGAACTTGCGTCTTATTTTCTTCAATTTTTCTGTTGTTTCTTGTGTTTTTTGTCATGTGATTTGTAATCTGTAAATCCCTCTTATGGAAAGAGAACCTATTTTGAATAATATCACTACCATCACCGTCCTTCACTAGTGCATTCAGCAAACATTTTACTACAGAGCTATTAACAGCATATGGCTATATGTCCTTTTAATTAAAAAGAGTAAAAATTAAATTTTAAGAATTCACATTTAGAATGACTTTTAGGTTTAGATGCTAATAAAGTGAGATGGCTAATTACTAGTTAAAAAATAGGCTCATGCCTAATTTCTATTTAGCTTTCTAGAGATATATTTCAAATTCATCTGTTAATTGAACCATGTATAATTCTCTCATTTAAAAATGATGAAATTTTGATCTTTGACTCCAGGTCACATGACCTTGGTGCCAATATTTGACCTTCAAAATATTTGACTTTCACCTTTTGCGACCAGAAAAATATATGCAGCTCTATAAAAAGTGCACATAAGACCTATTCAATTTTCCAAATTTGCCCAAACTGCAAAGGGTTAACCAAAAACGAATACAAATAATTGCTTCATAATTGAAATGAATGGACTATTTTAAATGCAAACAAAATGAAAAATTACTCTTTGTTTAGAAAAGCTTTTCTAAACAATTCTTTCATTTGGGTGGACATGGTGTATTCTTAATTTGTATCAAGTTGGATGAATCATGGTCATGATGAAGGCATGTCAATACATAATTATGGTCCTTTCTCTTAATTAACTTCAGAATTAATTTCTGTATGCCATAGAACCTTTGAAAGTCTGGACATGTGACCAACAACTAATTGTTGTATCAAAGTATGTGAACTAGGCTTGATTAAGAATTCTTCAAATTTGACTTTAAAAATGATGACCTTTTGATGAATACATGTATTTATATAAATCAAGACTGTACATACTGTGAATACATGTATTCTATAAATTTTAGATTTTGGCTTTGCCTTGGACAACAAAATAATTTCTTGGTTGATAATATGGACTGACACAATCAGAAATGTAATATTTTATTATACGGATTGTTGTCATCTTTAATGCTGCTGACCCTTGTCGGTTGCCATGATGAAACAAAGACCAAAATTTACACGAAGAAGATCAATGTGACACATAAAGACCGAGTCCTCTTCTTTATGAGATAATCATGAGCAAATATAGACTCTTGTACAGAAGAAATCCCCAACTTCCTTTTTGCCATAAATCCAAATAAAAAACTAAAAAATTATCAACCATCTACTTGAAAAGCCTCTAAGCACTGATAAGCCATGCCTCTTTGCAATTTCACTTGACCTTTGTGTTGATGGTTTTGATAAAATGCTGTATAAATACAATAAATACTGTATACTGGATTGAATTCTGAGCATCTGGTCAACTCGTCTGCTAGTTAACACTTTTTAAAAATGCTTGAAAATTTGTCATACATTTCCATTGAACAAACAAGTGTTTTCTTGATGCAGAACATGATTGAATTTGGATCATGTACACATGTTTTCTGACCATGTGACTTTTTTCTGTAATGTCAAATTGTTCATGTATTGTCACCCTGTGATGTAAACTTTTTTTCTTATCTATGTTGAAATCGCAGAGTGACATTAATTTTACCTTATTAACCAATCAAATTTCGAGAAATTCACAAAAGGTATAATGATAAATAATGGTGACTTACATTGTACTAAGGTACAGCCCAAACATGATAGGCAAAGCAAAACACACTATATCGTAAATGATACAAATATGTAATTCTCATAAATCTAAAATCTTCCGAAATTTTTTTTAATGAAAAAAAAACATCAAAGGAAAATTCAATTCAATCAAAAAATATAAAAAAAGGTTATTCCTTTCGTTCTCTTTAGTTGCATGATGGGAAATTTATTGACATGCAAAAATTTAAAAAGAAATGATTTGTTTTTTTTTTATCAGACAATTGAGGAACATTATATTAGGACAGCCATTAAAGAGTTGGGGATACAGAAAGACATGACATAAATTTTTCAAAAACAATTATTTGATAGACTTTGTTGAAATATTCATTTTGTTTATTACTCTCAGGGAAGTTGTTTATAAGTTTACGTGTAAACATGCAACTCCATTGAGATTGTAATTACGGTACACATGCTAATCATACATGTACACACATACTACATACAATAGATTTCCAGTACACAAATTCATTTTTAATCCTTCCATTTAAAAAAAACCACACAATTTTAATTTAATTTACTCTTCATAAAACATGGTTTGTACATATAAAGAATTTTTTCATGGGGAGGGACAGAACCAGGTTTAAAACTGGTAAAGATTTTTTTTTTACTGGGAGGGGCATAGATAGCTTTTTCTATAAAGGATTGTTTTACAGAATAGGGCATAGACATGATTTTTTCTGTAAAGGATTGTTTTACTGGGAGGGGCATTGATAGCTTTTTCTATAAAGGATTGTTTTACAGAATAGGGCATAGACAGGGTTTTTCTATAAGGATTGTTTTACTGGGAGGGGTATAGATAGCATTTTCTATAAAGGATTGTTTAACAGAATAGGGCATAGACAGGGTTTTTTCTATAAAGGATTGTTTTACTGGGAGGGGCATAGACAGGATTTTTTCTATAAAGGATTGTTTTACAGAATAGGGCATAGACATGATTTTTTCTATAAAGAATTGTTTTACTGGGAGGGGTATAGATAGCATTTTCTATAAAGGATTGTTTTACAGAATAGGGCATAGACAGGGTTTTTTCTATAAAGGATTGTTTTACTGGGAGGGGCATAGATAGCTTTTTCTATAAAGGATTGTTTTACAGAATAGGGCATAGACAGGGTTTTTTCTATAAAGGATTGTTTTACTGGGAGGGGCATAGATAGCTTTTTCTATAAAGGATTGTTTTACAGAATAGGGCATAGACAGGGTTTTTTCTATAAAGGATTGTTTTACAGAATAGGGCATAGACAGGGTTTTTTCTATAAAGGATTGTTTTACTGGGAGGGGCATAGATAGCATTTTCTATAAAGGATTGTTTTACAGAATAGGGCATAGACAGGGTTTTTTCTATAAAGGATTGTTTTACTGGGAGGGGCATAGATAGCATTTTCTATAAAGGATTGTTTTACAGAATAGGGCATAGACAGGGTTTTTTCTATAAAGGATTGTTTTACTGGGAGGGGCATAGATAGCATTTTCTATAAAGGATTGTTTTACAGAATAGGGCATAGACAGGGTTTTTTTCTATTAAGGATTGTTTTACTGGGAGGGGTATAGATAGCTTTTTCTATAAAGGATTGTTTTACAGAATAGGGCATAGACAGGGTTTTTTTCTATAAAGGATTGTTTTACTTGGAGGGGTATAGATAGCATTTTCTATAAAGGATTGTTTTACTGGGAGGGGCATAGATAGCATTTTCTATAAAGGATTGTTTTACTGGGAGGGGCATAGATAGCTTTTTCTATAAAGGATTGTTTTACAGAATAGGGCATAGACAGGGTTTTTTCTATAAAGGATTGTTTTACTTGGAGGGGTATAGATAGCATTTTCTATAAAGGATTGTTTTACTGGGAGGGGCATAGATAGCATTTTCTATAAAGGATTGTTTTACTGGGAGGGGCATAGATAGCTTTTTCTATAAAGGATTGTTTTACAGAATAGGGCATAGACAGGGTTTTTTCTATAAAGGATTGTTTTACTGGGAGGGGTATAGATAGCATTTTCTATAAAGGATTGTTTTACTGGGAGGGGCATAGATAGCATTTTCTATAAAGGATTGTTTTACTGGGAGGGGCATAGATAGCTTTTTCTATAAAGGATTGTTTTACAGAATAGGGCATAGACAGGGTTTTTTCTATAAAGGATTGTTTTACTTGGAGGGGTATAGATAGCATTTTTTATAAAGGATTGTTTTACTGGGAGGGGCATAGATAGCATTTTCTATAAAGGATTGTTTTACAGAATAGGGCATAGACAGGGTTTTTCTATAAAGGATTGTTTTACTGGGAGGGGCATAGATAGCATTTTCTATAAAGGATTGTTTTACAGAATAGGGCATAGACAGGATTTTTTCTATAAAGGATTGTTTTACTGGGAGGGGCATAGATAGCATTTTCTATAAAGGATTGTTTTACAGAATAGGGCATAGATAGGATTTTTTCTATAAAGGATTGTTTTACTGGGAGGGGCATAGATAGCTTTTTCTATAAAGGATTGTTTTACAGAATATGGCATTGACATGATTTTTTCTATAAAGGATTGTTTTACTGGGAGGGGCATAGATAGCTTTTTCTATAAAGGATTGTTTTACAGAATATGGCATTGACATGATTTTTTCTATAAAGGATTGTTTTACTGGGAGGGGTATAGATAGCTTTTTCTATAAAGGATTGTTTTACTGGGAGGGGTATAGATAGCTTTTTCTATAAAGGATTGTTTTACTGGGAGGGGTATAGATAGCATTTTCTATAAAGGATTGTTTAACAGAATAGGGCATAGACAGGGTTTTTTCTATAAAGGATTGTTTTACTGGGAGGGGCATAGACAGGATTTTTTCTATAAAGGATTGTTTTACAGAATAGGGCATAGACATGATTTTTCTATAAAGAATTGTTTTACTGGGAGGGGTATAGATAGCATTTTCTATAAAGGATTGTTTTACAGAATAGGGCATAGACAGGGTTTTTTCTATAAAGGATTGTTTTACTGGGAGGGGCATAGATAGCTTTTTCTATAAAGGATTGTTTTACAGAATAGGGCATAGACAGGGTTTTTTTCTATAAAGGATTGTTTTACTGGGAGGGGCATAGATAGCTTTTTCTATAAAGGATTGTTTTACAGAATAGGGCATAGACAGGGTTTTTTCTATAAAGGATTGTTTTACAGAATAGGGCATAGACAGGGTTTTTTCTATAAAGGATTGTTTTACTGGGAGGGGCATAGATAGCATTTTCTATAAAGGATTGTTTTACAGAATAGGGCATAGACAGGGTTTTTTTCTATAAAGGATTGTTTTACTGGGAGGGGCATAGATAGCATTTTCTATAAAGGATTGTTTTACAGAATAGGGCATAGACAGGGTTTTTTCTATAAAGGATTGTTTTACTGGGAGGGGCATAGATAGCATTTTCTATAAAGGATTGTTTTACAGAATAGGGCATAGACAGGGTTTTTTCTATTAAGGATTGTTTTACTGGGAGGGGTATAGATAGCTTTTTCTATAAAGGATTGTTTTACAGAATAGGGCATAGACAGGGTTTTTTCTATAAAGGATTGTTTTACTTGGAGGGGTATAGATAGCATTTTCTATAAAGGATTGTTTTACTGGGAGGGGCATAGATAGCATTTTCTATAAAGGATTGTTTTACTGGGAGGGGCATAGATAGCTTTTTCTATAAAGGATTGTTTTACAGAATAGGGCATAGACAGGGTTTTTTCTATAAAGGATTGTTTTACTTGGAGGGGTATAGATAGCATTTTCTATAAAGGATTGTTTTACTGGGAGGGGCATAGATAGCATTTTCTATAAAGGATTGTTTTACTGGGAGGGGCATAGATAGCTTTTTCTATAAAGGATTGTTTTACAGAATAGGGCATAGACAGGGTTTTTTCTATAAAGGATTGTTTTACTGGGAGGGGTATAGATAGCATTTTCTATAAAGGATTGTTTTACTGGGAGGGGCATAGATAGCATTTTCTATAAAGGATTGTTTTACTGGGAGGGGCATAGATAGCTTTTTCTATAAAGGATTGTTTTACAGAATAGGGCATAGACAGGGTTTTTTCTATAAAGGATTGTTTTACTTGGAGGGGTATAGATAGCATTTTTTATAAAGGATTGTTTTACTGGGAGGGGCATAGATAGCATTTTCTATAAAGGATTGTTTTACAGAATAGGGCATAGACAGGGTTTTTTCTATAAAGGATTGTTTTACTGGGAGGGGCATAGATAGCATTTTCTATAAAGGATTGTTTTACAGAATAGGGCATAGACAGGATTTTTTCTATAAAGGATTGTTTTACTGGGAGGGGCATAGATAGCATTTTCTATAAAGGATTGTTTTACAGAATAGGGCATAGATAGGATTTTTTCTATAAAGGATTGTTTTACTGGGAGGGGCATAGACAGGATTTTTTCTATAAAGGATTGTTTTACAGAATATGGCATTGACATGATTTTTTCTATAAAGGATTGTTTTACTGGGAGGGGCATAGATAGCTTTTTCTATAAAGGATTGTTTTACAGAATATGGCATTGACATGATTTTTTCTATAAAGGATTGTTTTACTGGGAGGGGTATAGATAGCTTTTTCTATAAAGGATTGTTTTACTGGGAGGGGTATAGATAGCTTTTTCTATAAAGGATTGTTTTACTGGGAGGGGTATAGATAGCTTTTTCTATAAAGGATTGTTTTACAGAATATGGCATTGACATGATTTTTTCTATAAAGGATTGTTTTACTGGGAGGGGCATAGATAGCTTTTTCTATAAAGGATTGTTTTACAGAAAAGGGCATAGACAGGGTTTTTTCTATAAAGGATTGTTTTACTGGGAGGGGCATAGATAGCTTTTTCTATAAAGGATTGTTTTACTGGGAGGGGCATAGATAGCATTTTCTATAAAGGATTGTTTTACAGAATAGGGCATAGACAGGATTTTTTCTATAAAGGATTGTTTTACTGGGAGGGGCATAGATAGCATTTTCTATAAAGGATTGTTTTACTGGGAGGGGCATGGATAGCTTTTTCTATAAAAAATTTGTTTACAGGGAGGGGAATACGCAAAATTTTCGATGAAAAATTTACAGCATTTTCTATATGTTAAGAGTTTGAATCTGATCATGTAACTGTTTTCATGGTTATTATGTAAAAATACTGGCAAATTAAGAAACATTATGCTGTTGTTATCACTAATCATGCCCAATCGGATGGACAACTGTGCCTTGTATAGGGCAAAACCATCAGAGCAATGGCTTTAGAATAAAAATTTGTCAGTAACCTGTGAAGCACTTTCATAAGAGTGATATTTTTTCACTGTTCAAAGTAATATCTCTCTCTCTCTCTCTTTCTCTCTCTCTCTCTCTCTCTCTCTCTCTCTCTCTCTCTCTCTCTCTCTCTCTCTCTCTCTCTCATTTAACAAAACACTTTACACACATATCACCCATAAATGACACAAAACATATTTTAAAATATAGCATAAAAGATTCTATAAACAAATCATATAAAATTGATAAACTCTGAATATTAATAGCAGAAACGAGCTTTCCAATTTACATAATTCAGATATATTAAATTTATTTCGCCTTTTCTGTTCGACGCTTTAAGTAAAGTTTATGATTAATCTGTTATGGTATAACACATAACAACAGCGCTGGAAACAAACAGGTTATTTGTGTTAACTTAATCACCGCATTTCCATGTTTGATAAAAGAGACATTTTTCTTTTCAAAATTGTAAATTCATGGATTTAGTTTTGTCCGAGACATGATGTTATCATTTTGCGACAATAAGTCGCTTAGATAAGATTGATAAATAATTTTCCTGTTGCCAATATCCCTGGCAAACAAAACTAGAATTATCTTTTTTAAAAAGAGAGAAAATGGCTTTTATTGATAGGGTTTTCAAATTCTGTTGTTATGTTTAAAACAGAAGTATTCTTTCAAGAAGACAAAACGTTTTTTTTTTTATTGATAGCAATTACAAACTTTGTTATTTTGTTCCATTGCAAATTTGTTTCCGTTGACTTTAAATATCAATTACAAAAGGGACTTTAGAAGCAGATTTCTATGTGTAGTCTTACATACCAAAAACTATTGCATGTCAAAAATATATTACATTATCCAGACTCTTCCTTGGATCAATGATGTTCATTTATGGAGATTTATGGCATTTTAATCACTTCACTTGCGTTTTTTTTTTTCTATTTTGATTTTGGTCAACAAATTAGCATTGATGTAATGTAGCAAAAAATACATCTTAATTATTTACACGTTTTCTAGAAATAGAAATAGTCGTTTTTGTTTTAAAGATGATAATGTTTCATATTCATTTGAGGTGGGCTTGACCTATATTTAAGTAAAGTAGGTCATTCATTACTTGTTAGAGGAATTATTGACCAAATTATTTCAAGCATGTGCTTACATACAAAAGGATTTTTTCCGTGTTTAGGTACTGCCTTGGTGGCTGAGTGGTAGAGCACCTGCTTCAAGAGTAGGAGGTTGTGGGACTTCGAATTTGAGATCAGTTGTCTGGGCAGGATTTGTGGCATATATGCTAATATATCAATTGTATTTTGAGTGATTGTATATCCTGAGTTAAAGAATTTTACAGCCTCTTTTGCAATGGTGACAGTGGGGCATTTTAGGCATATGTATCACTTGTTGTTGTCCATATGAATTAAAAATGGTGTGATATCTAAATTATTTTACTTTTATTTCATTTTAGGTAGTTCAAGTGTTTTTGTTCAGTTTTAATTGCAAAGCACACTGATTGTAATTTAAGAGTGCTTTCACATTGTGCCAACAATGTAATAATAATATTTACACCATTCCATTTTCACTAAAGTTAACCATTTTTCAGTTTGATGACCAAGTGATTGTAAATACGGGCATATGGACCACAATGCCTCTCAAAGCCTAGTTTCAAATCCAATGGTGAGCTAAACCATTGCATAAAGTCCTTGAATTTTATAGGGCTGCATGGTATTCAAAAATCAGTCTTTAAACTCAGTTACAAATATTTACATTTCTATAATGTTTAGAATACTTTCTTCCACAAAATGTTGAATTTGCATAGTTTTCTCCCAAGATTTTTGAAATTTTAGTAAAATGAAAACCAGAAATATGATTTTAAAAAAATGTTCTGATTTAATAACATTTTTTACCATAGTTTAATAGTATTATTGAAATAAATAAATGTCTAGAAGCAAGGGTAGCAAGCAAGTTATATTTAAAGAATTGACACTGTTTTTCATTTTAAAAAATGGTGATCTTTTGTTTGATTGGTGGATCATAAGTCCTGAATCATGGGTAAAAAATATTAGATCATGGCTTGAATGTGTGATCGTGAAATTGTTTGTCATGCAGTAGTCAACATTAAAGGTGACTTTTTGCAATAGGTGCTTTCTCCTGGGAGCACTTGATGAACCAGTTGATTATCTGTACAAAACAGAGCACTGGACAAGAAAGCAGTATCTCACATTTTAAAGTCTTTGTATATCATGGCCAGGATTGACACCCACAATGTCCTGCTTTCAAGATGGATGCATTACCACTAAGCTTGTGAGGCAGTCCAATGGTGCAAAGCTTGGAACTGTTAAACACTGCATATGACAAAGACTTCACCTTTACTATATTTGACTTTAAAATGGTTTTTGCTGAGCCTGGCATTGCCATGAGGTGTTACTTTTGGGGTGCCATTGTAGGCGGCATGATGGCATATCAAAATGTTAAAGTTTATGCTAAAGTAATGTATTTTCTACTCAATCAAAAACTAACCAGGTGGGACATTTAATTTTCATGGAGTTCTTGTTGTTTATGTATTGTGCAAAAAATGTTTCTTGAAAATTATTTATAATCCTTTCCTTTTTTTTATTTTGTAGGTAAGTAAACATTTTTTGAATATGTTTGAAATAAATGACACTTGTATGAATTACCGAGAAGAAACAGCTAAGTGTTGAATATATATATCAGTAGTTATTTGAGAATTAATAATCATTAATGTGTGCCACATATTAAAATGCTGGCATTTAATTAAGCACTGAACTGTCCAAGATATGAAAATTATGGTCCCATACTTGCCATAGCTATTTCAGGTAAACCTGAATTACTGACAGGTCATAAAGATGTTATAAGATTGGCCAGGAATAGCTATGGGTAGTCAAAGACAATTATGATATTGCATCAATAGTTCAATGCTTATATTTATTTTTAGAATTATGTTGATCTCAATCAGATGATTGAGATGTTATAAATTTTAAATTTTTCCCCACCTAATATGGCATCACAATAATGCTATGCCACTAGATGTAACAGCCACACTGTAGGGCTTTTTAATCACATTTCTATGAGTTGCCATGACACTTTGTATTATTTACATCACATATTAGCCAATCAAGCACTGCATAGCAATGATGGTCTGATTATGCAATTATGATTGATTGATTGATTTTAATGGGTTTTATGTCCCAGTCTCGAATATTTCACTTATTATGAAATGTCACTAGCTATATGTGAAGTAGCAGAAATTTTAACCATTGCAGTGCACTTAGGGCAATGTGCAGGGAGAGTTCTTTAATATGCCGTGCCTGCCTATGACACGGGGTATCAGGTTTTTAAGGTCTCATCTGATGGACATCGTGACTTTCATTTCTAAATACCGAGTGCTTGGCGGAATTATACAATTAGAATTTATTACAGAGGTTATGGGGAAAATGCAGTAAATGTTAATATAACTATACATAAGATTGTTGTTGTATTCACAGAAGAATAAAAAAAAAATGATAGAGCCTCTCAAATAAAAAAAATGAATGTCAAAATAGACAATTATATCTTTGTGCGACCTAGAAATTTCAATTAAATGATTAAGAAAACCATAAGGGAATAGAATTATCCTCTGTCAATTACTACAATTAACAAAGTACACATTTATTTTTTGAGTGTTTAAATTAAATTATCTAAAAAATTCATTTACTAATACTGTTAAGGAACCGATTATATTTTAATTGGTTACCATAACGATAGAATTTAATCTTTTATACCATATATAAAACATGAAAAATAAAAAAATAATGTATGTATAGCATTAGAACCTATATTACAGTTTTACAATAAATTTTAATAATTCCCCAAGGTTGAAGATAATATCTCTTTAAATGTGAATGATCCTTAGGTTAAACAATTAGGACATCAATTCTGTTACTACATGTATATTTTTAATTTGCTTTCAAAATGGAACACAATTGCTGTAATGATTTTCAAGATATATGTAGGATTTTTTGCTGAAGAAGGAAATTTACAACTAGGAAATTGTACATTGCAACAGCCACTATGACCAACCCCATAAAAAATTGCTCTGGAATTTCCACTGGATTCCCAATGAAATTGTAAATCCCAATGAAATTTCAGTGATTTCATCCAAGGTCAAATGGAATCCCACTGGTATTGTGGGAGCAAAATTCTATTGTATTTGTATTCCATTGGAATAGCCACTATGACCAACCCCATAAAAAATTGCTCTGGAATTCCACTGGATTCCCAATCAAATTGTAAATCCCAATGAAATTTCAGTGATTTCATCCAAGGTCAAATGGAATCCCACTGGTATTGTGGGAGCAGAATTCTATTGTATATGTATTCCATTGGAATTCCAGTAGGATTTTGTAAAGGTCCTGTTGAAATTCCACTTGAGACTAGTTAACAAATTGCACCAATACTTTATTCCATTGGAATTCCAGTGATTTTGTTAAAGATGTAGAGGAATTCCATTGGTATCACTGAACAAAATTTATGTGGAATTCCTTTTGAAAATTTTTATGCGGAAGAACATGAAATAAAAACTAAGACAATGATAAAACAGTAATAAAAAAAAGAAAAAAAAAGAAAACACAAAACCAAACAAAATAAAACAAACAAACAAGCAAGCAAACAAACCAGAAGACAAACAGATATTTGGATTACTAATTGTAAAATAAAACAAATAAAATATAATATTTTTTTAAGAATGTGAAATGTTTAAATGTTAATACATTATGTATAACTTTTGAACTATCTAGGATTGGCATTGATAGTACTTTACTTCTGTTATTAACAATTTGCAAAGTAAACTGAATAAAAGACACAAGGGCTTAAAATGTGATTTCCAAACAGTTTTAGGGTTTGGTTTAGTAAATACATTCTTTCTTTTTCTCTCTTTCTCTCTTTTTTTTCTTCTTTTTTAGGTAATTTTGAAAAAAAAAAACATTTAGATCAACTGTAGTTTGTTTGTTTGTTTTTGTTTTGTTTTTTTTTTTTTGTAATTTTAATAAAACTACATTTAGATCAACTGTAGTCATGCTCCTCTTATGGAAAATTTAAGATAATAACTTAGAATTGCAAAGGAAGGAAGTTTGAAAGTGGCTTTTAGGTCTTTCAGACACATCACTTGTTTAATGATAGTCTAATACATGCTAGTGATTCCATTGGGAATTAATTTACTGAATAACTTAATAAAGCACAAAGAGAGGTTAATAAGAACATAACAACAAGGAGGAAAAAAGCTATGTAAGAAGATTCTCCGTAAAAGGCTTATTCTGAAGATTTTTACAATTGAGAGAGACTATGTGAAAAGCTTTTCTAAAAATATGTTTTCTAAAGTACATGTATATTTCAATTTCTAAGAATTTTTTCTTTTTTCTTTCATTCATTTTCTCTTCTTTTTTTTTTTGGAAAACAGATGATTTAAGTTATTCATTAAAAAATATGATTAAAATAAATTAATGATGAAAAATAATGACAAAATATTTAATTGTCAGGTATATTGTAAAAAAAACGCTTATTAGCAGTTTTGAAATGAATTGTAGAATCAGCTGTTTGCATTCAATTATTGTAGTTGGTATAATATGGATGATAGTTACAATAAATACTGCATCAGAACTTTGAATTCATTGCATTCAGCTAATCTAATTGAAAATAAATACGATATGTCTTTTTAAAGAATATGTTTGAGAAAAAGAATGATTAGAAAGGTTTTGTTTATTTTATTTACATTTAGAGAGAAAAAATCTTTAAAATGGTATAAGTATAATTGAGTGGTATTGAAGCAAGCCTGTGGCTTTAGATAAAGCAATTACTAGTCTGATTGCAGATAGATAATGTAGGATTGTACAGCTCCACAATCAGCTGAAATTGACATGGCATTTTTTTTTTTAAAAGGAGGTATAGCGTTCATTGCACGGAAATTGACATTCCTTTAACAGGCAGTAAAGTAAATTGTATGGTTAATTCAACGATGCTGTGGGGCATTATTTCACGAAATTAGAAATTGATTTCAGAAAATAAGAACAGCTTTTTTGCTGACAATCAGGGTAATATTGACTGAGAAATTTCATAGTCTATCTTTATTATTGTCTTAATTTGACATTTTTACCCTGTTGAATTCTTAAGGCTTTTTATTTTTTTAAGTTTGAATTTTTATCTTTATAAATTTCTCTCAAATGGTTTAACATGACATCTTCTGGCACATAATTACCCTTGGTACATTTGTTTTGTTTGCCATTATAAAACTATCTTATTGCCAAGTTGAATTATGTTTGTTTATATTTTTTTTAAATATCAGACTTATTTTGAATTATTGATTAATAATATATATATATATTCTCAGATTTCTATGTTTCTTTTACTCCATTGTAAAACTTAATTAACTTGACCTTTCTCTCTCTCTCTCTCTCTCTCTCCCTCTGTCTATCTATCTATCAATCAATCTATCTATCTGTTTCTCTCTCTCTCTCTCTCTCTCTCTCTCTCTCTCTCTCTCTCTCTATATATATATATATATATATATATATATATATATATATATATTCCTTTTTGTTGCAAGTTTCACTTGCATGCATCAATTTTGACACCTATTGAAATACATAACATAGGATTATTTTGCAGCTCAATATCAACAGTCAATTAATATATTCCCAGAGTGAAAATTTCATTATATCAGGTAGTTATATATTCCCTTCATTTTATTATGAGGATTTTATTAATGAAGTCTTATTGAAATATTTGTTAAGACTCATGTGTCTAGATTGACGTGTTGATTTGCTTTCAGTGCAACTCTGCAGATATATTGTTCATGTTTTGATATCAAGTTCAGGAAACCTTTTTGAAATCGTTTTTTTCATATATGTCTTACACAGAAAATTTACTGCCTGTAGGATGTCAACTGCAGACTTAAGTGTGTTTTTTTGGCACAGAAATTGATGGAAAATCTTTGGAAAGCTAAACAGCACTGTGAAATCTATAAAACAAACTATGATAGATTTAGCATGAAAATTTGCTGGAAAACCTGAAGAAAAGTTGAGTATCACAGTGCAATCAAGTGAAAAATAAAGCACTGAAAAATAGATGTTAGATTGAATTATATTAGAACTTCAATGGCGTCAAGTCTGAAGCAAAATAGTGATCGAATATCGAGATACAATCATGTTCAGGTTCAGGTTCCCATGCTTATTGAAAGAAAAGCAGTGTAGTTATGAATTATAGAACCTTAAATAATCCATAAACTTGTCTGCACTTATTTTAAGGATCCACATATAGAATAGTTTATCTTACTACAGATTGGCAGTTTTTCTGTAGGTACTCTTGTTTCCTCCACAATCTCAGAACTGAACATCTTGATATAAGCTGAGCAAAACATCATGAATTCACTCAACTTCACTCCACACTTTCCATAATGTCATTGCATTCAGTTCTGGAATGATTGAGGAAACCGGAGTTCACAGAGAATACCACCATCTTCAGTAAACAAACTAACAACCTTTCTCAAACTAAAATTTGAACCTAGATAGTAAGAAGCTCTGTGACTTGGATTAAGGCCAAACATTGAATTTTTGTATTTTGTCCAGTTTGTATATTGTCTGGTAATACAGGTATTAAACAAAACTATAAGAAGTGTTTTTATGAAAAGTGTTCACTGAAGATTTTTTAAAATATATTCATTATGTGCTACCACTTAGAGTTGCCCAGTTGGTAGAGTGTTTGCTTTGCATGTTTGGAGGTCTGGGTTTGAACCCCAACTGGATCTGACCAAGACTTGAAAATTGGTAGTGACAGTTCTTTTTCCAAGCTACAGTGACTCTGCAATTAGAAATGAAAGTATGGGGTCCTATAGGGAGACCTTAAAAACTGGCCCCATGTCACGGCAGGCATGGCCTGCTGAAGAACCCTTCCTGTGCACTGCCCTAAGCATTGCAGTGGTCAAAAACTGGTTGAAATCTCGATATAAGTGAAATATTCTTGACTGAGATGTAAAACGGCATTAAATCAAATCATTATTTGCTGGATAACTTCTGAAATGTGAGAGTCTACCCTCGGAAAACAGATTTGTCAAGTTAACAGTTAAGAACTTAAAATCTGTTATTGAGTAAAAGAGATTGTACATTTCAGTTGTGAGTTAACTCTTACCTGCATGGAACCAACTGTCGTGATACTAAGAAAGATTTTTACACATGTCAATCATTCTAGTCATCATTGTTTGTGGTGTGCTAACAGGGTCATTTCTTGCTGTTTTGGTACTGACCATAGCATTGTTTAAGTATAAGTTAAACGACATAAAAACAAACCTTCAGGAATCAGAAAGGGTAGAGCAGAGCACTAGGAATAAAACAACACAATTCAAGGCCTGTGATTGGCTAGAAATATAGAGCATGGTAACACCATGGTAACAGAATTAGGGTGTAATTACCAATTACTAGAGAGCACTTTGTTTTCACTTCATTGCAGGGTTTTTTTCATGTTTTTATAAAGTTCTATTCTAAACTGATCAATGAAACCTACAAAGTTATATTTGGCTTTGAAAAATTCTTATTGTGTTCAATTCAAAACCACTGCCTTTGGATATAGTTCACAGTGGTTGATGCTCTAATGGGTAGTTTTGCTATTATATTTGAATATTCTCATAGTTTCTATTCTTAAACTATTGTTCTATTGGCTGACAGAATTTTTTTTTCAGTCTTTGTGTCACATGCAAAGATTGCAAATCGCTTGAAGGATCAATATGGTGTCAATTGCTTGGGCATCAGCGTCCCATTTGGTTTCTGAAAAATAATTATTTTAATATGGATCAGATTTGGATGCAGATTGTACAATGAACCATTGTTGAAATATCTTGGTTAACTTGGAGCTTGTATCAAAACCTTTGCATAATTATTTAAAATACTGAACTTTGATTGGTTAAAAGTTTTAGAATGCTAACTTTTGTATTATAGATCACATTTTACAAAACTTGTGCAATTTCTTTATTGAAATAATTTCTTTAAGTTTCTTTTTTGTGACGGAGTCTGTACATAAACATACTGCAGTATGATTGATTGATGGTTTCCAGATGGTTATTATTTCCAAGAATTTTGACAATTTATTACGATTCTACAATTATGTCAAATCTGCCCACTTGATAATTCCTGTAATATGGATACCTTTTGGGAGAAAGGCACAGGTAATACATCTGTTTTGGATGACCATTTGTGTATAGTTTCTGTTCTTACAACTCATTGTAGTGACAATGGCTATGGTGGCCAATTGGTTAAAGCATTTGCCTTCAAAGCCAAACATCTCAATGCTGTGGGTTTAACCTTATCATAGGCCTTTACTGGTTGGCTTGTTATCAATATATTAACTAAGTGGTTTGGGGTGTTTATCTGCAACATAAGTTTGCTCTAATGCAAAGCAGATCAGAAAACTCACACAAACTAACCACATGAACTTGTGTTTAGCTGAATCATTGAAGTTAATGTTTAGATGAATTGTTGAGTTAAAAAGAAATTGTTCGCCAATCAGAACCACTGACACAAACTAACCACATGAACTTGTGTTTAATTTATTCCTTGAAATTGATCCAAAAAAAAATTGTCTTGTCATAAATAGCTGAAAAATTGCTGATGTGCTAGAGTTTGCTAGTGTAACTTTGCTACTTTGCTTAAGGATTGAAACTTACAAACTTTCAGTTTTATAGGAAATTTGCTACCTGATTATGTAAAACATTCGTATAATATCTTAATTTTTTTTAATGTTTTGAAATCAAGACTGTTTAACCTAAATATATGTAACTAAAGGGACCATGTTTTTTCTGCATAACTGGTAGAGTTTCTGTTTATTTTTAGAATCCTGATTTCTTTTTGTAAATATCCTTTATTCTACATCATTTTCCATATGATCATAGAAGATTTACTAAAAGATTTCAAATTTAAAAAAAAAAAAAATAATAAGTATCTTATTAAAATTTACATCTGTGATTTTCTATTTTTGAACATACATTTTGAGTCATTTTAGTCATTGCAAGGGGGGGGGGGCATTCTTTAAGATTTACAGACACAGCTATATTCTAAATATAGTGCAAGACGACTACCTGACCATGTGCTTCAACATGCTTGTTGTGGCAATCATCCTTTTTTTGATTTTGTAAAAAATATATTGTTTTGTATTCTAATAATAAAGACAGTTTGAAGGTTATTACTATCTGTTACAGACATGAGCATGTGATATGTAACAAGAAACTGAAAAAAACTTGGCAGCCAAAATTTCAAAGCTTACTAATATTGGCAAGACGCACTTCTTACAGAATCTTGTCTTTTCAATTCTTTCCTCTTAATTCAGCTATGACACTAGGACTTGATTCTTGAACCTTTCTTATAACTAGCATGGTGTTTTTATCAACACTTTACAAACCCAATGTGTATTCAGAATCTTCATGTTAGACTCGCAGCATCAACAAACTGGAGATAACTCTTACGGTGCTATCGTGACTGAGTTGGTTTAAGACTGTAAGAGTTGTTTCCCTTACATTGATAAGCCTGAGCTATATATGTACAAAGATGTACTGAAATAAATTAAAAGTTAAATTAAATAAAATTTAATTTTAGATTAATATTCATAAGTCAGTTATTGTGAAATTAATATAAAGTATTTTTTGTTAATTATTTTTTAACCATCCTCATTGTTCATGTACCTCGAGTTTGCTATTAGGGATGAACTAACTGATTTATTAGTTGTTTTTCATGAGTGATAAAGTATGAGTTTCTACCATAGTCTGGAATTTCTTAAAGACAATTTTTTTTAAAAATTAAACTTAATTTCATGAAGTTATATATTGAAGCTAGTGATACAATTGCGATAACTTGTACATGTATATTCACTTCAAGGTTACAAATTCATCTTTTCCTGAAAACCCTCATTGGTCAATGGCACAAAAAATTCTACTGGTTGAGAAAAAAATTGAGGACAGTCGAACTTTGGCTATTCAAACTTTTATCCTTTGAATACCTTAGGTTATTTGTTCCAAGTTCTTGGGTAGGTACCGACCAACCCTTCACTCTAACTTCTTATTTAAAAATTTCTGCTGGTGGAAAAAAAAAATGTGGACATCAACCTGATGATAATTTAATATGTAGACTTCTGAAGAAAAAAATAAAAGACAAATAAATATATTTCTGTTAAAATGTTAAAATTCGTAAAAGTTAAAAAAAATGTAAGGTTGATGAAATGATCTAAAATGCTGGCCCTAGTTCACCATTTATTCCTTAACTAAGATATACCATACAGTAGAGTCACTTCAGATTTTTCTTTTATTTTGGCAAAAGAAAATAAGATGATAATTACAAGAAGCTTGACAATATAATAATGAAGGATTTCCTTAATGACCACCGGTCATACTTCTGAATTGTTGATGATGATGGTCACTCACAAGGATGACCAATACTGTTTATTTCAACTTTTGTTCATAAATCTTCATTATTGAGATAATTGTCTTCTCGTTAAGGCAGGCATTGGCAAGTATGAGTAATCCTTTATGAACTTAGATGTTGCATGTCAAGCTTCATTTTAGAGAACTTCAATGGACACTGGTCACTTCATGAAAATGCAACAAAATAAATTTTTGGTAATCAAATTAGTAGCCAAGTGGTTTTAAGCATAAGCACTAGGCTAATTACACCTTAGTTTCTCTCTCCACCTAGGTTTCAACCCTGTTAGGGTATATCTGATTATGAGTTGAATTGTAGTTTTCTCAGTTTTTTTTTTATTATTATTATTATTTGGGGGGGGGGGGGGGGAGTGGGGTTGGGGTAGATGGGTGGTTAAATTTGTAATTGGTTTATTCCAATGTCTGAGAACTGACCACCTCTATACAAATGACGGTGTATTAATGGGGACAGTAAACATGATTGATCCACCTCACCCCCACTCAAATGTATGAAGAACAAAAATTAAAGCTTATTTTATCACCCCCACCCCTTGTTTGTTGATAAACAAATTATAGTTTTTGTCTGACTTTGTTATAATTTTTCAAGTGATATTCAATAACTAGCTTCCTTAAAATTTTGTTCATCTGTTCGTGCTGTATTCTTCCTCTTACCCCTGTAATATTTTTCATAACAATTAAAAAAATAATAAGAAAAAAAAAAATAAAAAAAATAAAAAATAAATAAATAAATAAATGATATAGAGCTAACAATGAAATATTAAATGACTTTTAAAATATTTATAAATCGCATACACATAAGGGAATTAATTGAGTTGCTGGTTCATAAATCAATAAAATCAGACTTATTTTTAATTTTTTTTTTTTATAAATACATTAGTACATACATTTTAAGGACCACCATAGTTGTAAAATACACAATGTTTATTGCAACCACAATCATGAATGAACACTTCCTGTATTAGCATTGTTTCTGCCGAGCAATATTCTGAAATGAAATTAACATTTGTGGTCAACCATCACCATAGAAACCAAGTTGTAATTGACAGGTGGATGCTTATAATGAAGAGCATAAGCATGTCTATTTTTATGTAGTTTTTTATTTACAAAATAAGCATCACATGATGTAAATTATCTCCCTAATATTAAACTTAAAGACATTTTTAAATAGACACAAGCAAAACCCTTTTCATCTGACATTTCCATTTTTTATAAAATTTAGATCTTAAAAAAAATAATATATTTCACTTAAAAACGTTTTTGGTTTTATTTTTAAAAAAAAATTATATTTTCACCGTATTTTTTTTAAAATACACACTAAAATGGGTTTTTTATTTCTAATATTATTTCTTAATATTGACATTTTTTATATCTTTATTTTATTATTTTTTTTTTAAATTATTGAACATAATATCCTTGATTTTTGTGTGATGAATTGACTGTCTGTAACAGTATCTTCTTTAACATAACTGGTACACAGACCATACAAGAACCCCCTTTGTTACACAAACTATACAATCATACATTTTACACTTCGGTACATACCATCTTCTTTGTCAAGTTGCAAACAAATACCCAACAGTTTTTTTTTTTTTTTTTTTTTTTTTTTTTTTTTACAAAGGTGTAATTTTAAATTTCTTTTCATCATTTATCTAAATGCCCACCCTCTGTTCTGGCAGTTTCCCTTTTCATAAATGATACAATATCTCTCAGATCATGACATACCTCATTTGCTGCCTCTGAGGGGTTACCTTTACCTGACAGGTGTTAGAAATACCTTTTCCAACTGTTACCTAATTAAATTCCCTTTTTCTGCTCTCTTTATTTTCAGTCTTTTTTTTTTTTATTTTAAAAATTTTTAATTCACAATTAAGGCAATTTTTATGATTACATTTTTTTTCTATCCTCATTTTCACCTTTTTAATTTCAAAAATTCTAATTTTTTACAGATTAAACAAGATCTTTTTCTTCTTTCTCTGATTTCACATTTTTCTTTTTTTTAAGTTTGAAAAGTTTAAATTGTTACAATTTAAACAAGACTTTTTCCCCCTCATCTCAATTTCTATTCTTCTCTTTTTAAGGTTTAAAAACTTTAAATTTTGACAAGTTAAACAGAAGTTAAAGGCCTTAAATTTTTTTTCATCAGTTTCTTTTTTCAGTTTTAAAAGCTGTAAATTTTGATACAATTTTTAACAAAGGACCCCTTTATTTCTTTCTGTCATAAGAATTTGTCCTGTATCAAAAATTTACATTGTTATTATGTGGGCAGATGGTCGCTGGTAGCCAAACTGAATTTCTGAACTAATTATTGGTAATTGTTACACCTCGGGAGGGAATTCACGATGGACACTTTATGATTCATCTGTTGAAGGATTTAGAATGTCATTTTAACTGCTACCAGTAAATCAACAAACTCTATTTAATTGATGTGATTATTGGCATGTAACATATTTTGGCGGAAAAATATTGAATTCTTGAGTATGTCATGTGCTCTGGCCTAGTCGGTAGAATTGCTAAAGGCTTTATTATTGATAGAGTTCTTAACTTAACCAATCTTAAACCCAGATGATTTAGTGGACAAAACTGACAGTGTGTTAATTTAATGTCCATCACTGACCAGTGGTCTGTAGAATCAATTACATCAAAGCATGCTGCACGTTGTGGTCACATCATTTTGAAGAGGTTTTCATAAGTTTCACAATTGCAGGGAAGATATTGATCGAATTTAAGATAAAATTGTGATGGAAATTTTTTAATGAAATTTTGGATTTTGGACATCAGATTTTTATAGGAGTTAAAGAAAGTTAAATACAATTTTGGAAACGTTGCTATGGAGATTTTTGATAGAAATTTTGTACCAAAAAGATTAAAAAGATGGTGTTAGAATTGTGGGAAAAATGCTATTATGAATATTGATAAGATTAACATAATATTTGATGGAATTAAAAAGAAAATCATGCCTTCAAGATTTTTTTGAAAATTTTGGATAAATCTATTTTTGACAGAAATTACATAAAAATTTTATTTATGACATAATAGATTACATAACGAGACTTAACGTTAAAAATCATTAGGAAAAGAAGCTGTTCGTAATATAAATTAAAATTCATTGAAAAACTAGTTGTGACTTCATACATTGCAATTTTATGCAACCTGAATGTCATTTATGGTAATCTTGGAGCAGGTGCATTTTGACACGCGTGTAAAATTTCTATCATTATAACATCAAGGGGATTTTTCATTTTTACTTTAAAAAGTGTTATTTAAATTAAGTTGAAATTTAAGAAAATATCAATATGACAAAGGATGTTTAAATGTTTTGTAAAATAATGTTTAAAGTTATCTTGTAAACTGTGTTGAAACATTGTGCTTTGTTGGAAAAATAAGATATGTGTAAAATAGAGAAAAAGATTACTAGATATAATTAATGAAATCTGCAGAATTTAATGCAAAATATATTGTACATATGCAAAAATTGCAATTTAGAAAGTAGTAAGTTGACATTATCAAAGCGGAAATTTTGGGGAAAAAACCTTAGGAAAAAAAAAATAAAATAAAAAAGTGAAATACTTTTGAAACTGATTAATTAAACTTATAACATCTGTTTCATTGTTGTTACAGTGTATGTTTGTAAACAATATATCACCTTGGAAACAGGAATGTGAAAAAAAAGAGAAATTTATATATTCATATACTAGTAATTTATTTCAAATTTATTGTTTTAAAACAAAAGACAGAACAGATTTGTTTCTTTTTAAGGCTTGTGAAAAACTCTGCTGTAACTATTTAAGGACAAAAAGAAAGAAAATTAATTTATGTATGTTGGCTATTTTATTGACTAAATGCATATTTTATCTTGTCACACGAATATCAATTATACATAGTGACTTCTTTATTTTACGATTATACATGGAAATAGCGACATTTAAAATATTTGTGTCAGAATTCTGATGTGTGTTTGATTCATCAAGTTTCTACAAAAAAATTCTTGAG
This sequence comes from Tegillarca granosa, assembly GCA_029721355.1. Lineage (NCBI taxonomy): Eukaryota > Metazoa > Mollusca > Bivalvia > Arcoida > Arcidae > Tegillarca > Tegillarca granosa. Next base: position 27,600,292 of record CM056596.1, read on the forward strand.
ATTTGTTTATTGTATCATATTGAAAATAATCTGCATTACCGGTAATTATTTTTAATGGAGATATATAAATTACTTTGATTTTAAATCATATGGTGACAATTTAAATATTTGTGTTGTAAATATGAATTGAAGTCATAATCATCATGTTTCTTTTATGAGTTTGGAAAATAATGTTCATTAAATTTTGATAGAAATATTTGAAATATGAACATTTTACAGCATTCTTGGGATTAAATTCAAACCACAGACCTATTCCTTGGAGTATTGTAAACAAACAGCTTTTTGACACTGTGCATTTAGGATTATTTGAACTTTTGTGACCAATATTCTCAATAGAAAAATATGAACAAACAATGTTAAAAATTATCTGAAAAATTATCCATTAACGGGAGACATGAAATATGTCATTTTACATATTAAGTTGGCAGTTAACTCTCTAATATTGCACATCAAACACAAAATGTGTTTGTATTAATCATTTTTTTTGATCTTCGGAGAATAAAAGATTTGGAAATTAAGGATTTAATCCTGCATGGTTGACTAATTTTATGTAATATCTCAGAGAAAGAAGCAGGGCATTTATTGAGTCAAGTAATGCGTAAATTGCAGAAAAGGCTGTTAATGAATTGACATCTTGTTGCATTATGAAAAAGTGCAAGAAAAAATGACAATGAATATTTTTATCATTTTCAATGGAAATGATTTGCAGCATGAATTTAGAATTATAAAGACATATGATACAAGGCTGACATATCTTTAAGAAATTTTGTAATCGAGGAAAATTGATTTTTCATATTTTGAGAAGACAAAAATGCTGAATAAATTTTGACAAAGATAAGGAATTGGATTCAGAATAGTTGGATCATGAATTTTTTTTCATTTTGAGGGATTTTTTTTAAGTCTATTAATTACAATTACGAGACAGAATCATGAATAAACAATATTTATTTGGATATAACATAAATGCAACATTAGCACAGACTAACAGATCACGAAAGGTAAGTTTTAATGAACTTATAATTATTGTCGTAAAGCACTAAAAACTGTTAAGGTTCCCTCTTAATGGGGGGTGGGGGGGGGGGGGTAAGGTTCCCTCTTGGTAGGGGAGGGGGTTTGAGGAATTGGTGGCTGAGTTGTCTGAGGTACAGGCTTACAGTTCACATTGTCTCTTGGAGCCTGAGTTGGACTCACTCTTGAGCAGATCCTTAAGTGAGGAATTTTGTCAGATGGCTTGCCAAAGAAATCAGTGTTTTTTTCTGGGTGCTCTGGTTTTCTTTACCATCCTACCACTGATTGCCTTGATAAAGGTAAAATATTCTTAACTGGGGTGTTAAACAGCTTACTCGGCCCCAACTCCTCCTAATAAGGTTCCTCATTGGCTGAAAAGTTAGAGATTAAAGCACCTCTTTTAAAATTGTTTCAAATTTAGACCATCTCAATATAAGAAAAAAGAAAAGCTCTATTTGTCAACTTTACATGTACATATACATGTACATGCATTTGCAGAAGAATGGAATTATTTGTAATATATATTTCTCTTTTAATAATTTTGTTAACTTTATTTTTTAAAAAAAGCACATAACTTATGTAAAAAAAATGTTCAATAATAAGTGACATTTAAAGACATGGACTTATGTAATGGTATTTTACACCTTGTCAATTTTTTTTAACTTACTTAGTATATGGAGGTGATCAGTTGTAGGATATTGGAGAAAACTGGAGTGCCCAGTGAAAATTGTGATTTTTGGCAAATGAACTGACAAATTTTTACGCTAAGACCTGCCTGAGAGAATTTCAACCTCCAGTTAAAAGGACATGTAACACAGTCCTTTAGACTGGCCACTGGCTAGTTAAAATAGACTGACCAGTTTTAAAAGAGAGAAATATTTTCATATTTCAGAATATATGTAATCTGTAACAATAGTTGATGTGCAGATGTAACTGATAAATTACTGATGAACTACTTTTATGGTTAAGGTTGGGGTTTGGGTGGGGTTGGGGTGAAGCTGGGTACTAGTATCATAAATTTTATTTATTTCATGTTTGTATTTATGGTATGGTTGCAGTTATACTGGTGTCATGTAAAAACAGTACAGTCACAATTTTACCGACCTTTGACTGTAAAGAGTAAAATAGAGTATTATTGTATCATGCCCCATTCTAGAGGTTGTCAGTTCTGATATGGTGGAGCAAACAGGAGTACCTGAAAAAAAAAAAAAAAACAAAAAAAAAACCATCAAACTGCTGGAAGTAAACTTACAAACTTTCTCACAGAAGGAATTGCTAAATTTGGATTCTAATCCAAGGCAGCGAGAGGCACCTTAATTCTGTAAATGTTGGGTAAGGCCACTCAGACAACAAGACATCCTTCATAAACTAAGGCTTAACATTAGATAAGCCGATTGAGTCAAGAGCATTTTACAAAAAAAGAGAGACGGTGGTAGTCAAGTGGTTTTTGTGTTACTCTTCTTTAAGATACATCTGGAATAAAGCATGGATAAGTCTATAGATAATTTAAACCTCACTAAAGGCATATTAATATAGATTCTGGTCAAATATGAAAATTTTTTTCAATAATACCATGTTATTAAAAAGTTAAACTTGATAAAAAGCATATCCCTGTTTTCATCTTTTTTTAGACAGTCAGATTTTTTTAAGGTTATTATGAACAAGTTACCAGATTTCTGTTTTGCACATAAAAAATATTCTTAAAGCATCTTTCAGAATATTTTTTATGTGCAAAACAGAAATCTGGTAACTTGTATGCAAATTAATTCTTATGACTCCTTCAGATTTAGCAAAAGAATAACAAATGGCTGAAAAATTCTTATGATATATCTAACAACAGATTATAAAAAAGATGAATGTGTATGTTGGAAAATATATTTTTGTAACAGTTCTGTATGAAATAATTGGGTCAAAATATACTTTTGGTATCATATGAAACAATTTGAGTAAATTTGTCCCTGGGTGATGTATGAATTATTAAAATAGAGAATTGAGCATACAATCACATTTCTATCAACCTATTTATTCATTTCCTAAATATCAATAAGATTTTATTGATGTAAGTATTTATAATATTTAAATATTAATCATCCAATCAATTGCCCTTGTTGATAAAGCTTTTCAGAATAGTTGCTCTGTTATTGCAAGTTTATTTTGAAAAATGAGCATATCAATAATTTTGAAAAATTAAACATTTTGAAATAAAATATTTGCATTTTTTTTTTTTTTTTTTTTTGAAGTGTTAAACAATTATTTATTCTAGATGTTTGCTTATCTTTTGTTCAAATATAGATTCTATTGTTTCATTATGACAACTTGTTATTGATTGGTTAATGGATAATGTTAACTGTTTATTGATTGGGTAATGAGTGCATTCACTCATTCATAGCTGTTCATTGATTGGATAATTGAATTTGATGTAATGATGTTTGAAGTTACATCATAGCTTTTGTTGTAATATCATATTTACGCATTCATTGACTGTAATTAAATACACCTATGGGTTATTAATTAGCAGAGTTAATTAACACTGCATTTTGTTGCTTTGAAATATCTAGTAAAAAGGAATTTTATTCCCTTTACACATATTTTATTCTTCTTAAATTGAATTTGGTAAATTACATCATTATTTTAGCAACAAAAACCATCTGTTGTTTTTTAAATGTATCTTTCTTCCTTAGCAACCATTATTTCTGTTATCAGTATTCAGTGACTACTGTACAGTGGATGTTTTGCGGAAGCAATTTTTTGAAAGGCTATATATAGCGCTGTTGACTTGTAATTCAATCAAGATTTGTGGCATTGTTGGTTTGAATTGTATTATACAATTTCATTTTACATTTTTAAAGTGTTTAACAGATAAATGATGAGTTTTTGAGATGCTGTAAATAGTACCATTGGAGATCTGACAGATTAATTTTATATACTATTGTAAATTTATGGGTGTTTTCAAAATGCAAAGACTGCTTTTGAATTTACCATAGCGTGTCCTAATTCATAGGCTATTTCTGACAATGTAGACATAAAATTTTTAGCAAAGTTTTGTTTTAGCATTTTTTTTCAGAAGACTTTGCTCAATTACATTAATAAATGTCCTAGAGTTGAGATTGTTTTTAAACCAATGCTTTGAAATAAAACTAATTTTTTTCTGTTGAATAAAACACTAAAGTTGTTGGCACCAGTGTCAGATTTCAGATATAATTTCAGTTGCAGAGTGGAGTGGAGTAATGGTGTTTTACGCCTTAGTCAAGATTCTTTCACTTATTTCGAGGTGGTCAGCTTTGGGATTGTGGAGGAAACTGGAGTGCCTGGTGAAAACAACCAATGTTTGGCAAGCAAACTGACACACTTTCTCACACTAAGATCTGTCCTGAGTGGGATTCGAACCCAGGTGGTGAGAGGCGCTGTGATCCCTAATGGGCGCTTTAGACCACTCTGCCACTGAGGCCCTTAAATCCAATTACAGCATTTGAATCAATCTTCCATAGAATCTCTAACTGTGCTAGAATTAACTATTTATTGATGTTGTGTCATTTGCGTTATTGGAATTAATATTAGCATTATGACATACAAACATTTTTTATATAATTGGACGTATAAATATGATTCTGCTATCATTGATTGATTGTGTGAAGTAAAGTAAGCCATCAAACAGTTTTCATTCATTGGCAGTATGTACAATTTCAGCTTGAGTAAAGATTGTTTAATATCAAGTGGTTTTCATGGATTGGCAAGCCTAAACAATTTTAGCTTGCCTGTTAAGTAAACAAGAATATATGTGTCTGATGTTGAAGATTTTGATTTAAGTTTTGGTTTTTGGTTTACCCAGGGTTTAGTTTTCAAAATTTTCACTGTAGTTTAATTTAAATTACTTTAGTCTAATTTTGGTTTACTGTAGTACATGTATTTGGTTTTCACAGGTTCTGTAGAAGTTCATTTTAGACAGGTGTTTGGTTTACTCAGGGTTTGATTTTCACAGGCCCTGTTGTAGTTCAGTTAAGACAAGTTTTTTTTATTTTCTAAAGGATCTGATTTTCACAGATCCTGCTGTAGCTTAGTTTAAACAGGTATTTGGTTTACTTGGTGTTTGGTTTTCACAGGTCTTGCTGCAGTTCAGGTTTTTTGGTTCACACTGGCTTTGATTTTTCACAAATCCTGATGCAGTTCAGTTTAAACAGGTTTTTGGTTTACTCAGGGTTCAGATATCACAAGTTTCACTGCATTTTTGTTAGACAAGTTTTTGGTTTTCTTGGGGTTTGGTTTTCACAGGTTCTGCTGTTACTAGTTCAGGTCAGACGGATTTTTTTTTTGGTTTACTCAGGGTCCATTTTTCACAAGTTTTGCTGTAGTTCAGTCTAAACAGGTTTTTTGGTTTACTCAGGGTTTAATTTTTACAGCTTTTATATTATTTTTGAAAAGTAATTGCCACAAAAACTGAATTTAGAAAAAAAATCTGTTTTCTTTATAAATTTCTTGGAATATTGGTAAAAGAGGATGAATCAGAGCTTTTCTTAATTATTCTCAAAATAAGCAATCTGATTCTGAAGCCAAATTAACAAACCATAGTATTAATTTCATGTTGCCCCCAGGTTTGCACTCATACTCAGAGTATGCTTAATAAATAAATAAGCCACAGGCGTTACAACATAGCGGGGATTTGTGTTAAAACAGTCATATCCAGGCGACCGTAAAATGGCTAAATTATATTTTGTTGTGACTCATATCTGTTGATAACCTTTAATTGATCTGCAAATGTTTCTGGATCATGAAAATGTTTTTTATTGTAAAAGGGGGGGGGGGGGGGTGGTAAGAATTTGTTTAACATCATGTATGCAGTACTTTGTAAGATAAAATTTGATATTTTCTTTTAAACAAAGAGGTATCAGGGCTTTTTTTGATATATATGTGTGAAATTAGGTTTAAAAAACTTGTTTCAAGGGTGCTGTAGTAGACTTCTTGTATATCTTTATTGTAAGACTTCCATTTGTACCCCATCCAGTAAATTCAATAAAATGTTGAGGAAAAAATCCACAAAAAATGTTCAAACTGACTTGATTTCATCAGTTTTAGTCCATTTACTCAAAATTTAAATTTTATTTGAGGTTGCAAAAGGAAGTCTGGCATTTTAGACCAATCTTCTACCAAACCCTGAACAGTCAAAAAGACGACAAGATGCAATAAACATATATACATAATACATATATATAATATATATATATATATATATATATATATATATATATATATATATATATATAAAATTGAGTGGGGCTGATCTGAAAGTGCTTGCTTAGACCACTTGACTACTGAGGTCCTCGAGATTTGTTGGAAAAAAAAAAAAAAAAAAACAAAAAAAAAAAAAAAAAAAAAAAAAAAACAAAAAAAAACAAAAAACAAAAAAAAACAAAAAAAAAAAACAACTGAACAGAAACTTTTTTTTTGAAGTAAAGCAATGGAATGTGAAGACACTTGTTCATAAATGTTATCAATAAACTGTCCAAGTGCTAATGGACAGAAGAAGCTATGCATTACACATGCAACTCAAGTAAAAAGGCTGTGTCCATAAATCACTGATTTTTGTCAATGATAATACTAAGGTTTGGTAATAAATTTTATGTTATGCACTTAAAAAAACATTTTTATGTGTCATATCACTAGATTTTAGCTTTGTAAATTGTCTTTTGTCTTATTGAAGTTGACATTTTGATGGACGTTGTCTAAACTTCCTACAACTATCTTCTGACCACTTAATGCACAATGTTACATCTCTTCACTAAATGTCTTGAGAATTCAAAGATGAAGTCATGCCCAGATACGGATTATTGATAGTTGAAAGGTGTAAAACGTGCTCTTTATTGACTCTTTATGATCTCCATTTTGTTCCCAGAGGATTATGGGTAATAAGTCATCCAGAATCCATTAACTTTAACAGAAAATGTTTTAATAATTAAGTAAATTAACATGGATTCTTTTTGTAGAATGTTGTTACTATTCTAAAATAAATAAAAATAATGAAATAATAATTAGAAATCCCTCATTTATTCTACAAAATGTCTTCATAAATTTTCTTTCTTAAGGTGATTTAAAATTTTTATGCTTTTTATAATTTTTCATTTTCCTTTAATTTTTTTAAAATTTGCGTTCCCTTTGTTGTTGATCAATCAGACACTAATTTTGCCACCTGATGGGTATAATTATAATGTCATGAGTTCAGAAAGTATATCAGAATCACCCTGTTTGTCTGTCCTTTTGTCCTCTGTCCCAGTATCATGTCAGCTCCATAACCTCTGCATCCATGGATGAATTTTGATCAAACTTGGAAAATATGTTTTTCAACAAGAGAGGATATGTTGCATACCAAACTTAGGTGTTAACTTCAAAGGTCACTGGATCAAATGTTAGATTTGCAGTTTTAGGGATCGAGGGGTTTTTTCTCTTAAAAGACTACTGTAGGTTTTACTTAGTCCCTGTTATTTTTAGCCGTGGTTACAAATGACAGATCAGTGTTTCTCACTGTTTACATGTTCCAGTACAACTCAGACAGGGTTCTAGTGTTAAAGATTGCATGCTGAAGGTCATGGTTTTCTCAATCAGGACAATTCATCTATAAACTATATACATGTACATGTATATATAGATGAAAGTGGATTATTACTCCACTTCATTCTTCTGAAAATGTATGGTGCATGATCTTTGCACAAATATAGATACAAATGCAAATACACCACCACCATGACCACCATCATGAAATGAAACATTTCTTTGGTCTTTCAAAATCTTTATCAACTTTCCTTAGATTCAAAAATCAATCTTTTTCTTCATAAAAAACACATTGTGTTCAATCTTCAGGGCAATAAATATTTAAAAAAAACAACTTTTGAATCAGATAGTGTTTTTGAATATCCTGTATAAGTTACAAATTGGGCATTATTTCTAGTTTTGATATACAAATTATGTCTCTGGAATACCAAGCCAGTAAAGTGACATGTTGTTTTTGGACATTTTCTGTTTCATCTAGCATTTTGGTTATTTTATAGTCCTTAAAAGATATGCTTTTTACTCAACTTTTGAATTAGATAGTGTTTGTTCCATTTTGATAGAAATTAGATAATTTTGACTAGCACAATATAAATCTTTAAACCAATATTTAAAAAGAAGTACTATGTATCTTTTGTCATTTTATTGATTTCATAATGGATGCGTTTTTTTTTGTTGTTTTTTTTTCTCCTGCACTTGTAGTAAACTTTCAGCAATTACATATATACTCATATAATATTACCATGTTAACAACTTGTAGTAATTAGCATTCCAGCAAATAACATCCTCTCTAGAGTATCAATGCCAAACGCACCCAATCTATCTTCATATTGTTATGGTCAGACTTTCAGCATATTGACTGTGGCGAATGAGTACCATGTACTTACCTAATCAGTACAATCTTAACTCATATCTGTCTGGGTAAAGTGGTATATAATAATAAATACCAAATGTGTTTGATGGTAAGTACTTGATACATGTTGAAATACCAAAAATACAGAAGTCATTTTTTTTTGGCCAATGGTTATAATAGAAGACTATAAATTCTAGTTAGAACAGAGGAAATATACTAACAAAAACATTTTTGTGGATTTTGAAAAAGATTAGCTAGATGTGTTAGATGTTTCCATGATGATAAATTTTCCAAAAATACAGAAAAATTATTTTTCATTAAGTGTTATTGGAATCTAGATTCCTGTTAAAATAGAGAAATTATAGATATATTGACAAAACACTTTGGTGAATATAGAATGGCAATTGATAGTAGTTTTAGTTGAAAAAGGAAAATACTCGAATTCTGACAGAAGAGTTTTGTTGACTTGTGACTTCCATTATCGGAATGATGTAAAAGGATAAATGTGTTCGCCGTTCGTACGTCATGATTGGGAAATATTACATATAGAAATTGATCAATTCTGTTTCTCAAGAGTGTATGTCTGATATCCTAGTTTTGAAATGGCCGATATTAACAGACAGTTAAATTAATACTATGACCGACATTGTCATGAATTTATTTTTGGAAAAAATCCATGAATGATTTTATATATCAGTGGATATGAAATCGACGATAATGGATATGAAATCAACGATAAAGAATATCCTGTTTTAAAAATCTTATTGATGCAAGGCTTGTTGATTTCATTCAGAAAAGTGTCTGCAGTTTTGACGACCGATTTGACATGGCGGACTAACAAACTGGATTATTTGTTGATATTAGTCATTAATTGATGATAAAAAAATCAATAGATTTGTGTTACCATTTAAAAATTTAGATTTCATTCATTGTTTATATATTCTACTACTAATCTTATTGGATTTATCAAATTTCAGAATTGGAATTGACATGATTGACATATGTAATAAATTATATATACTTTAAGTTTCTGATCTACTGAATATTCCATTGATTGATTTTAATAAGGAGTTACAACTTTTATTGTGATAGATTTGCAGAAATTTGGATTCATGTTTAGGGAAAGAAAATTGGAGGAAATTGAATATAAGTTTTACTTCAGATTGAGTTTTACTTTTTTTCGTGATTGAGCTATGTGAAGATTTTTGGAGTTATTACAATTGTTAATTTCATCATTGATTTCATTAGAAATTTCAAAATGTATGTGGACGGTACAATACAGGTGAGTGTTCTATTTATAGCAATTGTAAAATTTCCCTAATGAATTTTACGTAAGAAATTGTAAGTTAGAATAGTCCTCATTTTTGAAATTGCCACAATAGAACATTCTGTGTAAGGTTTGTCTTTAAAAATTGATTATAGTACATGTACCTCTTTTTGTTTGGATTGGATTAATGGTGTTTTAATTCTGCCCCAGTCAAGATACCTTTATTTATAACAAGGCAGTCGGCTTTTGGATGGTGGAGGAAACTGTAGTGCCAGAGAAAACCACCAACCTTCAGCAAACCAGCTGACACATTTTCCCACACTAGGTTCTACTTGAGTGGGATTCAAACCTAGTTGTTGATAATACTATCATCCATAACTATGCATTTAGACCACTTGGTCATCGAGGCTCCCTTGAAAATATGGCAGCCTGGGTAGCTTAGTTGGTCGGGCACTCACCTATGGTGGGGGGAGGTCTTCAGAAATGGTGGACTGGCGATTGAAGGTCATATAGAATCCCATCTGAGGGAATTTAGGGTGAGATTTCCCATAGGACCATAGGAAACTCAAGAACAACATGGGATAAATGAGGCGGTCTGGGTAGCACATTTTATGGAGCACTCGTCTATAGTGTGGGAGGTCCCAGGTTTGATCCCCATCCAACCCTGAATTTTTCTCCTTTCTGTTACAAAAATATGAAATTGAGAAAAAAATGACATGGAAAATATATTGGGAGAAACATGTTGTACATGTCTTATACTGTAATGGGGTTGACCCAGATTAACCACTTCTAAAAACAACATTTTTAGTCAGTATAATGTGGTCTTGTAAGTTTCAACTCAAAAATGCCATCAAAATTAAGTCAAAACACAAAGCAGTTTAAAATACTGGTGTATTTATATTTATTTATACTTTTAAACAGTCATAATTTAAAAAAAAAAAGAAAGAAAAACCATGTGTGCACTAAATTTTGATCAAACACTTTGTAACAGGTGTCTTTGTAAAAAATAATTTTACTGAATTTAAAAATGCTACACAAGCTCCTGTACAAGTTTTAAATGAAAAATAAAATTAATCGATTGCTTAATGTGATAGCTAGATTTCACACGTGGTGCAAAATATCATTGAATTTTTTTTTTAATATAAAAAAATGGTTTCCATGAAGCTGATAAGCAGCTTATTCTGATGTCAGCCTGGAAGGCACCTCTGTAATATGGCTTTACGTCTGAAACAGATATACACCAGCTAATTGACAAATAAATTGTCTGCCAAATGACAAGCATACTAAATGCTTCGTTTTATTTTAATCGGTTTTGAGTATTAATTGTTTGTTTCGTGTCACACTAACATGTCATCAACTACAGTTTATAACAGTGCCTCAGTAGCTGATCAGTGATAAGGGAGTGGAGTTGAGTAATGGTGTTTTACCCCCGTCAAGATTTTTTTCTCTTGTATCAATTGAAGCAGTCAATATTGAAATGGTGGAGAAAACCTGAGAAAAAAGACCACTTACTACCAATCATGTTGATCTGTTATAATTTTAAAAACTCATCCATTCTTTTTTCTTTTCTTTTCATTTTTTGTATTTTTTTAAAATATTTTCTTCATGCAATCTCTCTTTCTCTCTCTCTCTCTCTCTCTCTCTCTCTCTCTCTCTCTCTCTCTCTCTCTCTCTCTCTCTCTCACTTATTTAAACACTCACATTGTTGCCAGCTCATCAACAGTCACTATTGTACTGATGATGATCTTGATAATTAGCCTGATGATGTACTCTACAGGGGGTTTATTGACCTTCTTCTGTAAGGGCCAGAGGGCAGTTTTATAGTGACCATTGGTCAGCTTCTGTCTTAGTTTGACCACATGCATAGTGTAAATATCAAAGAGCCATTAAGCAGATAACTATTGATTCCAATATTGATCCTGTCTCAGGTTTCATTTGTATTGGATTGTACTTGAAAAATTTACTTTAGATTGAGCAAAATAAAACAAAATTTGTTTAATGTGATTAATGCCCTTGTTTGTTTTGGGACAGGAAATGTACATGGAATTCTGGGACACAATGGATCATGGTTTAGATATGGTGTGTGCTTATGTTGGCCTTTTTTGAAAGTAAATAAATAGACATTGTTTATATTATAATGTAAATACCTTTAAAATTTTGTGTGTATTAATGGTTGAATGAGTAAATGAAAATAAATATCCTTTGGCAACATCAACTAAAGGATGCTGAATAAACAAATAAGTATGTAAATGAAAAATAAATAATTTAGTAAATTAGCCTGACATATAAAGATTTTAAAACAATAAATCAATGAATTAAACCAGAATTATAAATAAATAAATTTTTTCTCCAAATAAATAATTTATCAAGAATGTGTAACTATAAATAAATCTATATTCTATATATATTTTTATTTGGGGGGGGGGGGGGATTATGATGTAAAAATGCTACAAAACAAAAAACAATTTGAATGTAGTACACTAGGTTTGATAAGTGGGCGTGTAACTGATTCGGTAGAGTGTCCAGCTAGTATTGGGAGGGCCCTGGGTTCTAGTCCCAGTTTGGCTGCTGCATTTTTTCTCTCTCCTGTTACATTTGGGGACTCGTTCGACCCTGGCTGACCAACAGATTGGTTCCAGGTTGGAACCTGGTGGTTTCAATTCAAAGTGGTTGAATTGAAAATAAGGAAGGAAGGAATGAAGCAGACCAGGCTTGATAGGTGACTGGGTAGCTCAATCTGGAAAGGTCCCAGGTTTGAGTCCCAGTTTGACTGCTGCATTTTTTCTCTTTCCTCTTACATCAAGAACAGTACTCTAAAGATATGAGTAAGAGAAAGAAAACCAACACCCCTAAGGTGCTAATTATGGCAATTTTATCCTAGGTGGATACCTTGTTGGTATCCAGTGGAGTTCCATAAAAATATAAAAAAATAAAGTATGGTTCTGAACACTTAGAATACTGGTAATTAATGATATTATTTTTATTAAAATTGATATCATCAGTTATTTTAAGTGTTTTCAGCCATATTTAATTCATCTAAAAAGTAAAGATTTGAGAAAATATCTAAAGGATTTCACATATAATTTTACGGTCAAGAGCACTTTGTGCCAAATTGAACACTTCAGGTCAAAAACATAAGAAGTGTGTTTTTGGTTTCCTGACCCACCACATTTTTGTAAAGCAAACTTCAAAGTTTTTTTTCCCACCAGAACTCCATATTTTTAACTTTTCCAATTTTTTTTTTTTTGTTGAAGTTTGAACATAAGCTATTTCTAGAAATTACTTTGTAGTTACAAAATCTGTACATACTGTATATATTACAGTTCAAGTATGTACTAGATAAGAATACCTGCTAATTGAACATTGCCCCATAACTAAAGATTTCACCACCACCACACCTTCCAAAAAAAAAAAAAAAAAAGAAAGAAAGAAAAGAAAAAAAAAGAAAGAAAAGAAAAAAAAAAGTAGAATTAATAATAAAAAATTAAATGAAATATTAACCAAACACGCATATTTTTTTTAGTTTGGCCTTAAACACCAGGTTCTCACATGCTCGTGATTTAACAACCATCTTTTTTTATTTAAATTGTTCTATCAGTATACATATTATTTGTTTTCTGTGATCCAGATTAAAAAAAAACAACATCAAACATCCTAGATGTTGTCTACACACAGTGATTAATAAATCAGAAATTGATTTTAAACACAAATAACAAATTATCTATTCAATACAAATTAAATGTTCATTCAGTGTTATGAAACTAAACATTTTCTCGCTATTAGATTACCAGTTATTTAATTAGAGTTGTTTCCCTTGTAGTGAAAAAAATGCTGCTAATCAAGTAAGAAAAATGTAATAATACAATTTTAAAAATAGATAGTAAATTTCACCTTTAAAGCGAAGTCTGAAATTGGGTTTACATTCTATCTGGTTGAAATATATATATATATATATATATATATATATATATATATATATATATATATATATATATATATATATATCTTGTGACATACAGGTATGAACTGACAAAATTGCCTATACTTGGATCTGCCTGAAGCTGATTAAAACTTGATTGGGCTGTGGTGACAGGGGTGATCTGTAAATGGCTGTTTTTGTCCACTCGGCCACAGAACCTCCATCATTTAGTATGGTGGATGAAACTAGAAAACCAATAGAAAACAAGTTGTTAAAGAATTTTGGTCCATCTAAACTATCACAATTATTTCCTCCTTCCTTCACAACCAGTGGCCAATAAAAATCACAAAAACTCTTAACTGGTACCATAATCTATTTGTCCTAATTTCAGAACACCTTGAATTAACATCAAAAAGATTCTTTTTCACCATTTACCTGACTTAAGCGTTATTCTTTGTTTCTGTATAAAATATGAGACATTAAAATCTCTTTACTGGTTAACCAAACATTCTTGATAGCAATTAATAAGAAATTATTAATACAGTCTGGATTCTGGAAGATTATATATATATATATATATATATATATATATGAAAGGTACATGATTAGAAACCTATGTAAAAATCATATTAGTTAGCTGGTATGTATTACAACCATACGGAAGCTATCAAACAAGTTTTATTTTGATCGTTATATTAAGTTAAAAAGATTGTATTACATTATATAAATACATCTGTTTTAGATGATTTTTCACAAGAGTATTAGTTGAAACAGATTTACCTTGAAGAAAAATAAAAATACATATGGATTTAGTTTTATTTTATTTTTTGCTTCTTTGTGCCCATAATTTGAAGGTCAAAGGTGTTTTTTTCTCTTTTTGTTGTTAAGATTTTGTAGCTGCCATTAACCTGACTAATCAAGATCAAGATGTCTTCAATATGGATGTGTAATGATTATATCTATTTCAGTTATCTTATCCATTGTAATTCAATAATATAAAATTTCCTTTGCTTGATTGAAAGTAGGTCACAGTGATCTGTTGGTTCAAAATTGGGTTGGACACTTGTTGAGATTTGAATTTCAGGAATATTTGTTGTACACCTCTTTTAAAAAATCGTTATTTATTTTTTTAGGAATGTTAAGATTTTTGTATGGTAAACATGTATTCCAAGAAAATGTCACATTGGACTTATATGATATACCATGGAAAGAAACCTAAGTAGCATGTATGCCCCTCCATTTATTAACAGATTTTTATTTAGAAATTTATCCCAACCCTTCCTGTCTAAAGAGACAACTTTTGTCTTATTGAATTTGTCACCTTCAATAAGCCTTAGGCTTATAATATGTTTCTGTCAAGCAAGAGGCTCTTCTGGTAACCAATATATTCCCACCTTCATTTGTGACCAATCAAATCACAGAATGTAATTTTTAATTGTCATTCAACTGGCAAAGTGCTCCAAAGTGTGTCACTTCTAAAAATACTGTTGTTCATGAAAGAATGCATTGAGAACAATTTGCCAGTCAAATAACAAACAAAGTTGTTGTCTTTGTCTAATTGGACAAAAATTAGGGTGTGAAAATATTGTTTAATGGAAGAGCTTCTTGCTAAATGGAAAACAACCAGTCAGATGCGGCTAATGTTTGATCTGGATTGTTGCTGCCATCATAGACAACATAACTTCATGCTTTTTCAGACTAATGAACAGATATCAAATATTAAATCAACTGATACTTAATTGCATTATTGTTTTCAGTATGTATTATGATGATGGTTGTTCGTTCATGCTATCTTCTGTCATTTTTGTGTTGGCTTTGTGTTCATTAAGCTTTTCTTTGACAAAAACTCCCTAAAACCTTGCTAAATAACAGCTTCTATTGTGCTTAAGATAATCAAAAATTATTTTTTAAAAAAATCAAAAATTTATTCTATTCTTTATTAAGTTTTCAGACATATTGATTTGACCTTGACCTTTGTTAATACAAGTACATTTCTGTCACGATCTCATAGGAGACTTATGTTATATATTTGTATCTTATGATTGATCCTATCCAGTCTCCAGACATTTATTAATGCAGACAAAAACCCATAAATCATTCTTTGAAATCTCAATAAACTGGTGTGGATAGATAAATTTTATGCTTAGTGACACAAAAATATTTAAGGTTATAGATTTTTTGAGCCAGATTATAGTATGATCAATTTTCAATATGACTTTTTTTGTTGCTAAGGGCATAAAGGCTATAGCTGTTTGAACCAAATTATACAGTGATATACATGTATATTCTTCATGCAATGTTACCATTTTTTTGGACAAAAGATGGTAAGGATATGAGTTTCAAGACATTTTGATAATGTGATCCAATCTTCCTACAGTGTAAAGGTATTGTTTCCAGTGACAGATAAGTTGTTGAATATGATACAATATGGCTATGTTGTTGCTTGAGCATTTAGTTTTTTTTTTTTTTTTTTTTTTTTGTTTTTTTTTTTTCTCCTCTCTGTCAGATGAGACTAGGTTATATTTCTGATATTGTATGCCAGTTGTGCTGTTGCTAAGGGACATTTAGGTTACAGTGTTTTGTGTCAGATAAAACTATGGTCTTTCTTCATACAGAATTGGTTGTTTTGTTGCTAGGGACATTTAGATTACAGTGTTTTGTGTCAGATAAAACTGTGGTCTTTCTTCATACAGAATGACTGTTTAGTTGCTAGGGACATTTAGGTTACAGTGTTTGAGTCAGATAAAAACTGTGGGTCTTTCTTAACTTCATACAGAATGACTGTTTAGTTGCTAGGGACATTTAGATTACAGTGTTTTGTGTCAGATAAAACTGGTCTTTCTTCATCAGAATGACTGTTTAGTTGCTAGGGACATTTAGATTACAGTGTTTTGTGTCAGATAAAACTGGTTTTCTTCATACAGAATGACTGTTTAGTTGCTAGGGACATTTAGATTACAGTGTTTTGTGTCAGATAAAACTGTGGTCTTTCTTCATACAGAATGACTGTTTAGTTGCTAGGGACATTTAGATTACAGTGTTTTGTGTCAGATAAAACTGGTCTTTCTTCATACAGAATGACTGTTTAGTTGCTAGGGACATTTAGATTACAGTGTTTTGTGTCAGATAAAACTGGTCTTTCTTCATACAGAATGACTGTTTAGTTGCTAGGGACATTTAGATTACAGTGTTTTGTGTCAGAAAAACTGTGGTCTTTCTTCATACAGAATGACTGTTTAGTTGCTAGGGACATTTAGATTACAGTGTTTTGGTCGATAAAACTGTGGTTCTTTCTCATACAGAATGGCTGTTTGTTGCTAGGGACATTTAGGTTACAGTGTTTTGAGTCAGATAAAACTGTGGTCCTTCTTCATACAGAATGGCTGTTTGTTGCTAGGGACATTTAGGTTACAGTGATTTTGAGTAGATAAAACTGTGGTCTTCTTCATACAGAATGGCTGTTTGTTGCTAGGGACAGTTAGGATCACAGGGTTTTGGTCAGAGTAAAATTGTGGTCTTTCTAAATACAGAATTGGCCGGTTTTTGTTGATAGGGACATTAGGATCACAGTGTTTTTTGTCATGATAAAACTGTGGTCTTTCTTAAATGACAGAATGGCTGTTTTTTTTGCGTCTAGGGACATATCGATACATTGTTTGTGTTCAGATAAAACTGTGGACTTCTTAATACAGAATGGTTTGTTGCTAGGGACATATCAGTTACAGTGTTGTGTCAGATAAAACTGTGGCTTTTCTTTATACAAAATGGCTGTTTTGTTGCTAGGGACATTTATGTCATAAATGTTGCAGATTATACTTTGATCTATATTTTTATCTCGATACAATTTGACTATTTTGTTGCTAAGGACATTAAAGTTACTAGAGCAAGGTGGTACATATATTTCTATTATATTATTTGACCAAATTGTTACTGTAATTTTTTTCTCGTGGCTTCTTGTGATTATTTGTTGTCTTCTGGATCATCTTGGAACTTGAAGTCAAACTGTTATGCTTTCACCAAATGTTTCAAGGGTCCGGTAGTACATCCAAAGGTCATTTATAGAAGAAACTGACATTTGTGATTGCTTTTTAATTGGACAATGGGATTGGTACATTAGTTTGACATTCTATGCTTTACTGATGTGACAGACACAAGTTTGAATCAAGCCCAAAATGTAATTAAAAAGATAATTCTTGTAAGTCTATCTTTTAAAAATTCTTTTGAAATATTATCATAGTAATATCTTTAACCATGAATATGCTTTTTTCTCTTCATAAACATGACTTTGAAGGCTATGGGGCACTTGTGTTGTAAGTAATGGATAATCAGTTTTTAGAATTAATCTTTGACAACATTTGAAATATAATGGAATAAGAGCAAAACTCAAATATTTATTTTAAAAATTATATCAAATTGTAGCTTTTGTTTTTATAAATCTTAAAACGTTTAAGACTTCTTGTTGTTGGTTAAAAATATAGAAATATGATATTAGTTGTTGTTATAATAAAAAAACACCAATTAATTTAATTTTTATTGAACATTTTTTTTCTTTGTTTTTATGACCAAGAGTCCAGCACAAGTGTGAGATACCATCATAAATCAAATTACAATTGTTGAATCTCGTGATTTAGGAAACAGACTTGTATGATAATCAGAATCTGGTTCCGGAGAATGAATATAATTTTGGTTACAGTAATGAATGTTTATTAGGGTGACTCACTCATTAATAATTACTGATAACAAGGATGTTAAAAGGAGGGAAGGAAAAAAATAATATATAATTTTGATGGCTGATAAGAGATTCTGTACATGATGTTTTGACTTTAGAATAATCGTGATAACCATTCAGAATTTTGATTTTTCTTGCTTTATCAGTCTCTAGTTCATGACTGTTCCATCTTATCTGTTTTATCAAACTCAAACTCTTAAGATATGTTGGGGGCTGGAGGCCAGGCCCCAGTTTTACAAATATTCACTTGAATGTACACTCAACTCAAATGAAGGAATATATCAATGTTAATTTTTAAGACATTACACAGTTAAAATTGAATATCTAATGTTTTATAAGAATTGTTTGGTGAAGGTCTGTTGAAAAAAAAAAAAAAAAAACAAAAACAAAGCATTGTTTCATAAAACTTAACATTTTCAAAATATTGATGAGAGAAAAATGTGAATATTTGAGTTGAGTGTACACTCAGTTGAGTGAATGATTGTGATTCGGGCCAGATGATTGATATTAGTGAAAAGAAAAAGATGCAGTATTAATATCAATTGAAATTGGTATTTCTGAAATGGTGGAGAGAACCAGAGTGTCAGTTTAGAAACTGGTAAACTTTCTCACACTAGGATCTGCCTGGGTAGAATTTCAACCTTAGCAGTAAGAGGCACTGTGATCTGTACGTGCATGCTTTAAGATCATTAGGTCACTGAGACCCGTGCTATATAAATATGATTATGATTGTACTTGATTTAATATTCTGCCATACATTGGGTCACTACCAATCACTTGGTGTAATTTTAATAGCATCTAGAGAGCCTTTTTTGTTAATTAACACATTTTAAATTTCATAAATTTTAGATCTTGAATAATTGACAGATCCCAACCAACTCCTCTCTCTCTCTCTCTCTCTCTATCTCTCTCTCTCTCTGTCTCTCTCTCTCTCTCTCTCTCTCAGACTCTCTCTCTCTCTCTCTCTCTCTCTCTCTCTCTCTCTCTCTCTCTCTCTCTCTCTCTCTCTCTCTCTATATATATATATATATATAAGCAAGAATGTTAAGGCATGGCATATCATTTCTATACCATACCTTTGCTTTACCTTTCCAAGGCTATCTTGATATGATTTTTTTCAGATAACAAGCCATACTTTCTTAGTGAGATAACTGAGATTATTATATCTCACATTATCATTATTAGTTCTGACCATTTCTTTTTTTTTTCTATGCAAAGTAATATGCCTGCAAGAATCACAAAACCCTGAATTATGTGAACATGCATTGTATTATACTATTAAACGATCACTTTATTATAATCTGGCTAAATCTGGAAACAAGATAGGACAACATATTAGGCTAAACTAAATAATTCTGTGTTTGTTTTATCATTATGCAAAAATATGAAGACATATTTAAACCCTGTGATAATTGAAATTTTGAGTAAATCCAAAATCTGTATAATCCATAGAAACTGTTTCTGTCATTTGACTGAAATTCTATCCTGCGGCATTATTATAAAATTCAATATTTTCTCTAAAGCGAATTTACAATTAATTGAGTCTGAATGTAAAATTACTGACTAGCACCCTGTAAACAAGACCTTTAGTCCATTATAGTGTGCTCAGTTTAGACAGGGTTCATTGTAGTCAGCAAGATGTTTTTTTTGTTTTTTTAAAAAAAAAAAACAAACTTCAAATTTACCAGCTTTTGTATAAAATTTGTAATGAAACCTTTCTGGTTGAGAAATAATAGGTGTTTTCATGTTTCAAAACTACCAAACAAAACACTATGAGGTAGGCATTTCTTTAATCAAGATGAGTGGCTCAAAGCATATGCTAGTTCTAGTGTAAGAAGGTTTAGTTCATTAAAGGTCCGAGGTTTTTTTTTTAACACTCCAGTTTTCCTTACTTTACCTAAATTGACCTCTTCTGTACAAATGATAGGATACTGACTAGGCATAAAAAATTATTTATTCACTGCCGCTTTTATTTATCAGATGCTACCATCATATAGTGATTGAATAAAAAATAAATAAATAAATAAATAAATAAATAAATAAATAAATAAATATTTTTCTTAAGTAAGCTCAAACAGATCTGTAAGTTATAAAACTGGAAACACAAAAATTTTTCCTTGGCCTTACTATATTATTGGTACTTTCACTCTATCAGGATCATCATCTGACAGACATATGCATCTAGCTTAAAATTTTCCTGTCATTTTGATATTTCCCGATTTTTATGCCACTAGTATCTAATCAGTGTAGTCATCTTCAGGCACGTGCAAGGGCTGTTCCTGCAAAACATAAATTGTTGCGCAATGAAATAAAATGCCGTAATGAAACTTGATATTCATCAGATATTGTAATTTTGATAATCATTTAATATCGTTTTAAGATATGTACTAGAAAAAATTTAAAATTATGATATTGTAATTTTTTATTATATAATAATGTCACTGTGATATGATACTAGAAATTGGATTGAAAGAATGACCTGAATGTAATTAATTTTCAGTGAGTCAGTCATTTACTTTTTTTAATTATCAGAATAATTTGTACACATGTACAAGTACCGGTAATCATAATATTTTATCATTTTTGAATAATCTTATTTATGAACTGGTGATATTTCAAAAACATTTTTAACTCACGGAAAAGTTACCATCATGATTCTGGAATCATGTTAGTGCTTGCATCAGTCGTAAAAAATTTTGATTAAGGATTTATGTTTTAATTATTTAATGAGAATTTTAACTGAATTGAATGGGGGTGAAGTAATGGCGTTACATGCCCCAGTCAAGCTTTTTTTTTTTCATATATTGAGACACTTGAATGGTGGAGGAAACCAAAGTGTCAGGAGAAAACCCCAGCCTTTGGCAAGGGAACTGACAACAGTGAGTCTCACACAAAAAGGATCTGTCCAAGTGTGATTCAGAACTTTGGGGTAAGAGGCACTGTGATCTATAAGCTTGCACTTTAGACCACTAAGACACTGAGACCCCCTCGCTTACAGAAATGATGGGGGTCATAATTCCTGAATGTGTGTCATTATTGGGATCTATTTTTAAAATTTTTATTTTTTTTACTTTTCCCATTGATCGAAATTGTATACTATAAATATATATACATGTACTAGACAGTTCTTTTGGCAACTCTTGTGAAATAAAGTGTTAATGGCAAAAGTTTTCAATGTATAAATGTATTTTTTTTTCTTTTGTTTGTTTGTTTGTTTAATTCAACTTTTTAAAATTTCACATTATCCAATCAAAATGTAGGGTTTGCCACATTATGCAGGTGCAGATTTACTGAAGTGTGTTCTGATGACAGACCAGATGGCTTGTTCATTTGAAATCAATTTCAGGTACTCTTGACAATGTTCATTTCAGGAATCTAAATTATGAAAGTTTATTTTTTCAGCTGTTTGAAATTGTACTAATGTTTATAGTAAAATATATATTTGTATGTTAGTGTCCAAAAATACATAGATGTATGTACCTATCAGGGAAATAATTGCTTGTGCTGATTAAAAACAATAAAACTGTGTAAACAATATCTAGAAAAGATCAAACTAAATGATCTAATCTTTACACAAAACCACTTGCTATGTGACCTTATGCAAATGAACCTATTTCATGTAGCTGCTGACTTGAAGCAAGGGGTATTGCTTCCATCTCTCTATCCCTGTAACTCACCTGAACCTGCTGGACACCTGTCTCCTAGAACTTGGCAATCAACAAAACAAAATGCCAGAGTAACAGATAGTTAAAGAAATGCTCAGAGTTGCTGCTGTCTTTGTGAGGTAGCACCTAAAAGTTGTCCTGACTGCCTTGCTAATGCAGTTTTTTCACCAGTATGATGGCCAGTTGTCTATGAGCTTGCACAATAAAGTTGTCTTGGGTGTGGTGTGCCTGTGCACATGTATCAGAGATTCCTAATTGTTAAATGGCTAATTTGGTACATAGTTCCAAAAAAGTTCACAAAATTACACTGATTTACATTATGTTTCCCTAGTAGATCATTTCTTGCTAAGAAAAGCCCATAAATTCTTATTAGAGAAAAATTCTTGCATGTGCTGTCATGCTGTTAGCATGTTAGGATGTCATAACACTTGTCATATCAATATGGCGAAGGCATGCCGTGGCAATTAAAACCTCCTATGAGATATCATATGTTGCAAAAAAATCTCCCTTTTATTTCTTTACTTAAAAATTAGCTGACATTTCTTACCCATTTATATCATTAGAAGTATTTTTAATGATCAATTTGGGGTTTTAAGACCCCTAGTCTAGACTTTAATTATGAATAAAAATAATTATGATTTTAAGACCTTTTAAATTATGGATAAAAAAAATGTGATTTTCAGTTATGGAATAAATCTTATCTCAGAGTATCTTGGCAAACATCAGGTTCAGGTGTTGACAGAATGCACCATTTAACACAATAATATTTTTTTTCAATTTTTTGGGGGGAAGTATGCCCCTGGATCCCGTAGATTTGAAGCACCATTGGTACTTCTATTTTTTGCCTCATTTACAATTGGTACCTTTCATCCCTGGATGCACTGTGATTCGTAAGCATGCACTTGGCCACTGAAGCCCCATGGCCAATAGTATTCAAGGACAGACTGTTGCCTTTAGCTGCATAAAAAAATTGCATATTGAAAGATATAGTAAACTTATGGAAAAAACGCTTAAAATTTGAGTACTTTCGGTCTTAAAAAATAACTGTGTAGTTTAATGATTTCAAAGCCATAAAAATATGTTAATTCTCTGTCTTTTACCATCTTCTCATCCAGACAGTTTTATCCAACTATAATCTCAAACCTTATCTCAAATCGATGTATATAGTAAGTTTTCAATCAAACTGCCTAATTAATACCACATAAATCTGGAGAGTTTTACAATATAAAATATCAATATGGCCAGACAGTGAATCACCATTATCAGTTATCCATCATCAACACTATTGGGGTCAGTCTGGATGGTCAGTTTTAATGAGGTTTACAACCGTGATTTATTAAGCCTGGACTCAACAATATTTGCATTTTAATTACACTTTTCCTATTTTACGATACTGCTGGAGTATAATGAGATATTGTTTGGGTCTTGTTTTTATATTTAATTGGACAGTGTAACACATAGTTATGTGTCTCTTTGTTTGATTTTGCCAATAAAAAATGTTGGGTCAAAATAAAAAAAAGTGATATGATAAGAGTTTCATTTTATCACAGAAGATCTGTGTAAACTTTGTATTACACCAGTTTGTCTTTAGACAAATTATTTTATCATTGTAAAATTTGTAATGACACTTTTATTTATTTATTTATTTATTTATTTATTTATTTATTTATTTTAAAAAAATTATGTATTGTGTAACCATTTGTATAAAACCATCAAGAATTATTTTAAAAAAAATTAGTTAGCTTCAATAATTGAGATGTCCTCAATAGACAGGGGGTCTTGATTGAAGTTCATTACACCATATTCTGTAACTGCCCCTTTATATATTTTCTGATTCCTATTTTTTTTTTTTTTTTTTTTTTTTCGGTTTCTACAAAATCTTTTTTAAAAAAACTTCTGGAACATGTATTACAACTAAGATTCAGTTTCTAATAATCAAACCACCCATATAGAGATACAAGTACTTGTATTACACAACGCCTTTATCTTTACCAGACCTGTGTTTTACCATTCATAAATTTGATCCAATCAGGATATCCCAGAATTACAGTTAAAGGAGGCAATGGGGGTGTTGTACTAATAAATACATGTGATTCTTACCCCCCAAAGATTTGACTCATTTATATTGAGAGCGAAGAAAAACATTTTATATCTCGTTAATATGATGAGTTTTTAAAATTTTGTTTTTTAAAAACTTCAGTTTGTTGTGATTTAACAAAAACTTGGATTTATCTGACCAAAATGTAGAAATTAGTTTTCTTTTAGATGTAAAAAAATATTTTTTTGGATTATTTGTTAATAATTCTGAAAGTTATAGGACAAAAAAATATTTATAGTGTTTTCGTTAGTTAGACAAAATTTTGTATCGGAGTGTTTTACGTTGTTTGGGTTTATTTATATTTCTTGGTTAAAACTGAAATGCAGAAAAGATTTTTTATAAAAAGAAAATGATATTTTGTGTGGTGGAATTTGTTAATATTTCCAAAATGTAGTAACAAGGAATTTATTTATCATTTGGGTTTCGTTATTCATTGTGGGGGACTAACAGAATGGTCTTGGAGTACATTATAACGGTTTGGGACTCTGCGGAACCAAAGACGTATAATACTGAGGTAAGTTTAATTGATATACCGGTACATTAAACATACTTGCAGCTCCATATTAAACAAATATTTTTTCTTAAAAGTAACAGGTGTGTTATATCAGCTTTGTTAATAATAAGAATTTGATCTTGTATGTAATTATTAATTTTTTTTTTGGTTTTAAAACAACTACACAACAATGAAGTCTAGTCTTCTAAGTTTTAATTTTATTTTTGTATTTTAAAAAATTCAAATTACTTAAAAAGTTCAATTTATCATTCCATCTTAAATATATTTCATTTTTTCATCTTGTGGTTTTATATTTCAAAAATTATATCATCCTTAGTTTTTTTGTTTATAATCTCTCTCTCTTTCCCAGAATCTCTCTCTCTCTCTCTCTTTCATTCTCTCTCTCTTTACACACACACACACACACACACACACACACACACACACACACACACACATATGTGTATATATATATACATATATATATATGCAAAAAGAATGTTAAGGCATGGCATATCATTTCTGTACCATACCTTTCCTTTACCAAGGCTATCTTGATATGAATTTTTTCAGATAACAAGCCATACTTTCTTAGTGAGATAACTGAGATTATTATATCTCACGTAATCATTATTAGTTCGTGATGTGTTCAAATTGTTGAATAACACCAAAAAATGCAGTCATAGCAAAGGTAAAAATTTCTTCCCTTTTTCCCTATAGCTGGTGGTATATTGATATGAATGAAATATTCTCTATTGGGACTTAAAACCCATTAAATAAATAAATCTCTTTTCCCTTCTTCCACACACACACACACACATACACACACACTTATATATACATGTATATATATATATAACTTATTTGATTACGAAATTGAAGCTTGTTTATCATGATTCATGGAAAATGTGGTGACTTCGATCTTTGCAATTTATTGATCTGTGTGATATAGATATACTACTCAATAAATTTAATGTCGTTTGGAATTCCCGATAGATCATTGGTATAAGTAAAAATGACGGTCCATTTACATCATACAAATGAATATAAGTAAACATATGTCGCATCTTGGGACCAATGAAATGGAATAAAAAACTTCATTACTAACTTGTTAGAGTATGTGACATACATTGTGAGTCAACTTCAAAAGACGCACGCATAGTTATTTTTATTTACCTAATGTGATTAAACTTGTATATGTTCATATTTTTCATTATTCGTCAGTGTTTTGTTCAATCATGTCGCCGACTTCTCCATCCAGGCAAAAGGTATAGTGGTTATATATCTTTTTTTTATATTTTATGTCGAGGAAGTCGCATTTATGTTTTTCGATCATTAATATCTAATGATCTGATTTTTTAAAACAAAAAAAAATCCTATTTAGGTTATAGAGAATGAAATAGAGTTAAGTTAAAGTGCTTGAGACCCTGCCAATTTTATATTTACATATATCAAAACATTCAGATTTGGAATGGTGGAGGAAACTGAAGTACCTGAAGAAAACCACCTTTCTTTGGCAAGAGGACTGACAAACTTACACACATGGATTTGTTAGAGTGGGATTTAATTGAAAAAAAAGGCAGTGAGAGTTGTTGTTATTCATTTATTAGAGTCATTCTTTAACAAATAATTAATATTTATTGGACTGATAAATTATAATGGATGGGGTTTTTCTCAAAAAAGATAAATAATTCATATTTATTGAAGTAATGAATTTCAGTTGTGGTTTTTATTATTTAATTTCAAGGACTAAATTAAATACTAATGAGAAGGGGATATACATACATATATATATATATATATATATATATATATATATATATATATATATATAAACTAGATTCACTTTTTGTTTAACATTAACACCATTCTGCCACCATTAAATTGAAATGAGGAAATTTTTTTGTCTCTAAAGCTTATATTCACTTTCTGAAGATTCAGTAATCAGTCTTTTCTATATAAAAAACCACTGTGGTAGCTTAGTTGGTAGAGTGCTCACCTTGTAAGTGGGAGGTGGTGGGTTCGAACCCCCGGCTAAGTTTTACCCAGGACTTGAAAATGGGTAGTGGCTGTTCTTTCGCCAAGCACTTGGCATTACAAAATGAAAGTCATGGTTCTTTTGGATGGGACCTTAAAATAAATGAGGTCCTGAGTCATGGCAGGCATGGCACGATAAAGAACCTTTGCTGTATAATGTCATCAGCGCGATGCACAGGCAAGATTTCTGCACTTTCGCCAAAAGCTGACGATGTCTCGATTTTAATGAAATATCCTTGACTTGACATTAAACACCATTACTCAACTCAACTTTCTTCATAAAAAAAATTAATAATTTGATTGACTCAGTTCTTCTATATCTATATATATACTTATCATCAGAAACATATGTTAAGCTTGTAATATTGGTAGTAGAATAAATATAATGGACAAGATACACAGAAGATATCTTAAGATTTATGCCAGATTGCCAAGAAATCATCTCCGCATTATGTCTTTAAGAACAGTTTATGATATTAATATATTGTGATGTTTAAGTACTAAATCGTGTATAATATGTGGTATATTCTTTGTATTATCATCATCATTTTTTAATAGTTGATAACTATTGTATAAGGAAGGAGGGGGGCTTGATGGCTGAGTAGTTGTATTTTTAGCTTTCAAACCCAAACGCAAGGCATTAGTACCATTGTGTGACCTTAGTTGACTGCTAGTGAAAAGGGTTTGTTTTTGTCAAGAGCCTGGTAACAATATATTGGACTAAGTGGTCAGTGTCAGCAGTGTTTATCTGCAACATTGGTGACAGGTGTACAAGCACCCTTCAGCCCACCAATAGCATACACTTGAACAGAGTTTATAAATACTTGCATTATACTCAACACATGAACACATGAACTTTGTTATGATGATCGAGATTAAGGAAAAAATTGTCTCGTCACAAATGGCTGAAAAATTGCTGATGTGACATAAGACAACATTAACCAACCAATCAATCTGTTATATCTGAGCTATTATACCTACAGTGAAACCTGTATACATTGAACCTGTAGTATACTGAAAAAAAAACTCTGCTGAAACTGAACTAGTTATCCAGGCAAAGGTATTAATATTGTCTTTTAAACAAACCTGTGTCCACTTACTTCATCTAAGTTCAAATTCAGTTAGGCAGATTGAAGAGTGAAAAATATTGGTGTTTTTCTCCTGGCACTCCTAGTTCAAAATTCGACATCAAATTTTATTGGGAAATACTATGACTGAGAACGAAAACGGTTCATTCACATTTATCCAACATTTGAAAATTCAGTATTCACACTTATCCAACATTGGATTTACGCACCATTGGCTTTAAGATTATTTACCTGTGGTGTGATCAGCTAGTTTTCCCTACCAGAATAAAAGTTCCTTTACTATAAAAAGTAAACCATAAATAAAAAGTAAATATGTTGAATTTTTAAAATTAATTTTTTTATTTCCTACCTTAATAAAATTCAAAAATGTCACATTCAATAAAAAATATTAAAGTTTTAACCAAAAATTAAAAAAAAAACTACTATAAGAAATAAATATGTCAATTTTTATAATTAAAAAAAATTATTTTTTATATTTATTTATTTTTTCTTTTCATTTTCTTCTCTTTTTGACACTCAGAATTCGCTAAGAATTTACAACACTATGTCACTTTTTAATGATTAATGATTAAATGGAAGGATTGTGCAGTAGCACCTAATGAAATTTGTTAAAGAGATTTATTTTCAAATCTGATAAATAAGTTTAGTTTTTTTTTTTGCAAGTGGTACTTTTTATTTATGTGATAGTGCTAATTGATATTAGTACAGTGAAACCTGTCTATAAAGGCCACTCAAGGGATGCAGCCAAAGTGGTCTTTATAGACAGGTGGCCTTTATAGACAAGTTCTCTGATCAACGATCGTCAAAAATTATTATCTGAACCGTTCTTTTTTATTCATTTTAGTACCAAAATTAAACTGAATATAGCTAACCATATTGTTAAAAATTGTTTCTTTTATAACTTGAGATAAACCAAGAAAAACAAATTTAACATCAATTTAATCAACATTTTCAGGAATTTACAAATCCTTTGCACCACACCGGCCTGGCAACATTCATATGTCTACATGATCTATTCTCTCTATTTTTTTGCTAGTTATAGGGGTGTTGCATAGTGAAGTATTATTCTTATCACGCTTCCTTACACCTATACAAACATAATTAGGTCACTTCAGACCCATATCACACTCTTGCTAATTCAGACTTCAAAGGAAGTTGTTACTATTTGCATGTCTTTATTAAAAATAACTATTAATTTTTAATATAAAAATCGTACACAAACATAAAATAAATCATAAAATTTTTTTCTGGTGCCGAATTTAATCGAAGTCGGTGCCGAATTGAATTTAAATTGATACCAAAATCATATCGTTCCCGAAATGACTTTTTACACTGGTGCCGAGATGACTTGATATTGCATCGTTGTACGATATCAAACTAACGAGATTAATGTCCGTTAGTGGTAGAACAGCACAACCGGTTTATTTCCCAAGATACATTTGCTTCATAGTCTGATAACACAGCTTTGATTTGGGTTCGTCCAACACCATAACTTCTGCGAGTTTCCTAGTACTTAATTTCTCCTATACAGATTTATTAAACAATTCTACTCGCTGTTCTAAAGTCAATGCATTCCGTTTACTATGACATAAAGAAAAAACATCAAATATTACTGCATGTTATAAAATTGAAAAAATGTCAATGTCTTATCGGGATGTAAGCTTTACCCAATAAGGCCGCTTAGACACATATAAACAGTGTTGCATTATGGAAATTTCCGGAAACTGACGAAGTTTCGTAAACATTGCAAATGGCCGCTATAGACAGTTCTGTTGAAGCTTGGGGTCCGAAAAATGGTGGCCGCTGGCCGCATAAGACAGTGACCGCTATATAGAGGTGAAATAAAGAACAAAACTCATCGGGGGGAATAAGATATGGCCGTTATAGACAAGTGACCGCTTTATACAAGTGGCCGCTAACACAAGTTAGACTGTATTTAAAATGTGATGCAGTTACTGTAACATTATATTGCTTAATGTCATTTGAATTTTTAAAAATATTTAATATTGGTTTTAAAAACAATGTTACTGGTTTAAGATTAAATACTTAATATCAATCAATATCTTTATTCAGCATAAAACATTACAATGTTTATAGCTATCATTGATCACAATCAAATACAATGTATAGCACACAGGATACATCTAAATATGAAGTTGTGTTATAAAGTAGACAACATACATTTTAAACCAAAAGTTTTTCTCTATGTTTAAATGCAAAATACGCAAATTTTGATAATTTTTAAATTTTTAAATAGTGACTGGAACAAGTCATAAGATATTTGAATTTATGGATATTTGGCCAATGACAAAAAAAATTTTGGGTGAAAAACTACGTCTAAGGTATGAATAAGCAGGACAAACTAACAAAAAAAAAGGTATTCGTTTTCGACAATTTTACAAAATGTACCATATGTTATTCTTTTAGCAATAAATAAGTTTTCATTTTTGAGTAACTGTTCAATATCGTTTGCCACCTTTGAAAGAACTGATATTCTAATATTTGTTTTAAGATATTAAAATTCACATATATATGATTCTGGTTTAACCAGAGATCAGTCATACCTAAATCTGATAACAAATTCTTAACATTGTATGCCCAGTTCATTTTTTGTTACATTTTCCACCATCATATTGTTTTGTTTTTTATTTTTAATTGGAATTATATAAATCAGGTGCAATAAAAATCTTTGAAAATGAAACTTCTTTTCATTTTACCTGGTATATTTAATCTTTTAAAAGGTGAAGGTATGAATTTCCCTGTTCACAGTACCCAAGCCCACCTATTGTTTCCATTTTCCTTTGATGTCATTTATCAAGATTCTTTCTTTATTACACTCTGCACCACGGAGGTGGTATTAGAGGTTAAACTGTACAACATATACATATATAAAATGGCAGTACACATAATACATAGGTAAAGCTTGATTTACGACAACAAAATAGATATAATTACATGTATATACTGTTTGTGACAAAATCATATATACAGTTACTAGTACAATGTAACATGTTTGATACTTAAGTGTAATATTTTAAGCCATCTTTTATAAACTTACATAAATTTAACAATTCTATCCTGTTTGTACTATTCAATAAGTATTGTAATTTTAGAATATTTGGTTTTACATAATATTTTTTCTTTATATATTTTATTCTATTGATTTTAAAGAAGCTACATTCCAATAAAAAATGAAATTCGTCCCCAATTTTATCAGAATTACAAAGAGTACATATTACTAGTCATTCCTATCTACATTAACCCACCAATCCAACATAAAATTTACCTTTTCATATACCACAATATCAAATGTTGGATAAATGTGAAGACACCAACGAAAACACAGTGTCTCCATTCTGCCTCAATTACCTTCTCCATGGTGTTTTATTTCAGGCAGGTTCTAATACACTTTAGTATTCATCGGATTTTTCAGTTGATGGCAAGTTTTTTTTTTCCAGAGCTTTTTAAGGTCAATGTGACCTACTTTTTATATGTACTCAGAATATAAAACAACCTAGAAAATCAATTTTTCATGATGTAAATTTGATTTTTCAAGGTTATATCAACCTACATTTTATATAACATGTATGTATTTTTTTTTAAAGAAATATGTATTTTTACCTATATCTCCATAAATTTGTTATGTGACTTTTAAGACAAATATATTATTTTTTTTTATTATCTGACTATAAAAATAATGAATGTGACATTTAATTAATTATATAAAGACACAAATATATTCACATTTTCTTTAAAGGAAGTCTGTTTTTCATGTTGCGACTTATTTTTGGTAATTTACGGTAAAATTTATTCTGTCTTGAATAAAAATTGTAACGTGGATGTAAAGTTATACTTTAAGTTAGTAAGATATGGATAGTGCAATGTCTGTGGTCACTCAGGATGGACAGCAACATCATCAGCTAGTAATGGTCAGTACAAATCACACCAGTTTTTACTTTATGTTCAGTGTTTGGACTGGTTTAGGAGGGGATATTTATTTGTTTTGAAATCATGGATATTAGTGGACAGTTTGTGTTCAGATTCAGGGAATTGCATTATAGAGATGGGATGTGGGTGGGGTTTTAATGGTTGTCAACACATCCATAACCTAGCGATAACTGTTTTGACTTTGGATGGCTGAGTGGGCTTGTTATACCAGCATTTACAGCCCAGGTCAGACAATTCAAAAGGTTACCCTTTCAGAATTTTAATCTTTTTATCTCTGTTTTTATTAGATGGTAGCCGAGTGGTCTAAAGCATGTGCTTACGGATCAAAGCACCTGTCACTGCCTGGGTTCAAATCTCACTTGGGACAGATCATAGTGTGAGAAAATTTGTCAGTTCGCTTGTTGAAGGTCGGTGGTTTTCTCCACCATCCCAGAACTGGCTTCCTTGAAAAAAGTGAAAGAATCTTGACTGGGGCATAAAACACGATTACTCCACTCCACTCCACTTACTCTATTCTTATTAGTGGCTAGGTGGGTAAGAAAATGAGTTTTTATGCAACCACAATATATATATATATATATATATATATATATATATATATATATATATATATATATATATATATATATACTAAAAAACTGTTCTTGTAGGTTAAAATTTATCCTTGAAGTTAGTCAGAACAATACAATATAAACACACCAAGGAGATTACTAATTGTTCTAAAACATATTTTTTACATTAGTGGTTTCAGCATGCCTCCATCTTGGTAATAACTCTTCATCTCGGTAATAAATCCCTCCTACAAAAAGTATTGTGCAACAAGTGTTACAGTTAAAAATTGGCAATCTCTCAGGTGAAAACAGCATTCTTTTAATGTAATGTAAATTTTTTTTGTTTTTGTTTTTTGGCCAGAGTTCAGGTATCATAAGAGCTTCAGTTGAATCAGACATGTATTATATTTAGTCATCAATGTTAACATTTTATTATTTGAAAGTCAAACTGTTACCGTACTTATTCTAATTAAAAGCCTATAACTCATAGGCTAGACCTGTGTTTATAGACTGTTAGCTAAAATGATTGTTTGATCATTGGTGCCTAAGATCATCAAGATCCTGGTGGCCAAGTGGTCTAAGACATGCTTATGAATTCACAAAACCTCTCTCACCACCTGGGTTTGAATCTCATTTTGGAAGATGCTATTGTTAGAAAGATTGTCAGTTATTTACTGATAGGTAAGTTGGTAGCTTTTTCTTTGGGCATTCATATTTCCCCACCATCTCAGAATTGTCAAAATTACAAATTTTCTCTTTGTCCAGAAGACTTGATTTGTTGTTGTTTTAAACTAAAAATATAAAAAGTGAGGATCACCTGATTGGATTTGATTTTATCGGATTTATGGAGTTTTACATGCCAGTTAAGATTCTTCGAGGCTTCGAGTTCAAGGAAGGATTTGGAAACTGGGAGCCTGGAGAAAATCACTGACACTGGACAAGCAAACTGACAAACTTCCTCATGGTAGGATCTGCCTGAGTGAGAATCAAGCCTAGGCAGTGAGAGGCCCTGTGATTCATAAGCATGCGCTTTGGACCACTTTGCCACCAATGCACCTTACCAGATGTTATATTTCAAGTCTTTTTGCAATTTGAGTTTTATTGTTATTTTTCCAATTTACATCTGTTCCAATTTGTTTAGACTTTTAACAAGTTTACACTGAGAGGGGAAAAAAATTGTTTTCTTCAATTTCAACATACAATTATAGTTGAAAAGAAAAATACCTGACTACCTCAGGTATGCAAATGCATCAATCTTTAGTAGTAATTACCAAGTAATGATGGATGGTGACGTTTAAATGATTATTTTGGTTTTTCTGTTATTTTGAGAATACACATACCTGCTATTGTAATAAAGTTGCATTTTGTGTGTATTAACAATATTATAACTACATAGTTCTTACTGTTATATACACCATGCTGGAATTGGTTAATTTCCAGTTTTTCTGTCGATTTTTTATTACTAAGGTTCTGTTATTGTTCTCTATGACGTAAAATGTGCAAATTATATCTTTTGGCTCAGTGTAAAAATATGAAATATTGCAGTTTCTTTCTGAAATATGATATGATTTTCAGATCTAAAGGTTTATGCACAATGAAGAGATATTATGAGTTTATTTCTGAATATTGTATGAAATTGACTGCCAAATTTTTTTGCCGACCTGATATGGATGTTTTTTTGTCTTTGGTTGAATGCATATATTGCACTTTATATATATATATATATATATATATATATATATATATATATATATATATATATATATATATGTGCTTTGCACACAAAGTGCTCTTAATACACTATTGAGTAGAGTAATGGGTTTTATGCCCTAGTCAAGTTTATTTCATTTATTTTAA
The DNA here is from genome assembly GCA_029721355.1 of Tegillarca granosa. Classification (NCBI taxonomy): domain Eukaryota; kingdom Metazoa; phylum Mollusca; class Bivalvia; order Arcoida; family Arcidae; genus Tegillarca; species Tegillarca granosa. The sequence goes on from CM056596.1 coordinate 27,634,342, forward strand.
GATGGTTTTATTCTGGAATGGTGGAAGAAATCAGAGGTACCTGGAAAAAAAATCTATGGCTTACAACAAGTAATTTGGCAAACAATCTCGCAGTAGGTTGTATAAAAAATTGGGATTCAAACTAAGGCATATACAGGTACTGTGATCTGTGCAAGCACTTTAAACCACTTCAGCACCATGTCCCCTTCGGACATCTGGAGACATGTGTCAATTCATATTGTAAATGCCTCGTTTAAAGCTTACATTGTCTTAAACCCAAATATCACATTTAGAAAAAACATTTGTGAAAAAGTTTGTCAGTTCCCTCATGGAAGTTCAGTGGGTTTTTTCAGGGGTGGGGTTGGGGAGGGGGAGGGTGGGGGATGGGTGGGTGTTAGACATTCTTGACCATTCCAGAACTCACTCTCTATATTATTAGTGAAAAATCTTGACTAGGGCATAAAATAACTTCACTCTCACAAAAACATACCCTACTTGTTATTCTGAGTATTACTTAAGAACACACACACACACACACACACACAATAAATAAATAATAAAAAAATAAATAAATAAATAAAAATGAAATTATGAGGTCAAGTATATTTATGGCCTCTCAATTTCCTGCCAAACCCTTTTGGTACCCCATTTTGATAAATTTTAAATAAATTAATGTTTCATAATTTATAAACATAAAAATAAATGAAATTCAGCAAATAGGATGATAAGAATTGATATGTACCAATTAAATGATTAAAAAACATATACAACTGCAAACTGTAACATTTTTATCTCACAGCAGACCCCAGACGGCCATTACACATTTGGAAACCATTTTATGTTATGCTTGTCTTTTTAATAGACTGGTTTGATTGTCATGTTTACACAAAAAAGAAAAAAAAAACTAAAAAAGTTGAAACAAGTGGAATTGTATTAATTACAGCTTATATGAAAGAAAAGGGAAAGTCTCAAATTTTAAAAAGTTTCAATGAAGTACAGGACTGGCATATGTGTTGATTTTATGTTTCTGCCCTCTTCTCTGATTTAGAGCCTAGTGGTTGCTAATTGGTCTCACTGTGGATAATGGTTCCCTAGACCTTTCATCACCTAGGTTCAAATCATAGTCTCACAGTGACTACTGCGAAAGGGAACTAAGTTTTCTATTTGCTTTCTGTGAAATTCTCCAGACACTGTGATTTGTTTCACCATCCCAGATACTGACTGCCCTGGATAAAGGTAAAAAGAAACTTGACCAGGGACAATATTAAATGACAGTGTACTAAAATAATAACAATAATAATAATAAGAAGAACAACACAACAACAGTAAAACAATACTAATGAGACTACTTATATCAATATGTAATGTTTTGCATATTTACAGATTCCAATCAGGAACCTTTAATTGAGTTAGCAAGTGTCCCACTGGGATAACAACCTCCAGCTTTTTTGCAAAAATTTGTGAATAAAGTTTGTATTGCAAAATCTGGGGAGTAATGACAATTATGCAGAAAGTTCTCAAACGATATATATTTCATATTTCATATCCAATGGAAATTATTTGTCCACATAAATGTAGGGAATTTGGTATGTTTGCAAAACCCAATTGCCTTAAACTGATATTATATTGATTTAATTTTTTTATTTTTATGCTGAGTTCAATGGAGACATTTTGCTATGTGGCATGGTCATAATTATAATTGATAATTGAGGGTTTGAGCCCCAAACCAATTTGTTTCTTATTTTCTTAAACTACTAAAGATTTTTAAAGTTGCACATTGCTTAATTCCATCAAACTGCCAATTAAAAGGGTATCAACAAATATGTAAGTGATTAACTTTGTGAAAGACTGGTGTCCCATGCAGGGAAAGTGTCAAACAAGTACTCATGTTTCTTAAAATATGTCCTTCAACACTGGATAAGCAGTGGCCAGTTTGTAAAAGCTTATAGATTGTAGACAAAACTTTCATTTTCATGAAAAAAGTGCCAATTTTTTTATCTATCAATTGCCTTGGACTGATGATCTAGTTAAACGTGATTGAATTTGTTTAGACGTACAGTTCAGAATTTTTTGCCTTTTTTTGTAAAGTTTCTTCAGCTGTTATTCACTTCAAATTTTAGTAACTTGTTTTGATGTGTTAGATGCACTTAAAGAAGTTTTGATAAATCAATTCCAGTGTTACCATTTTGTTTTAAATAAAAAGTTTAATGTCTTCTTAATGATGCTAAATGCTGTCAGCATGCAGGGGCACTGTCAGGGATGATACTTCTGAATGGTAATCAAGTGCATAATTGCATTGCATTTAATTAAACTGTTTCTGAATCTGTTAACCAATTATTTCATTAATTATTCCATAGAGTGTTTTCTGCTTAATTTGTGGTCACACTCTTTGCCATTCTGTATCTCTAACCCTAATACACTTAATGCCACTCGGCTGTCTGTAGGTCAGAACAAGTTCTATATCAAAAACCTGCAATTTTCTGATACCACTTAGTGTTAGAAGGGGCTCCACCTCATTTTACTTCAGACTGAAAATATTAGTTAAAACATTAAAATGTTAGTACATGTTGTCAATAGGAATATGATTTATCTTCCAAAATATTTATGTATTTCAGGTTGTCATCTACAATGATTTGAAAATTGATCAATTTTTGTTGATGTTTACTGACCTCTTCTTCCATTTTCAAAACAAGACCCAGTGACCTACAAAATGTTTGAATGTGAGAGTTTGAAAGGTCACAAGGTGTTCTTTTGAAAATGGAAGAAGATGTTAAAATCTCACATTCAAAAATTTTTGGAGGACAAATATTTGATTTAGACTTGAATGTGTATCATAAATTAGTGTTTTATTTATCTATTTTAAAGGACATTGTATATCTTCATTTAGATAAATTTTTACCACAAAATGGAGGGTTTACAACCCTAACTCAAACTTTACACTGTTTTTGTTTTTCACCAATGTTGATGTAATTATACCAATAATTGGATTAAGCAGCCATGTTGTTATTTCATATATGAAAGAAAATGTGTTTTACACATTTCATCAATAATTGTTTTATGTCAGGCAGATAAAAAAAAACTATGCAGATTGAAAAAACAGAGATGAACTAATAATGATATTTTGATTTTTACAGCCAATTTATAATAGTTCTAATACTAGTAGCTTGAACTTGGCACACTTTTGGTACTCCTAATCTGCCATTTTGAATGCTGGTATCATAATATTTGGAATTAGCGTGACGTGGGTTATAATGTCATTGAGACATTTGATTTCTTTCCGACTTCAAAAGAAAACACTAATAAGATGGATACTATGTACTTAGTATCATGTCACAGTTTAGTTTCGTTATCATGGACCTCATATGAGGGCTCTTGTAAATGCCATGTACCCTAACCAATAGGCCGGATTAATAATAAAATTTCAAGGTTTATGATATATGCTTAGAGCTTTAATATCTTACCATGGCATGACCCTGAAGTGGTCTAAAGCATGTACATACAGATCATAGTGCATCTTAAATCTTGGTTCATGAATCCGTGAGTTATGCGATTTGTATCATCATCTGCTGTGTACTAGCACCCACTCAGGGCTAGTTTGTTTGTTGCAGACTATCATACCACTATCCACGTCCATTTTCCTGGCACTAGGTGAACCAGTCGATATTCCATCCTCCTTAATGCCTGTCATCATGAAAGGAAGCAATTTTTAAGTCGTTTCTATAAACTGGCCAGGGTTCAAAGCCCGAAACCTGCTCTTGAAGCGAATACTGTTGCGACACTGAGACTGTATTTTGTTAGGAGTACCAGTAGATGAACTTATAAACTAAAGTGAAATTAACAGTTTAGGCAGTACATTATATAATTGATGTGTTGCATATCTTTCATAATGGTATATCACATTACTGTATAATATATAAATCACCAACATCAGACAAAATATGCCACCACTGTTAAATATCAACACACTCCCTCAATGTGTCAACCTGACATCTGAAAATCTTTTTAACTTTTGGTATAGTCTAAAATGTGGTTATCCTTGAGCTGTGCATTTATTCGGACATTCTTTGATTTAGTAAATAAATCTTACTGTTAATTATTGACACACTACCTCTTTTTGTCATCCTCAGTTGAAAAAAGTCAAACTCCTCTGAATTTCAACTTTTGGTATAGTATAAAATGTGGTTATCCTTGAGTTGTGCATTTATTTGGACATTCTTTGATTTAGTAAATAAATCTTACTGTTAATTATCGACACATTCCTCTTTTTTTGTCATCCTCAGTTGAAAAAAGTCAACAACTCCTCTGAATTTCAACTTTTGGTAAAGTATAAAATGTGGCTATCATTAAGCTGTACATTTATATTGATGTCCTTCGATGAAGTTAATGGATCTTTCTGTTAAATATCAACATACTTCCTCTTTTTGTCAACCTCATCTGAAAAAAAGAAAGAAAGAAAGAAAAAAAATCAATGTCATCTGAATTTCTAGTTTCGGTATAGTGTAAAATGTGATTATACATGAGGCCAGGCATACCCCATTGTATTTAGATGGGTGTTACTTTAATAATATTTTAAAACCATTTAACAATACTTCCATATTTCTAAGTATGCCCTTATTTTTTTTTTCTCTATTTTTTTTTAATTTTTGAAACTCAGCAATTGAGGAAACATGTGGTTTGAGCTGGTTTTTTTTATGTAATTGTAAACATGATATATGAAAGTACATGTACACATTTTGATCTGGGGGGCAGGTCAAGAGAAGTAAATAATAATTACCTAATCTTGTTTTATCTGCATTTAGGGTGGAGCATTCTGGTCATATTAGCTCTTTATTGATTCAACATCTTGTGAACTTTTACAGGAAATGTGATGTATTTAACATTCAATTATCAAAACGTTGAATCACCCACTTTGAATCACTGATGTGGGTTATTACAGCCAAGGGAAAAAATGATTTTTTTTTTTTTTGGAATTTTCTTTTTTTTTTTCTGAAACATTAGACACTTTGTGTGACAAAATGTGTGAAAACATAATTTGTTGAATTAACTTTGTGGTTTTTATGCTTCATGCACTTGATGCCTCATCAAGATTATTCAACAAGAAATACAGTACTGTGTTTAATTAAGACTTTTTATTGACACTATGGAAAATTACTATTTCTTTGTTAAATTAATTCTGAAAATATAAAATGTTTATTTTTGCAATTAAGTTGTAAATGAATGGTTTAAATAACTGTTGGTTCAGAGGATTGGAGTGAAGCATCATGGTGTGATTTATGCCCCAGTTATAATTCTTGCACTTCAACAGAGACACTCCATTCTAGAAAGATGGAGGAAAATGAGTACACTGAGAAAACCATTAATCTTAGACAAACAAGCCAACAAACTTTGTCATCATTAAGATCTGCCTTATTAGACTAACTGAGGGACACTATGATTCTAGTAAGAGTTGAGTTGAGTAATGGTGTTAAATGTCCTAGTCAAGAATATTTCACTTTTATCGAGATGTCGCCAGCTATAGACGAAAGTGCAGAAATTTTGCCTGTGCAGTTGCGCTGATGGCATTATACAGCAGGGTTCTTTATTGTGCCATGCCTGCCATTATTTTAAGTTCCCATCTGGAAGAACTTGTGACTTTCATTTCGTAATGCCAAGTGCTTGGCGAAAAGAACAGCCACTACCCACTTTCAAGTCTTGGGTCAGACACGGCCGGGGTTCGAACCCACGTCCTTCCACTTACGGAGCGAGCACTTTACCAACTGAGCTACCGCAGTGGCTTATGATTCTAGTAAGTTGGCATCTTAGACCATCCTACTTCTGATTTCTCAATAGCTGTATAACCAATGCCATTAGTGTTTGGCCTGTTGTGCTATTATCAATCAAAAAGTCATTATGTATTGAGGAAATGCATATGCTTATAGGGGATTGATCATCATTTAATGTTACTGTGACCTATTAAACTTTTCTTAAAGATACAAAGTGTCACATGAGAGTTGTCATGCTGATTTTGAATTGGTTATTTGATTTAAATTTAAAAAATCGTATGTGACAATAAACCAGTGCCAAAATACAGCATCTTTGTTGATTGTTTAAGGATTGCTCAGTCAGTTGACTTTGACTTTCATTCAAAAAAAAAAATAAAAAAAAAAAAAAGTAAAAATGGAATATTCCATTGTGAACTATCTGGAGTGGTAGTAGTATCACTTCATTACCATTCAATTGCTTCTATTGCCAGGTGAGCTTAAATGACCTATTTGTCTCGTTTTGTGTCACTCTCCAATTTTCACAATCTTATCAATATTTTAAAATCAGCCTAATTTTTAAGATTAATTTGTTTTAAAGGAGAAAATTAATTGGGTAATTAAAATGAAGTAAAACACTGCAGTCAGCAGACGTCACATACATTTCTAACGATGACAGAAGGTATATGTTTAACACTTACAATAACATTTTTTATGTCAAAATGGCTGACTTTTACAAGGAGCTTTTTTAAGTTTTCTGTCAAGTAATTGAATGATGCCCACCCATCCTTGTTACAAACACTTGCTATCATGTTAAGACTTTGATACAGTACAGTTGACATTCCGTGTAATAGGCAGGATTAATCATTGTTACATGATAATGACCTGACAGAGTTATGGCACTTGACTTCCGATTCTGATCCCAATCAGGTGTTGATTTACTGAATTCCTAAACTTTTTTTTTAGTCTAAAAAAATTATTTAAAAAAAAAAGAGTATTTGTATGTCAGTTTTAATTAACCCCCAGGAGAGTGAAGTTGCATTTGGTGCAGACATGCAGTCATTACATAACTATCCCCCTGATAATGTTTGTCAGTTTATTACCAAAATATGTGCCATAAAGTGTTAAAGAGTTTGCACTCATGAGTTGAGTTCACAAAGGTGCTGTTCTTATCAACAAATGGTTTTAAAAGTTGCAAAGCAAATTACAAATGTGAATTTGAATTTTTGTTAATTTTGGCAGTTTTAAGATCTTCTGTATATATAAGACCATCTTGTTGGCTTAGTGGTAGAGCATCTACCTCAAGAGTGAGAGGTTGAGGGGTTTAAACCCCAGCTAGTTCATACATCAGATTTTAAAATTTAATATGTTGCTTCCTCATCTGGTGCTTGGTATTAGGAGGACAGAATATCATTTGATTCACCCAGTGCTAGGATAAAGTGACTGTGAGAGTGGCATGCTTATCTGCAGTATATTGACTAAGTGAGCTAGCACCTTACCAAAAAGTTATCCTGAGTAGGCCAGTAAAAGACAGGCAAAAAACACACATGCACATCTTACACACTTTTTACCACCTTGATAACTCAGTTGGTAGAGTGCTCCCTTAGTATCAGGGAGGTCAGGGTCGGGTCAGACCAAAGATGGTAGTGACTGTTCTTTTGCCAAGCAATTGAAGTCATGGGGTCCTTCTGAGAAGACCTAAAAAAGATGTCCTATGTCATGGCAGTCATGGCACACTTAGGAACCTTTCCTGCACAACTTGAAGCACACTGCAAAAGTTATAATTTCTGCCACTTCACCTATAGCTGGTGATGTCTTGATGTAAGTGAAATATTCTTGACTGAGAAAAAAAAAACAATTTAAACAAACAAACAACTCTCTCTTTTCTTCTTCTTCTTCTTCTCTCTCTCTCTCTCTCTCTCTCTCTCTCTCTCCTCTCTCTCTCTCTCTCTCTCTCTCTCTCTCTCTCTCTATATATATATATATATATATATATATATTATTTATATTTATCTCTCTCTCTCTCTCTCTCTCTCTCTCTCTCTCTCTCTCTCTCAAACTGTATTCTTTTTATATGCTAGACAAATGCATCGAGGAAGCAGCATAGGCAGAACTCTGGTAAATACAGAAGGTTATTAAGTGCACCATGCAGTTGCTCATCATAAAATGATAAAACTTGTATTTGATATATTGTAAACTGTAATAGATGTTACCAGGTGGTCACCTAACAAAATCATAAAACGGATGTCTCCCAATGAAATAATGTGAGATAACGATACCTCCCCTTGTTCCACACCTGGAACTACTGACTGCCTGATGCTGTGATTCAGATTTAATACATGTAATTACCAATATATTCCAGGATCCTACAAAATTATCATTTTAACATGATATTGCAAGATGAAAGCCATTGATAATATTTGCAGTTTTGTTTTCTGATTTTTTTCCCCATAAGTATTTTTATATCGAAATGATATTGTTTCAGCTTCACTTCACATGTAGACGAAGGGAGGCAACTCCTTGCATCTCAATGGTGTTGCAGAATTTAAATGTGAAAATCCAAGCTTTTTATAATTAGGAATGTAAACTCAAATTAAAATAAAGTTGATGCACATTTATGTCACAATAAAATAGATCAAGATGCATGTGCATTAAGACGTGTCGATCATTAAAGTCTGTCAGAAAAGTGTTCCTGTTATGATTTCCTTGTAAATATACTCTAAATCTTTATCTTCAAATTGTCTTATATTTCTGTTTAAATAACACATAGCTTCCTTGCTTAAGCTTGATAGTTCACATAGTCAATTTTATATGTCGTAAATGAAAAAGGAAATGTATATATAAAAACATTACAAATTTAAAAAAGAAAAATTATATATATTTAGAGAAATAAATACAGTTTATAAACTGTTTTTCTAGGTTGTTGTTGTTGTTGATGTTTTTTTTTTTTTTTTTTAATTTCATTCTTAAGCAATTAATACTTGATATTTTAAAATTCATTAAAATTTTCATGGAAGAAGGTCAGCTTTGATATATGCATTTTGGTAATATGTTTATTTATTCAATGAACTTTTAATAATATTAAGTGCATCAGATTTTTTTATTTTAAAATAAAAAAAAAAAAAAAATCAGGATTTTCTATTTCGAAATCAGTAAACAAATAAATACTGTAGGGACAAAATAATGACTGAGATCTCTTCTAGGATATTCAGATTATTTAAAGCATTGCATTACGATATTTTTCAACCAAGCCACATTAGGCTCTTGAAAGTGCAAAAGTTCAAAATAGTGATTGCTGAATGGTGAATGGTGGGGCATCTGCATTTCAATATATCTATTATCTTTGTTTAATTTACATATATGCCATTATCTCTTTTGCAATTATAATTGTTTTATTTCCATTTGTTTTTCATCATGGCTCTTGAAAGTGCAAAATGTCAACAAAAGGTTCTACACTTTATGGTACCAGGCTTTATTTCCTGTCATTACCTTATCTTTACTTGAACTTTTATGATAGTTCCCTCGCACTTTTGGAGATACCTTTATGTAATGTATATGTTGTTATGTTTTGCACTTTAGAAGTAATATCATCATTTTAGGGAGATGTTTAACACTTTTTATAATAAATCATTTACACCTGTTTAGTTGTTATATTCTGTTCTTGCAGTTTTTATATCATCCCCAAATATAAAAACGACTTCAATGAAGACCAGATGTTAGGTAATTTTGCATGATGATTGAATTCAAATGGTATTTAAAGTAAAATTGCCTTTCTTGGATTACCTGTAATTTTTATGTACAGACTTGCAATAGCTGTTTGCTGTTTAGAAATAAAATTGTGTGTGGTTTTTTTTTTTTTTTTTTTTTTTTTTTATTAGAAAAAAAAAGGTTCATTTCTATAGCAGTGTTCTGATGTTGTCATTTACTCTCTAGTTAAATTATGTGTTTGAATAGTGGTTTAATGTTGGCTTTAATGAGTTATGGGTTCAAACCCAAGTCAAACTTGAATCATTCATGTGGTGATTTTCTTTTAGCTGTTTGCTGTATAGTTATGTAATGTGCTAATTTTAAATTTCTATTAAAATATCAGCAGTTGCCATGTGCTGATTTTGAATGCAATTATTTTAAATAGAAATTCAAAATCAGCACATGACAGTTTTAGGAGAAAAATTCTCAAAATTAAAATTATTAGAAGCCAATCGGTCAAAGCTCTCAGTAGTAGCTGGCCTGCAGCTGTCAGTAGTTCAGTGTTTTGTAAAGACAAAAAATGGTAGATTCAGATATATATATAGGCTAGCCAAATTAATTAAAACAAAAAACGCTGCTGAAATCTGATACCATTGATAAACCAGATTGGCCATATTTCATTAAAGGTATCAATGGATGATGGATGAGGGACAAACAACTGGATACATCAGATGTTGTGCCCTATCATCACAATCTTGATCTCAATCTTCACCACAGACTTATCTGTCCAAAAAGGAAAAAAATTACTGTTGAAAAATGGGCTTGATTTTTAGTCATTTATATAAATTCAAAGATGATATTATGAGAAAGAAAGGAAGAGAGAAAAAAACAAAAACATTATGTTATCGTTTTAAAAGAGAAAACTCGGAAGACAGATTATATCAACATAGTCTTATTAATAAAGGTCGTGTAGGTCAAATAAGTTCAAATGTATTCTTGATATGTGTATAAACAAATACTGGTATATATTGTATAAGCAAATGTATGTACTGTAGTTCACCACTTATTTTTTATTTATTTATTTTTTTTTTTTTTGCATACAATTGACAATTCACCAGAGTAATGAGACACAAAATTATTATTTATTCATTCATTCATTCATTCATTCATTTATTCATTCATTCATTCATTTATTTATTTATATATTTATTTATTTATTTATTTATTTATTCATTCATTTATTTGCATTTTATTTATTTTTATTTTTTTTTCAAGTTATAACCAGAAGATACTATTGTATCTTAGTAAATGTAAATGTAAATGATCTACTAGATATTTTTGATATATTGAGATAAAATACAGGTCAAGTTTGAATTTGACAATTTTAGGCTTAAAAGTCTTATATAACATGAACAGTTCAGCAAAAACACCAATAGGGCTGTTTTGCTTGTTTAACAATTTTTTTTTTTTTGTATTTTTTTTTTCTTTTTTTTTTTTTTTTTTTTTTTTTTTCTTTTTTTTTTTTTTTTTGTTAGATTTTAGTAACTTTCTGATATGAACTGTTCCGTTTTTTATCAGGCTCCTCTTCTCCTTGGGAGGTAGACATCTTTATTTAAGGGACATAAGCCTATGTCTATAAAATTACATTATCTGTAATGCAGATGGAAATTGAAGACTTTGAATGAGTTTGTACTCCAGGAAATGCCTCAGATGTATGACAAATTACCGTAATTAACCATTATTGCGGCTGAGATAAAAAGTGATATCTAAGGTGATGACTTTTTATCAGCCCACGATCTACTTTGTGTAAAGGTTACGTCTTTATTTAGTTAGATTTTATATATCTGTTTTATCGAATAATCATCATCCTGATTCCATTTTCAACTGCCGCAGAATCATAAAATCTATTTTTAGGTATATCTGTATATGAAAAAGTCAATAATGTCAAGTTTTAAATTTTAAATCAAGCTTAAATTTTCATAAAACTGTTATTTTAATATGATTTAAAGCAATAATATTTCAAATGATATCACAAAAATATTTTCAAGTTATCACTTTGTGATGATCAAGGGCAATTTTACAGTTAGATCAGAATTTGACAATTAAGTGCTTTTTCACAATTAATTGCTATTTCTTTGTTTATACCATTTAATTTTAATTTTCATTTAGTTTAAACAATATTTTATTCTATAAATAAAAAAAATATATTAAAAACTTTGTACTGTTACATGTTAGAAGGGTTCGGGAACATGCTAAATGTTTCTTTTAACCCATACTCCATACCTGTAATTAACTTCTTCTTCTTTTTCTTCCGATTCTTCTTTTCTTCCTCTGATTCTTCTTGTGATTCCTCTGATTCTTCTGATTCTGATTCTGATTCTGACCAATGTGGATATTTATGTATATTGAAAAAAATATTATTGTAACCAGAATATTAAAAAAAAAAAAAAAAAAAAAAAAAAAAATATTTAAATGTTCCTAAATTCTTTTACATTATTATGATCTTTTCATTTACTCACCTGCCAATTATTATTTTTTTTAATGAAAATGATGCTTGATACAAGGAACTATTATTATTTTTTAATCATATATGTAAAAAAAAAAAACAACAAAAAACAAAATATATATATATATATATAGGTACATGTATTTTGTTTATGAAACACAGTCAGAGAGAAATTACATGATTGGATCTGACTGTGATATATCTAGTCAAGTGCAAAAAATTGCCACTTCTTAAGCCTAAAAAAAACTCTGCAATTATTGACAGCCTTGTCTCGAAGATTTACGCATCTGTTCAAAAGCTTTGACCTTTGATCTTTTGTAATTAAGAAAAGCAACCTCTATCCACATTTTTTTCGCCCGACATTTATTTTTGCGTGTAACTTTGTATATAGATACAGCTGCAAAAACTATGTTTAACATTAAGATAGTACAAAAAGAGTAACTTTTTTTCTGAAAATGGTTTTTCTTAATTGTTATTTTTTCATTAGGTTTTTTGCCATTTTTTCTTGAATAAAATGTGTAACCAATAAATATTTACTTTAGACAAACATATTTTGATTTAGAAAAAAAATTCTTTTAGGGGTTTTAAATTTCAGAAAATACTAGTATATCATTACAGATGGAGAGAATATAGATATCTTGAATGAAATAGGAAAAAATTACCATTAATGAATTTAAAAAAAAAAAAAAAAAAAAAAAAAAAAAAAAAAAAAAAAAAAAAAAAAAAAAAATTACACTGAGCCATTATCAGATGAATTTAGAAAATAGAATATTCCTGCAACATGGATGTTTAAATTGTTTAAATTAATAGTATGTATAGTAGCAATAGATAATTAAAAAAAAAGTTTATTTATTTCCTTGTTTGTTTATTCATTTTTGTAATGGATCTCTAGTGTAAGAAAAGTTGACAGTTTGCTTGTTAAAGGTCATTAGTTTTCTCTGGGAACTCCCGTTTCCTCCACTATTCCAGAACTAGTCACTTTTGACAAAGCATAGTCTGTATCATATTGAAGACTCCATCATGACTGGCTAGTTAAATATCTCCAATCAAACTGGGGTTGATAAAAGTTTTGACTAGGGTGCTTTGTTTCCTGCATTTTTTCAAAAACTTTTCTTTTTCTTTCATTAAAGGGCAAATTTGTTTTGTGACAACATATTTTTGATGGGACATTTAACCCTTCTTTAACATATTCTAGTTTTTTGTGCAAAATTGTTTTGAGATAAAATCTTTTGGATGGGATATTTAACTCTGTTATGGTGAGCACATTCTAGTTTTCATGAATTTTTATAAAAGTTGAGTTTCTACTTTGCTTCAGCTTAATGTTACAAGTGAATTTTTATAAATTAATTTACATATAATCTCTAAAACATTTGTCTAACCCTTAATTATTGATGCTTTCTGTTATTTTGTAAGAAACTTGTTTTTAAAATCATCATGTTTCAGACATCTTAGTAAAATCCCAAATGATTAATTTAATTTTTTTTCACAGTGGGATTGCCAGGTTGAAAAATTGCCATGTTTCTGTGACATTTGAAAATTACTTTAAAATCTTTATTTAGCAACTTAGACTGGCTTGGTCATTTGTCAGTCTCCGAGATAAATTTCATATAAATTACCCATTGGACTTGGTGAACTTCCATAAAGGAAAGACAGTTTATGGAAACTTTATCATTCTGCAGAAGTAAACTTGAACACTTTATCATATATGGAAAATCTCATGATGTTCATATTGGTTAGGCGATTCAATGCAATTAATTTTTTATTTAAATGACTTCTGTGTGTTGACGAAATGTATAGTATACTTGGAAAATCTGCAGTGGTTAAAAATAGATTTTAAAAAAAGTAAACAAACAAACAAATAAATAAATAGATTAATTAATTAAAAATAGGAAGAAAGAAAGAAAGAAAGAAAGATAGATAGATAGATAGATAATAATAAATAAATAAATAAATAAATAATAATAAATAATAATAAATAAATAAATGAATAAAAATGTGCTTAATGCATTTTGCATTTATCCCATTATTGGACCCTTAATGCATTCATCCAGTTATTGCACTCATTTTGTAACCCGCAACATAAAAAACATACAAATTGCAAAAAATATATGATTTTGTATTATGAAAGTGGATGTATAATGATAGTTTTTATGAGTTTGTGAAAGTCTGTTTTTTACCAAATATATTATATAAATGGGAGACTACATAAGTATTTCTGGTGCCTTGATGGTCCAGTTCACAATGCTGATGAAGTCAGCTTCAGCAGATGTTTACAATAAAAAAAAGTAATAATGGTAATAGCAGTAATTATAACAAGGTAAAACAATATGTTATAGAAACAAGAGAAAATGTAACTTAAACATGCTTTTGTCAAGAGTTATTTATCTCTCTCTCTCTCTCCTCTCTCTCATCTCTCTCCTCTCTCTCTCTCTCTCTCTCTCCTCTCCTCTCTCTCTCATCTCTCTCTCTCTCTCATGATTAGGAAGCACTGTTTAATTACATTGTCTCTTAAAGTCTTAGAATCTTACCGTACACATGCTCTCTCTCTCTCTCTCTCTCTCTCTCTCTCTCTCTCTCTCACGCACACACACACACACAGAACATATCTGTAAATCTGTAAACCAGTAGCTTGTTTATCTAGATTAAACCCTACCATATTGACCTACAATAAAAACAAGGAAAATAGTAAATACATAAAATAAAAAAAAGAAAAAAATATTAATAAAAATAAAGATAGAAAAATACAAAGGGAATTTGGTACAAAATAGATATGTGGACTTGTACTAGGTTACAGTTTGCTTATAAGTTTGTTTTTTGTCTGTTTTGTGACAGAAATTTTGCTTTGAAGTGAATATAGTCACAGCTTTTTTTTTAAATATCCTTATATTTTGTATTTTATTGGACTAGAAAACCGAATTTTTGTATTGATGGGGTCATAATTGAATTTTAATTTCATTATTATTATTATTATTATTTTCTTTTTTTTTTTTGTTACTTTTTAATTTTTATATGTTTCTTTGTTATTCTGCATTGAAAAAAACTTATTTTTAATTTTTTCCCCAAAACTTATTGTTCTTAAAATGTCATCAATAGTCAATAGACAGCATATGTCACAGTTATTTCTGAAAATCCATGCAATATTGAACCAAAAAATCATGTGTAACCAACAGGATTGAAATTATTACTGTATAACGAGAAACATTCGTGATGTATTAATATTCGCGATTTCATCGGTGAAGTCTCAACCGCGAAAGTTAATACAACGCTAAGTTTTGTACATGTTAAGAAAAATATTAAAGATCTTATGTAATAGGTTCATCTACGATTTAAATCCTAAAACTATGAAATTATGTCTGTCGCCTATACTTGACCAAATCTTAAGTAAATTAAGCATAAGAATAAATCTTTATTATTATTATTTACATATATAAAAATCCATATCTGATAAAAACAGACGCACAGTAGATGAAATCGAGCAGTCACTATACAAAACGGCGAAACGGAAGTTGATCTAAATGTAGTTTCTACAACATAACGGACACCGTTAGAAACTAAACTACTCACTACTACTCGGAGAACATAAACACAATGTAAGAATTTATAGTTGATCAAATCTTTACTACACTTGTATATCAGTACTAAATTGAAATAGTTATCTCCCTTGCACAAGCTCCTCGACCGCAAAAGTAAATACATGCAAACACGTTTCTGAATGTAAAACCGCGAAAGTTTCTATCCGCGAATATTTCTCATTATACAGTATTCATTTTATTCAAATATTTGATATTTTTTTCATTTTTATTCAAATATTGAACATTTTATAATTTGTATTTAAATAGTTGATGTTTCTTTTTATTTCATTAAAATATTTGATATTTTTTTAATCTATTTTATTCAAACATGTTATATAATTTTTTATCCTTTAATTTTATTCAAATATCTGATTTAGTTATTCGTTTTACTTGAATATTTGATATTTTTATTCAATTTATTCAAATATTTAATCTTTTCTCATTTTATCCACATATTTGCTATTTTTATCCGTTTTATTCAAATATTTTTATGTACCGGTACAATATTTATATAATAAACAGATACAACCCCATTATAATAGATACATGTATCTACAACACTTAATATTATTTTCACTATGGTAACTCAGTTGGTTGAGTTCTGGCTTTGTATGTGAGAGGTCAGGGGTTTGAACGGCAACCTGGTCTTACTAAACTTGAAAATAGGTAGTAACTGTCTTTTTGCCAAGCACTCAGCATTTAGAAATGGGGGTCTTATGGATGAGACCTTAAAAACTGATTTTCTTGTGTCATGAAAGGCATGGCACATTAAGGAATCCTCCCTGCACATTGAACCACTGCAGTAGCTCAGTAGCACAAGAACCCTGCTGTATAATGCCATCAGTGCAACGCACAGGCAAAATTTCTGCACTTTCGCCTATAGCTGGTGACGTCTCAATATAAATGAAATATTCTTGACTGGGACGTTAAACACCATTACTCAACTCAACTTTCCCTGCTTATTTTCCTAAGCCCACTGCAGGTTTTAAAATTTCTTCCACTCCATCTATAGGTGGTGACATTTTGATATCAGTGAAATATTCATCACTGGGACATAAGACCCCTTTAAAATAGATAAAATAGATACAACACATATTATGAGTATAGACTTGTTACAAATACATCATATATTTCTCCTATAGGTGTATATAAAATCTTGGCAATTTGACTATCAAATTCACCGATCTTTATAACCTTGAGAGCTCTTTGCCAGCTGGTGTATCTATAAAATGAAGAAGAAAGTTTCCATGAAACATTTAGCAGTAGTAGTCTGCCTATTATATCTTAAACAATAAGTTGTCAATATTTAAATGGAATCTGTCAATTATGAGTGTTAAAGTTTGTTTGTTTACTGTCAGTGCCAATGGTTGCAACATTGCTCTCTCACTCCTGTCTGAGGTGTGCACTTACCAAAAATACATTCCAGGTGTAACTGATGACATGGCAACTTGATTTTTATGATAAAACATTTTTTATTTGATTTTTTTTGTCAATATTGAAAAGGGTTTGGTTGACTTGAGTAGTTGTGTTTTACACATTAGACAAGGTTCTTTTTACTTATATCAATTGCATGTTGGACATTTCTTGAATGGTGGAGGAAACTGGAGTGTCCAGAGAAAAACCATGACCTTTGGCAAAGGAATTCACAAACTTGTGATCCATAAGTATGTTCTTTTGACAACTTGACCACTTAGGCCCTAATAGTTAAAAGATGTGAATGGATTGATTGATCCAATAACTGGGGTTTTACATCCCAGTCAGGAATATTTCACTTATAATGAGACATCACCAGCTGTAGGTGAAGTGGCTGAAATTTTGACCTTTGCAATGCACTTTGGGCAATGTGCAAGGAGAGTTCTTTAACTTGCCCCGTCCGCTGTGCAAGTCTTGGTTAGACCCAGCGGGGGAATGGCGTTATGAAATATTTTAGGCATGTAATTAATCATCATTAAAGTTCACCTATTTTTTCTAATAATGACATAGTTAACTTTATCAATAATGACAAAAAACTGTGAAAGTTTCATTTCCATAGTCATTTGTTCCCTTGAAAAATTTCTGCTGTTTTCAAGGAATTTATTTTCAATGAAAAGAGGGATTCATCAGCATATCATTTAATCAATACCTTTTGTGCGAACCAAGGTTGTAAATGTGTATACAGTGCAACTCCCGAATACCGGCCTCGTATGGGACCGAGGAATTTGGCCGGTTTTCAGAGGGGCCGGTATTTAGAGGGCCTTATAAATCCGGTAGTCCGATCCGGTCCGAATCTCTTCCATTTCAGAAATTTATCAAACGGTGTATTGACAAAATACGTAAATGTCAATACATTCTCATAAGCATTGATCGTACCTGTAATTCTTGAACTTAACAAGTACCTAGTAAATAAACCCCAAAAAGCTTACAAACTGGCAGATTATTACAAACAACTGTACGATATCCAAAACGGATACACGTGTGCTGCTTGTGTTAGTCAGGCATACAAGTTACTGTTTCCGGTTGAAAATGAAACAATTTATTTTTCAAAATATTTTTTTATTAATTGTTCAGGCTAGTTACAACATATGAAGCAAAAATATTATCCAAATCACTTAAAACGAGGACCGATTCGTGAATTACAAGCCTGTCCTGTATCTCTAGTGACCGGTTTCCGGGTCGTGGTGACTGGAATGTTTTAATATTAAATAGTAATAGTATTGTTTAAAAAGTGTGTAAATAATAATTTAAAAAAAAACCCAGAAAATAATGATGTTTTAAATAAAAAAAAATATTTCTTAATATATTTTGCATTGCGCGGGTGATATAAACATTATAATAAAACGTTTTCATCATATTCAAGTGAGGGGTACTTGACTGGTAAAAACCTCGAAATAAAGAAATTAAAACCATCAGAAAGACAATAATTGCAATAATTAGATTATCGAACAATAAAAGAAACAGATTAAAATTAATTCAATTATTTATTCAAGTATATCTGAACAGGTAATCCTGTCTACCAGTACAATGATGAGCGCATTACAATACCGTTGTTTTTTCAGTAATCGGATTAGCAGCTGTCCGTTACGGTTCATTGATGCATTGCGACTCCCAAAGGCCGGTTTTCGGAAGTAAATTATTAAGATGTTACATGATTTCGGCACTTAAAAAAGGCCGGTATTCGGAATTCAGAGGGACCGGTTTATGGAAGTTTATTTTAATATAAACAAAGAAGGATAAATTCGGGACCGGTCTGGCGTGTTCGGTATGTGGAGGTGATCGGTTTTTAGAAGGGCCGGTTTTCGGAAGTTGCACTGTATTACATATTCTGAGAATAACTTCATGTTTTATTGGAAAATATAAACTTATGAAATTCAGTAGAATGACTTCATGTTTTATTGGAAAATATAAACTTATGAAATTCAGTACCTTTATGGGGTATCATTTGTATACTGTAAACAAAATTGAAATAATAGCATTATTTTACTGGTTATTTTCTGTTTAGTAAGAGCCTCTTCCATTAAGCAATATTTTACCACCTTTATTTTTGACCAATCAGATCACATACAACAACTTCATATTTATTTTTGACTGGTAAAAAGTTCTCAATGTGTCCTTCAAGAACAACAAACTTTATAGAAGTGGAAGACTTTACCGGTCAAATGAAAAAAGAAAAAATACATTCTGTGATCTGATTGGTCACAAATGAAGGTGGGAAAATATCAGTAAGTAGAAGAGTAGAGTGGAGTGGATTAATGGTGTTTTACGCCCTAGTCAAGATTTTTTCACTTATTTTTAGGCGGTCAGTTCTGGGATGGAAGAGGAAACTATTCGAACCCAGGCAGTGAGAGGCACTGTGGTCCCTAAGTGCATGCTTTAGACCACTCTGCCACCAAGGCCCCCAGTTAGTAGAAGAGCCTCTTTCTCATCTGAAAATAATCAGTTAAATACAGCCATTATTAAACCACCCAAGGATATGTCCGACTTTTGCAACAGCAACACTTCTATAGAAATTTGCAATTAATAATTAATCCCCTTTGAAAATTTTAATTTTTACTTCAGGTGAAGATTATTGAAATAAATATGAGCAATATGTTATGCAGTAAAATAAGATATATATTAGGTTAATTGGACTTGACTCCATGTCAATGAAAAATAAAAACAAAATAAGTTAAGATTTAAATAGATTAAGAAATCTTCAAAGTAAACATTTTTGTTCTTTATTAGCCATATATACAACCCTGTCCTTTTTAATCACCTTTTACATGATTTCTTAATGAAAATTGAAACAGGGCACCAACTTCCTGTTTGGATCTACATCATTTCAATGCTTGATTTACATACAAATCACATAATCATTTGCTCAGATGGTAATTCCAGAAGCTTGTTCTAGAAGATAAATGGATGATGGGATAGTTTTACACACTAAATCCAAATATCCAGTTGTTAAATGGGCTGTTTTCTATCTATATAAATCCACAATCATTTGTCAGTTTTATGATCTAGTCATGATTTTGGTGGAAATAATGATGGCTTCACTTGATGTTTTCTAAACTGATTGCTTTGAAATTATTCAAATACAAAGAAAAAACAATTATGTTTTTACTTTTATTTTGACAAGTTGCCATAATTTTTTCATGAACAATAATTTATCATGTCATTATTTGGTTAATTTTTCCTGTTGTTAGAATGTGCAGTTGTATGTAAAATTGATGTTGTTTATTGAGTTCATTAAAATTAAGTAAATAGACAATACATTATGTTTCTGCTTTTGTTCCTAATGGTTTAATGGGATATGTAACAGGTAAGGCCAACTAAATTTAAATAATAGATTCTCATCCAGGTTGGACAAAAATTTTGGGGCGGATGGGAGGGTTTTATTTTTTTATTTTATACAAAAACTAGCACTCTCGGGAATAGAGCCTTTTTGTCTATATCACCGCTTATTAAATTATTATACACCTTCACTAACTGTTGAGTGTGTGCTATATTTGCCCCGTACCATGCCCGTAATTCTTTCGGACCACTGGTGAGATGCAAAATTAAGAAAACCATGCTCTATACATAACATGTATAAAGCTACTTTCAATTTCAACCTCACACTTCCGGTTTTTACGCGAGTGCTTCAAACCCTTTTCTGAAATGCCATGGATTCAACATAAGTCCGGAACAGACTTTGAATACGCCAGGAAGGGAAATGAAAATAAAATGACTTGGTGCGGCACATTTTCAGGGGGCAGGCAGGGATGAGAATCTACCAATTAAGTTGAATTGGCTTAAATAATAGTTTTTATGCCTGCCAAGATTCTTTTACTTGCATTGAGGCTGTCAGGATGGTGGAGAAAACTGGAGTAACCAGGACCTTCAAAAAGATAAGTGACAAATGTTCTCAACCAGAATCTGCCCAAGTTAGGATTTGAACTTTGATGTTGCGAGGTGATGTGATTCATATGTGTTTGTCATATACCATATAGCCACCAAAGTCACTTGTAGGCATTTGTATACATGCCTAAATTTACTTCAAAATAACACTATAACAACTGAACAAAATAGCACATTTGTAACCTGAACATATACAAGTATTTCATTAAAATGCTTAAACCAAAACTTAAGAATCGGACACCAGTACTCACATAGTTCTGTACTAGGAGTACTGGTATATACATGTGTATTTACATTTTTTTTAGAAAACAAAATCTTAGTGCTTTAATTTAAACCTTGACTGAAACGTTTGTTTCGTACCGTTGGCATTGAGGTCATAATGTAGCATTAAAAGGATATTCAATTTGTCTTGATACAAACGTACTGGAAATCATAAATGTTTAACATTTTATATAAAAACACCAAGTATTCATAATTTGTTCACAGTAAGATGATACTAAAAAAGCTATTATTACACCATACTATGGTTTATAACATCAGAGCTGAACTTTGGAAGAAACAAATTTCATATGAACAGCAATTTATCTAGCTGACACTATTTATATATTAAAGGCATTGATTAATTCTAGCTTTTCGGATTTTTTTTTTTTCTCTCTCTTTTTTTTCTTTTTTTTGGTATAGTCTTTTCATTGGCAGGAATAAGGTAAAACATATGGCAAAATATGTTATTATTTTTAAAATTTTTATCAGTAGATTATCACACTATTTATTTTTTAGATATAGATATCGGAAGCCAATATGCATTGGTATTTGTTTCTCTAGATGTGTATTTTATCAACATCTGTGTATCTTTACTGCTGATGAATGTTTGATGTTTTGCCTCTGGTACATCAGGTTATCTGGCATGTTCTGATAATTAGCATTAATGTTTTAGGGGTAGGGGCACTGTATGCTGCTAGGTTATATTCTAGTTATGTTTTTATACAACAGCTGGAAATTGATTAATTGTTTCTGGAACATTAATAAATTATTCTGAATTGGAAGGAGGGGTGGTGTGTACTGCCATTTTTTGCTCTATTTATTTTTTTAATGCCAGCAATAAATTAATAAAATTATTTCTTATACAACAATGAGTTATGTTCTAAATTGGAAGGAGAGGCAGTGTGTATTGCCATGACTTGCTCTAGTCATACATATTCATTAATACCAGCTTTAAATTGATCCATATATAATTTCTGGTTAACCAAATAGGTATGTTTTAATTAAAGAAATTAAAGAGGGGTGGGGGGGGGGGGGGTTAATGTGCATTGTAATGAAATTCTCTGGTTGAATTTTGTAAATTGTTGCATTGTATTGGGTATCAAATGTGTATGGGAAAAAGGGGGTAGTATGCTCTGCCATGTTGTACTCTAGTTGTGTTTTTAAACACCAGGTGTAAATTGGTGCATTTGTTTCTAGCACATCAACTTGGTATGTTCTAATTGAGGGGGGGGGGTAGTGTGTACTGTGATGGAATTCTCTAGTTAATTTTTTTGTAATTTGTTGCATTATTACTGGTATCAAATGTGTGTGTTCTAAATGGGAAAGAGGGGGGAGTGTGCTCTGCCATGGTGTACTCTAGTTGTGTTTTTATACCAGGTTTATACCAGGTGTAAATTAATGCATTTGTTTCTGGAACATCAATTGAGCGTGTTCTATATGAGAGAGAGAGGGGCAGTGTGCACTGCTACGATAAAAATCTAGCTTTGTTTTATATACTAGCTGTAAAATTATGCATTGTTTCTTATACATCAAATGGGCATATAATAAATAAGAGGGAAGGGGTAGTGTAAGGTGCCATGCTTTTCTCTAGTTACTTTTTATAGACCAGCTGACTGATGCATTATGCCTTGTACACCAATAAGGTATCTCCTAAATATGAAGGAAGGGCAGTATGCATTGCCATGGTATACTCTAGTCATGTTTTTATACCTCAGCTGTACATCTGCAACATTGATATATATTGTTTCTGGTGCATGAAAGTGATCTAGCATGTTCTGAGGATTTGCACCATTGTTGACATTAATCTCTTTAAAATATTAGTGAGTTAGAGAAAACAGCTTTGATATTGAGCACTTGGCACCTTGCCAGGTAGAAAGAAATCTATATTGATGAAAGTTACAACTCCACATGTATTTTAACATCTGAAATTGATGTGTTTTTGCTTAGCGCTCTCAACAAATACAAATAAAAGGTACCACTTGTAAAAATGAATAGAGGAAGTGAAAATAGGGAAAAATCGGCAAACGATTTATGTCATGACAAACGTAACTTTTTTATCCCCAAATTTTTAAATGAAGGCATAAGTGTCTTCTCCTAATTAATCTCTAAAGTACTTATAGTGTATGATAATTGTGCAGTACGTACATCTTGATAGTATTGTTATTACTAGGTTCAGGAAAAGCCGAAAATAACTCTATCTATCAACTTTTATGTTGCCTACAGTCTCTCGTTGCTGTTAAATGCATGTTGTATATACACATATATACATGCCGTATGTTTTTCTTTTACATATCAATCGAGTTCATTGAGCACTTACTAGCAACACATGTTTGTATAAGTACAATAGTACTATCATCCACATGGAAAGTACTAACAGTAAAATTCGGATGTGTAATTTTTTCTCTCTCTCAATTTGTTTTAAAAAATGTGTAATTTTGTGATATAGTGTTTTTTTTATATGGATTCATTTTTTGTTGGAATTACATAATTTTATATAATGGATGAGATTTATCAAAAAGCTATGGTAAGATTTGATTATATTTTTATTGATTATTGATTTCACATTCATTTATCTAATTTTTTTTTTTTTAAGTCGCCCGATTTTCTCTATTGATATTCTGATCAGCATTGTGAAAAATACTGTAGAATCGTAAAAAAAATTTGTAACAGTAAAAATTTCCATTGATATGTAATTTTAAAAAAATCATTTGTTGAAAAAAATTGTGCAGTTAATGTTTTTGGCTTTTTTAATGAGTTTCTGACAAGTTAGGCTACAATTTTCATTGACATGAAATTTCTGGTATTTCTTAACTCATAAAAATAGCAAAGGTTCATTTTTTTTGAAAAATCTGCAATTAATTCATACTGTTGTTTCGTGGACATACCTTTACTTTAAGTGAAAATAAGAAAAACGTTTACACTTTGTATATCATTTATGTGAATTTGACTGGATTTTAAACTATTTCAGGTTAACTGCTTCGGTATTTTATATTTTCAAATATTTTCAAGAGTTAATGATAAAAGTGTCTTGATAAGTAGATGAGTGCAATTTATAGATAATATCTCAATATGTAAATAACTTACTCTCAATTTATAGAAATTACTATCATAATATAGCTATACAACTGTGTCTATATGCAGTAGAGAGCATAAGTAACTTAAATCCAGATGGTGTGGTGGTCATTTAATTCTAGATGGTGTGGTTGTATTATTATAACATTATTTCATAAAGCTCATCATATGTTCAGAGGAAGTAAGTGGGAAAAGGAAATAATGTGGTTTATTTCCAAAATCAGGATTTTTAGAACATATTGGGAAGGTTAATTGTGGGGAAAACCAAAGTGTCTTGATAAATCATTGACTTTCTGTTATTGTCAATACTACACATATATCTAAAGTGATTTAAACCTAGATAGTGAGTGCTGTTGTGATCCAGATGCAGACTCTTGACCACTTTGCTATTGAGGCCCTATCTTTCAAAAGGGGGGAAGGGGGGGGGCAATTTTAATGCAAAGTGATTTGATGAGGGGATTGATAATATGCTAATGGTTATAAATGGCTTATTATTTAGTGGGATATGGCCAATGTTGTGATTATTATAGGTTATGAGGTGCAAAAATAAATGAAGAAAATATTCCTATGGGATTACCAGCCATTAAGATGAATACTAAAATTATGTATCAGTCGCATTTTGTTTATGTTACCAGTAGTGCTTACTTACACCAAGATACTTACATTTAGATAGACTAGACCAGATAATGCCCTGTTGTAAGAATGCCTTGCTGATCTTACAATTTTTAAATAATATGTACTTAAAAGTGTTATTTTTTTTATTTTTAGCAAATTTATAATAATAAGTGGAAAACAAAATAATAATAGAATTGCTTAAAAATATCAGAATGTTGTGTTTTCAATAAGCATTTTCAGGGTCTCAGTGCCTTTCAGGGCCTACATTTAAATTCCACTTTGGTAGATCCTATACTAGTGCAAGAAAGTTTGTCAATTTACTTGCCAAAGGTAAATGTTTTTTTCTTGACACTGATTTTATCCACTACCCTGAACTGACTATGATTTTATCCACTACCCTGAACTGACTATGATTTTATCCACTACCCTGAACTGACTCTGATTTTATCCACTACCCTGAACTGACTATGATTTTATCCACTACCCTGAACTGACTCTGATTTTATCCACTACCCTGAACTTACTCTGATTTTATCCACTACCCTGAACTGACTCTGATTTTATCCACTACCAAGAACTGACTCTGATTTTATCCACTACCCAGAACTGACACTGATTTTATCCACTACCCTGAACTGACTATGATTTTATCCACTACCCTGAACTGACTCTGATTTTATCCACTACCCTGAACTGACTATGATTTTATCCACTACCCTGAACTGACTCTGATTTTATCCACTACCCTGAACTTACTCTGATTTTATCCACTACCCTGAACTGACTCTGATTTTATCCACTACCAAGAACTGACTCTGATTTTATCCACTACCCTGAACTGACTCTGATTTTATCCACTACCCTGAACTGACTATGATTTTATCCACTACCCTGAACTGACTCTGATTTTATCCACTACCCTGAACTGACTATGATTTTATCCACTACCCTGAACTGACTCTGATTTTATCCACTACCCTGAACTTACTCTGATTTTATCCACTACCCTGAACTGACTCTGATTTTATCCACTACCAAGAACTGACTCTGATTTTATCCACTACCCAGAACTGACACTGATTTTATCCACTACCCAGAACTAACACTGATTTTATCCACTACCCTGAACTGACTCTGATTTTATCCACTACCCTGAACTGACACTGTTTTTATCCTCTACCCTGAACTGACTCTGATTTTATCCACTACCCAAAACTGACACTGATTTTATCCACTACCCTGAACTGACTCTGATTTTATCCACTACCCGTAACTGACACTGATTTTATCCACTACCCTGAACTGACACTGATTTTATCCACTACCCTGAACTGACTCTGATTTTATCCACTACCCGTAACTGACACTGATTTTATCCACTACCCTGAACTGACACTGATTTTATCCACTACCCTGAACTGACTCTGATTTTATCCACTACCCAGAACTGACTCTGAGTTTATCCACTACCCAGAACTGACTCTGATTTTATCCACTTTTTTTGAACTGACTTTGATTTTATCCACTACCCTGAACCGACTGTCTCGATATCAATGTAAGAATCTTGACTGGGGCGGCATAAAACACCATTAATCCAATCCAAATCAATCCAGTAAAAGCATTGCATTCAAACTTTGGATTGTAGATCTAGGTTAGCTTGTTCAAATTCCCTTATCTTAACAATTCAGCTAAGTATAATTTGTATCTTGTGTATTAATTATGATACTGATGGCTGATATGAGCCAGGACAAAAACATGTACTCAAATTGATTTTTTTTTTGCGGCTGCATAGAGTGTGTAATTTGCCACGAATGGCAAATTTTTTGGCAATAATCTGAAAGTTCTGATCACATTTAAGTCATTATCAAAATGGAAATGATTAAAAACAAAACTCTATCTTTTAAATAGACAACTTTTTTTTGTGTTAATTTACCTAGGCTACATGACATTTTGGTACAATTTACACTCTTGGCTTAAAACTCTTGGATTCAGAATATTTTGTACTACTTTATGTACTTCACTTTTACCAATTTGTTGATGAGGGCTATTAATCCATGTATCGGTTCTTTCTGCTCAAAAATGCACTTTATAAGATTTTTCCCCATTAAAAATTTAAATAAGGTTAAAGAAAAATGAGATATTATATCTCAAGGTCTAATTTTCTCTGTATGAATGCAGGAAACAAACCAAACAGGTGATATTGAAGAATCCCCGATATCTGTTGATGGTGATAATACTATGATACTGCCCCAATCGCTGCGGCCTCATAGCGACTTAGAATAATTGTTATAACAGCTGTCATAATGAGGGCAATAGATTAATTATCTAATTATGGTATTTATCTAGGACAGCATGATCCTAATTACAACATTTACTTAAGGCCATATACTTTTATTTAGAAGTAGAGTATAGTTCTTATATTCGGATAATTGAAAACACTGTTTTATTCATCTGTTAGTACTTTATTTACCTGTACCTCATGGCAAATTACTGTGAAGAGTCTGTTACTTACTAATAAAACTGACTGTGGTACAACTTAATAGTATGTATAGGTAAGAGCCTGTTTGGTGCCTGAATAACAAAACTGACTTTGGTACATTAAAGTATGTTCTCGATAATGATCTTGGAGAAACTGATAACACAAGTTGCAGAACAAAGCATCTAGCAAAAGGCAGAAAATTTTAATCTTTCAAATGCCATTCTACTGGTAAATACACTTAGAAAAATTTATTACAATGAAATGCTATTTGGTTTTCAACTCAATGTTGGTAGACCCTTTATGCCAATATTGGGAAGTTGTTAGTCCAAAGGTTAGCTCAGCTGATCGTTCCATTAGGCCTTAACCTTAACGAAAATACATACAATACAACATCTGACCTTGGCTTAACTAATTCTGAAAGCAAAAAAAAAACCTTGGCTTAACTAATTCTGAAAGCAAAAAAAAAAAAAAAAAAAAAAAAAAAAAAAAAAACTTATATTGTCTGAGATACTTTTCTGTGACATTGCAGATAATTGAACTAGCACTATAAAGATCATCCGAAGTGCATTATTTTTAAAGCATATCATAGAATACTTGCACAAAACCCTGTGGAACACATGAACTTGTTTAGATAAAAATCCTTGAAATTGATAAGAAAAACTCTCTTATCACTTACACAGTAGTTGATGAAAATTGCTGATGCAATGTTAAACAATATTCAATTTACCAATCAACCCCTCTAACCCACAATGTTAGTTCAAAACAACATTTAACCGTACTGATGAACCTCCTCCCACCTACAATATTACATGTAGTTTTAAACAAAATTCAACCAACCAATCAAGCACCTGCACCCACACTTTAAGCTTTTTCATCTATCAAAAAATATAGACAAATATATATGATTTAATCACAATCTTTAGTTTGTGGACAGTTAATTATGTAACAATAAACACTGTATATTATGATAAGATAAAAGCTTTATTGTTATCATATAAGTACACAAACATAAGTAATAAAGGAAGCACATGTTATTAAAATTTGTCAAAAGTAGTATTTTTCTAAGTACTTTGTTACTATAGTACATGGGACTTACTAGCATTACTAGTATATGTCGTCAGTACTTCAGACTGGAACGAGTTGTGCTAAGCTTTGTAGGCTTAACATAATTGATAGCAAAATAAATTGACATAAGTTTTATGCCTTCAATTTAATAATAATTAATTAATCATTTATCTGTTCATTCATTCATTCATTATTTATTTATTATTAATTAATAATAATGATAATTTTTTTTTTCTTTTTTTGTGAAAAATATAGACTAGGCCCAAGTTTAACAATTGTTTCTTAACTAAGATTTTCCTGAACTTTTATGTAGCACATTTTTGCAAACTCTTTTGAAACTATAAATAAACATTTTTGACAAATCTAAATATAGATGTATCAGCTTGGAGTTTCATCTTCAAAATGATACCTTAAATTCCTGTATATCTTAACATTTAATAAAATTATTGACATTTCAAATATCTCAGATTTAAATTAAGAAAAAATTCTTGTTAAGAGAATGATTTTGAAACTGAGAGGCCAATTTACAAAAAAACACATTACCATTAATCAAAATAATTCAAGGTAGTTGAACTATGAACTATGAACAACTTGTCATTGGTCATACTTTTATTTGGTAATACCAAAAAAAAAAAAAAAAAAAATAAATAAATAAATAAATAAATAAATGAAAAAAAATAATAAAAAATAAATAATAAAATAAATAAATAAAAAAATCGATTTTCCCCCCAAATATCTTTGATACCATCATGTGACAGTTTCCATAAGTACATGTATTTGTGTCAAAGTACTTTTGTTGTACTTTAGACATGAAGTACCATCATGTTAAATAATGGTCATTTTGACTGATAAATAAGTGCCCTGTGTCAAGTACCATTTTAAAAACATTTTAGATGACTAATTTGTTGCTGTTCATTTAATTAAATGCTTCCTATTTCCTACGTAATTTAACATACTTAAAAAAATAATATGTTATTTAATTAATTTTCAATATTTTGCTCATAAATCTGGATTTAACTTGTTGTTTCAATAAAAAAAAAAAAAAAAAAAAAAAAAACCCAGTTCCTGAAATGTTGCCCTAAACTAGTGGTGATAGCAACTGTCGCGTGCTAAACTATGTCCCATTCTTATAGCCTCTTAGTTTTAAACAAGGCAGTCACCATCTGAAATGGAACCCAAACCCACGGAATCCAATTCTAAAAGATACTCTATTTACAATAGTTTTACAGTATTCTTAATTACTTAGCCCTTGTGGCCTTTTCAAAATATACATTTCCTGTGGCTTTTCTGAAATTTCTTGGCTTAATTGAGGATGAAGATTGAAAACTTTTACTTTGAACTTGCTTTCAGATTAGTGATAGATCCAGTCATGTAGGCTATATTGAAACATTGTTTTATTGATGGGATATGTCTTACTTAAGGAAATGACAAAAAACAGACCCTACTTATGATCGACCCCAGCTTGTCACACCCAAACACTGGCAAGTCTAAAGAATGATCTTTGTTTATCGCTAATGTAAACAAAACATAAATCGATTTCTAGAATCCAATTAAAAAATTTTGGAACTTTTTCTGAACTTAGCCAAAACTTTTGTAAAATGATCCAATTCTTTATTGATTTTTCATTAGAACTGCTTCCTCTCAATAATTTTAGTTTTTGGATGTAAATACATTTCCTTAAACATTTGATTTCTAGAAAAATGCTTGTTTATTTTGCTACAAGATGAGTTCTGCCAAATGTGAGAACATCTGTCCATTACTGAATGATTGTTTTATCAGAAGTTCACTTTTTTTTGTATACCATAATAAACATAAAAAATGTTCTTTATTTATATTACACTTACTGCTTATACTCAAAAGTACTATAATGGCTGCAGTGGTCAATGCTTAGTATGGTCACTTTGTTGCTTTGGGATTAACACTGGCTTAATTACCACATCAGATACAGAGTTTGAACTTGTTGTTGGCTTTATTGGCCAGCTTTGCTTTGGTAAATTATAAAATAAAGACTTCATTGTTAATTCAATGAGTAAATGATATTGTCAAGAGTTAGTAGATCACTTGTGCACCACCAAGTTTCATTTAAATCTGTTTCTCACTTCTTGCCTTTATTTCAACATTGTATGGGTATCCTATTTTTGGCTGTCATTTTTCATGTGGTTCCCGATGTTTGATGTAGATTCGCTACCATTTTATCTACTGTGCTTCTTCATGTTATCTTTTTTTCCCTTCTCTATGAGGCTTTCCTTCCAGGGTCCCAATGTGACTGTTTACTATGCATATTAATTCTAAATAACCAGAAATGAGTTAACATAATTGTTCTGGAACCATTTTTTTATGCCATGCAATTAATGGTTTCACTCAACATACAATGTGATTTTGATTCCAATTCAGTTTTGTAACTTGAATTTATTTATTTATTTATTTATTATTATTATTATTTTCATTCATTCATTTGTTCATTCATTCCTTCTTTCATTTATTTATTGGGTTTCTGTTTTAAACATTCAGTGCTAAAAAGGAAGTGTAGGTGACTTTCTGACAGAATCTTGCAATGTTTCTATTCTGAGCATCATATATTTTGCATCTTTTAAATGTTGCTTTATTAAGTTTTCATACGGTAGCATTCAGCCAGAATAAGAATGAGAAGGTCCATGTGGAGGTTATCTTTATAATGTGTCCAAAACATTTATCAGATTTTGACTGGCCACAAAACTGCTAATTTGTGTATTTAATGAGTCTGAAACATCCCTTTTACTGCTGGTATGCACAAGGTGTTATTTTGAACGATTTCCATCTTGAAGTAATTAATGCATTTTTGATTTTATTATCACCATGGGTAGAAATTGATTTCTCTGACAGCATCTGTTGCAAATGTGATTGACATGGAAGAGGTCAACAATCTTTATACATTACAAAATATAGTTCACTTTCAGAAATTGTTGTATTTACCAAAAGTAGGTCACAAATACATTAGTATTTTAATTGTAGGTTACAATTAATGCTGTGTTTACCAAATGTAGGTCACAAATACTGTAGTATTTTAATTGTAGGTATCAGTTAATGTTATGTTAACCAAAAGTAGATCACAAATACTGTAGTATTTTAATTGTAGGTACATGTATCAGTTAATGTTATGTTAACCAAAAGTAGGTCACAAATACTGTAGTATTTTAATTGTAGGTTAGAATTAATGCTGTGTTTACCAAATGTAGGTCACACATACTATAGTAATCATAAAATATTATTATTTTGATTTTTGTGAAGCAAAAAATAGGTCACAGCAGCCAGATAATGTAGATACATGTATCTAATGCTGCAAAGACTCATAATCTATAGACATATATTAAAAAATAGGTCACTGTTACCTTGTTGGTGAAATATAGGCCAGTGCTGTTATATAGAAGCATACTGACACTTTTCTCAAAATAAATGAAACATATATTTAGAAAAAAAATTTAATAGCTATAAATACAATTCTGAAACAAAGAAATGAAAGAAAATAT
This sequence comes from Tegillarca granosa, assembly GCA_029721355.1. Lineage (NCBI taxonomy): Eukaryota > Metazoa > Mollusca > Bivalvia > Arcoida > Arcidae > Tegillarca > Tegillarca granosa. The sequence goes on from CM056596.1 coordinate 27,666,177, forward strand.
AGAAAATGTAAAAGCATAAATATATTTTATATATAAATAAATAAAACATTCTGAATTCAGAAATAATAAAAAAAAAAAAAGGGTACCAATATAAGAAAGAAGCAGGTGTAGAAACTGGTTTAATCATTAACAGGAGTAAATAAAACAGAAGCGGACTTACTGAATGACATCGTTATAACAGATAATACAATGTTTACATGTAACTATGATACTACTTCAAAGTACTACTGTTTTAGATATTATAAGTTAGGGATAACTCCCCCCCCCATCTCTCACCTTCTTTTATACTATGTATATTGCCTTTTTGAGATTTTTGATTTTCTGCAAAACCTTAATTATTTAAAATGTCATTGCTTGAGGCAGAGACATATATAACGATTCGTTATATATGTTTCTGCTTTGGGTCACATGATGTGTTTGAATACCAGAAGGTCAGTGATTTTTAAAAGCTATAGATTATGTTATGTAATTTCTGTAGTTGTTAATGACAATGTTTTACATTGCACTTTTAAAAAAAAAGTTTTAGAGAGTTTAAAAATACTGCTCTTTGCATGATTAGATTGGATTGGATCAATAGTGTTTTATGCCTCGGTCAAAATTCTGTCATTTATATTGAGTCAGCCAGTTCAGGGATGGTGGAAAAACCAGAATGCTTAGAGAAAGCCACCATCTTTTCATAAGCAAACTTACAACCTTTCTTGCACTAGGATCTGACTGTGTGGGTTTTAAACAACATTACACCACTCCACTCCTAGCTCGTCTTGCCATCAAGGGCATGAGAAGAAATAGGATTTTATGCATATAATTATGTTGAATATTAGACCAAGACATTCCCTTATTATTTATGTGTTTCAAATTAAATTGGTCAGGCTGACTCAGATATATATATATATATATATAGTCTTAAAGTGTCATAAATAAGTGTATCTTCCTTGTATTAACTCCTAAATGTCTATATTTGATGCGATGACAATTATGTTTTAACTAAAACGATTTGTTGTATTGATTTCCTGAGTACAATGTACTCTTAAGAATACATCTCTTTATATGACAATATATGACAATTATTATTAGAAAAAGTTCAGCAAGTACTAGGAAACTTGCTCTGAACACATATATCTATTTATTTGAGAAGGTAAATAGGTGAAAAATAGAATGATGTCTTATGCTAAACTTGTAATTTTTTCATTCATATTGATGCTTTCCGTTCTGGAATGGTGGAGAATACCTGAGTACCCTAACAAAATCATAATCAGATAGTTAGCTAGCAGTACAAACTTTGTCTTATGCTAAACTTGTAATTTTTTCATTCATATTGATGCTTTCCGTTCTGGAATGGTGGAGAATACCTGAGTACCCTAACAAAATCATAATCAGATAGTTAGCTAGCAGTACAAACTTTGTCAAACTAGGATCTCCGAAAAATTAGATTGTATTTGAATCTGGGAAGTGAGATGCATATTAGCCAGTTATTAAGACTATTTAGTCAACAAGTTCCCCCCTCCCCCCACCCCAAAGTTAGATGCTTTAGAGCGGAAAAAAGTAAAAAGTAATCTTATACAAAAAAAAAAAAAAAAAAAAAAAAACAAAAAAGACTGACATTTCTGTAGACAGCAATGATTTTAAGATGTTTTAGATGGAATGGCCATAAAATTAATTAGTATTCAACAACTCATGACTGTCCAAAGGTTCCAGTTGTTTTGGAAACAGTCATTGCTCTTGTCCTAAAAATTATCGGAACATGTTATAAGCCATTCATAATCATATAGATGTTTATCTGTCTGGCTGGTGTGTGGTATTGTTGTTTGTTACTGTGTCTTTATTATATGTGTGTACATGTACATGGATTATATGGTAGATGGTTATCTTTACTGGTTTGCACATTGTATGTACCAAAACATATAACCATAGCTTGATTCCAGCAAAGAAATGTTCTGGAAGACCAGTACCAATGTAAAAAACTTCACTATTTGAGTTTGCAATTAATGAAGTTGTATCCTATATGGATAAAAAAATATTGATCATGTAAAATGCTGGAGAATCCCAATATTTCATCTGTAAAAAACATTGTTCTTTGACAACATATTGTACCTCCGTGGATAAGTGGGCTAAAGGCAAGCTTACAGATCACAGTGCCTCTCACTAACTAGGTTCATATCCCACTTGTGACACATATCATAGTGTGAGAAATTTTCTCATTTTGCTTGCTAAGGTCAGTGTTTTTTCTTGTAACTCTGATTTTCCCAATATCTCAGACCAGACAACCATTATAAAATCTTGATTGGGTATAAAGCAACATTTCTGCACTTTTTTTTCTTTTCACAAGATGTATGCCATGAATTATAAAAAGTTTTTATACCACAAATGAAATGCTTTTTTTTTTTTTAAAATCAGAATTAGCTTATCATAATCTAAAGGAGCAATGAAAAATGAATTTACCAAAATTATAAAACTCATTTTCCCTCCATAAACCCTGGGAAACATGTACAATTTCTTAATACAGAAAATGTGTTAATAGCTGGTGTACTTGATTTTGTTTAGAACAACATACATTGATGCTTACACAGAGGCAAATAGAATCGCTTTTTACCGAAATAAAACAACTCTTTTTACCTCAAGATGTACCATTTGAACACTAACTCACTGAAGCAGATGTTTAGAAACACTATACCTCATAAACAAACGGCTGTCATTTAATGGTTTTCTGAAGAACATCATCTTTTTTTTCTTCATCTTCTCTATCTTTTCTGTAATGTGTATTGGCCCAGATCCAACTGTGCCAATAGTATCGTAAAACATAGGTATAATTACCTTCAAATTGTTTTTTTATTTTTAAACCTTTTAATTATATGGTACAAATGTCAGTTTTCACTTTTAAATCAATTTACAACACTTAAAGTAAAAAAGAAAATATTTATTGTATAAGGACATATTTATTGTTTTTGTTATTTGGCATAATGACCAGGGTTACAATTAAGAACTCTGTAAAATTCTGCATTATTTTCAGGAGATCTGATATCTTAAAATTTTACAGGCTAGTTGTATAGTACTAAGCTTTTGCAAATCTAAAGATTAAGAAAATAAGAAATATATATAATTTATAAGATTTAATATATGTCTTTTAATATTTGATAAATATTTGTCTTTAATTTTCAACCCTTCCACTGGTGGTCTTAAGTATGTGGCATGGTCTCAGGTGCAGGGCTTATGGATCATATTGTCATTCACAACCTAGGTTGGAATCCCTTTCATGCAGATTTTAGTGTGAGAAAGTTTCTAGCCAAAAGGTTTGTGGTATCTTTTAAGGCACTCTGGTTTTCTCCACCATTATCCAGAACTGACTGTTTTTTATTTAGGTAAAGAATTTTGACTAGAGTGTAAAACATCATTTCTTCACTTTGGTTTTTTTGGATCAGCTGATTGCTTGTCTGTTGCTTGTCCCTTGTTGTGTGTTGGGTTGGGGATTGGTTAGGTTTCAGTATATCGAGGTGTAACCTACTATAGGTGAAGTGGCAGAAATTTTGACCTTTGCAGTGTGCTTGGGGTAATGTGTCACACCTGTCATTACATGGAGCATCAATTTTTAAGGTCTCCTCTGAAGGATCCAGTGACTTTCATTTCTACTTGTCAAGTGCTTGGCAAAAGAACACTCACTACATGTACCAATTTCCAAGACTTGGTTGGACCTGGCCAGTGTTCGAACCCCTACATCCCACATATGAAGTACTTTCTGAGTGGTTTTCTCTAAGTACTGTGGTTTCCTCCACCATTCCATTAGAATTTACCTACTGGAAATGTATGGTAGAATTTTAACTGAGGTGTGAAACACAATTACTCCACTCCTTTGTGATGTTAGGTAAGAGAAAATAATAATAGGTTAGAAAATGGCTGTGTGGGTGGACTTTTTTGGCAGCTTTCATAACATTTTTCTGTGTTTCTGTATAAACCCAAATGTTACATATTTCCAACAACTATTATTACTTTAATGATGTCATGATGTGTCAATTTTTGGATTGTTAGGTTCATTATTTCATGAATAAAAGCAAAATTCTGTGTAGATGACTTTTGGTTTGAGGATTTGTTAAAATAGTTGTGAGTGTGTTCATGGATCACTTGTTATAAAAAATAATCGAGATGGTCAGGAGCCTGCCAAAAATAATGACCTGCACCACTAGGCACTGTTTTGTCATTAGATTCAGTTTCTTTATAATCAGTAGGCCCAAAATCATCTTTTGTCTTATCTAGTCTTTTCTCCTCTTTTTTTACGAGGCTTTGGTGACTGACTGTCTAGGGCATGTGCTTATACAAATCATGTTGCTTCTCATCATCTAGGTTCAAATCCAACTCTGGCTGACCACTATGGTAGCTCAGTTGGTGCTCGCTCCGTAAGTGGAAGGATGTGGGTTCGAACCCCGGCCGGGTCTGACCAAAGACTTGAAAGTGGGTAGTGACTGTTCTTTTGCCAAGCACTCGGCATTATGAAATGAAAGCCATGGTTCTTTCGGATGTGAACTTAAAATAAACGAGGTCCCGTATCACGGCAGGCATGGCACGATAAAGAACCCTGCTGTATAATGCCATCAGCGCAACGCACAGGCAAAATTTCTGCCTATAGCTGACGACGTCTCGATATAAGTGAAATATTCTTGACTGGGATGTTAAGCACCATTACTCAACTCAACTCAGCTCTGGCCGATCCAAGTGTGAATGTTTGTCAGTTCACTTGTTGAAGGTTGTTGGTTTTTCCCTGGATGCTCCAGTTTCCTCTACTATCTTAGAAATGACTGCCTAAATATCAGTGAATGAATTTTGACTAGGGCATGGAACAAAATTACTCCACTCCACTCCATTTTTTTTGCAGGCCCAAATTGCAAATTTTTAATGTATTCCATATGATCAGGGGGGCCTCGGTGGCCGAGTAGTCTAAAGCTCACACTTACAGATCACAGTGCCTCTCACCGCCTGGGTTCGAGTCCCACTCGGGACGGATCCTAGTGTGAGAAAGTTTGTCAGTTTGCTTGCCAAAGGTCGGTGGTTTTCTCCAGGCACTCCAGTTTCCTCCACCATCCCAGAACTGACTGCCTTGAAATAAGTGAAAGATTCTTGACTGGGGCGTAAAACACTATTACTCCACTCCACTCCATATGAACATATTGTAATTAAAAATTTATAAAATATTAGAGATTTGACTGAAAAATACTGATATCAGACCTGCAACCTGCAACCTGCAACCAAATTTCAAATACTACTCATTTTTGTCAAACTCCCTGTTGTCAAGTAGATTTTGTTTTTCATTACTAAATTTCCTTTTTTTTCCATTTTAAAAGAGTTAAGGGACAGTGGCAGTAAAAAAAACGTAGGATGGTTGGTGTCACATCAGGGTTGGGAAGGGGGATCATGATGTTAATGTGTAATCAACAATATTGTGTCTGTATGGGATTTGAGAAATAAATTTGTGGTGGCTAAATCTACGTCAGACATATATAATATTTTCACAATTTCACATGAAGTTATTACAAACATTATTTTCCCACTTAAAAATTTTTAAGTGCCTGTTCCTAATTAACAGAAATCTGTTATGTTTACAAAGTTTTATTTTTGTTTATTTCTCTGCTTTTTCCGCTTACGTATGTACTAACATTTTCCGTTTCTTATGCAATCTTTCCGCGAATCAGTATCTCTGCTATCATTAAATATTATGAATGAAATATAGAATTTTATTACTTAATATCATAATACAGACTAGTAGCTATCTTATCCTTGTTGCCAGATAAAGGTCACTTAGTGCATATCTGTAGTTTATACAGCTGCTGAAACATTACAAGCAAGAAGATCGATAGAGTTATCTCCCTTTTAACAAATTTGAAATAAAACAATGGTGTGGATTATCATCATCATCATCATTCATCATCATTATTATTATTATTATTATTATTATTATTATTATTATTATTATTATTATAACTTCATTTAAATTATCACTCAATTTTATTGAATGTTTTATTGGTTGATTGATAAAATGCAGTTTTATATATATATACAGATGGTATTCTTTCATTTATATAATATGTCAACAAATATTTGAAGTTAAAGATTTTTACCTGTGTAATTTGCTTTTGACAGGTGGCATGGAGGACTGACTCTTCTTTGCTACAGCTTACAATGTCTTCCATCATCTAGATTTAAATCCAACCCGTACAGATCCTAATGTAAGGATAATAGTGTCACTTTACTTGCCAAATGTCTGGGTACTCTCAGGATTCCCAAACCATCCCAAAACTGACTGCCTTGATATGATTTTTTTAGGGGTGGGGGTTGGGGAGGGGGTTGGGGTGGGGGGGGGGAGGAATAAAAATAAATAAATAAATAAATAAACCACAGTCACCACTCTCAATTCCTTTTTTCATATATATGTAAATTAGTTATAAGACCTATGCCAGTGAAGTTTGGTTCCCAACCATCCACTACAAGAGTCTATACCCAACCTACTGTGCTACTACTGTGATTTTTAGTCTGAAGTCTTGTGTATTGCTTTAGTTGATCAAAGTATTAATAAGTTTTGTGAAGTGACAAATGACATTTTTTTTGTCCTGGTCAAGATTTTTTTTTTTAATAATGTGGTTAAAAATTATAATTTTTTGACTGATTAAGCTGAAAAAAAAAAATAAATTAAAATAAAAAACTGAGTTTTTCATACATTTTTTTTTTTTTTTTTTTTGAAACCAAGGTCTTTTATTACCTTTTTTATTTTTTATTTTTAATTTTTTTTTGTTAATAAAATAAATAATACAAACACAACAGAAAATTTATTGTTATTAATTGTAAATTTTTAAAATGGTAAAGGTCATGCTATGTTTATAATCAGTGGTCATTATTTGTCATTTAACTCGTAAACCGGTATATAGGAAATACAATAAATGACCTTACTATACAATACCAAATTGTTGTGTATTTATGAGTATTCTTAATCAAACAGGCCTATCACTACCTATTATCAGAGATGATGATTTTCAATGACCATTACAGTTGACCACTGGTCAGATATAATACTTTATTGATTTTTGTTGCACCTGGCAGTTGTTGAAGGTCTTGACATGATAATAATGATGAAATATATAGTCAATTCATTAATGTTCTTCTTGAAATACTGAAAATGGATATATGATATTAATGTTTTAACATTAAAATATTTTTTTATTTAACATTAAGAAGAAAAATTTTACAAAATGCAATTTAAAAAAAAAAAAAAATGCCCATTGTGTGGTATTACAAGTATTGTTGTACATTTTTAATTTTCCCTTCCATGGCCTCACACAATTTATTGATTGATTTTAGAGTCCCTTTTTAGTAACTTTTTCATTTTCTATGTAACATGTTTTGCAAATTCAAAAGATTTTTACCACAAATCTTAATATAACAAGATGAAAAAGAAAAAAAAAAAAAAAAAAAAAATCAAAGAAAATTTCAGAATAGAGAAATTGGAAGGGGAAAAAAATCAATGTTTATAATACAACAACATTTATTTTTATGTTTTTGGTATTATTGTAAAATGTTCCAATATTTTCATTAGAAATACTGCTTATGTAAACCTTTTCTTGTTTTTTTCTGTATTTTTTAAAAATTTTAATGACGTTTGATAAGTATAAATTATTAGAAGCTTATTAACAGTAATTACAGGTTATTTTAAACCCTAACTCAGGGAGCTTTATGCTATTATCCGTAGTCTATTTGTCAATATTGATTGTATCTTTACACTGTAACCGGTATTTACAATCGTTTGCGTTTACAGAATATTCCTCAGCGATCTGATACAGGAATAATTCTCATCCCGATTATCTATTATAACCATCAATATCCAGGATGACCATTGTTTTTCCACGGAAATCTATTTGTTTATATTGGAAATAGCAATCTTGTGGAATTAGAAGGACCAATTACAATTTTTTTTTTCATCGGAAATCTGCATGTTTCTGTACAGCAGAAATAAATGTAGAAATTTTTTTTGCGGATATGTGAGAAGTGACCTTTAATATTTAGAATGACCATTGCATTTTCCCCGGAAATATAATTGTTGATATCGGAAACCCGGAAACCGACAGATTTGATGAGTTAGAATAATTATTGTTTTTGTTTTAACTAAGAAAGGCAATTGATTACATGTATATTGGAAATAGCAGTTTTTGAGAAAATCTGGGTCACAGACAAGCCTGATTTTTTTAAAGATCTCATTTAGGAACATGTTTTATGTTACAAAAATTGCAGGAAGCATCAATTATTCTATAACAGTTCCCATTATAAGACACGTGTGTTCATGGTAACAGGGTTTTTTTTTTTACACAAATTAAAACCATGGGTGGTCAGTAGCTGTTATTTTTTAACATTGTTTATCAGTCAAAGTATTTAGGATTAAAAACAGTGGTCAGTTTGTATAAAAAAAAAAAAAAAAAAAGGAACAGAAAGAAAAAAGAACAGTGTTTTAGAGTAGACACATATATATATATTTATTTTTTGTTCGTTGTTTATTTTTTTTCCCAAAATGGGAACTTCTTCTAGTCAGGATGCCGTTCATGCTGAAAATTTACATGATGTTCATGGAACTATGTTTAACGATCAATTTAAAATTAAGGTAGGTGTAGACACAATTAAGGTTTTTAAGTATACATTGTCTTAATATTTATTGATTTTTGTTCATGCTGTCTCATGGATTTTAAAAAAAAACTATGATTTTAAAGTTGATGTAAATGTATTGTTTTATTGTAAAGGTTTTAAAAATCATTAAAATGATTCTAAAAAAAAGATAAATAAATAAAAAAAATAAATAAATAAATAAATAAATAAAAAAAAAAAAACCAGCTGTCATATGGCTACTGCTATTATCCATGGAATTAATTTTCTTAGAAAATAGAGAGGTTTGAGAAATTGTATCAGTCGGCAGAGGAGACCTGACATAATAAAAACCAAGGCCCCATGTCTCGGCAGGCATTGCATGTTAAGGATCCCTCACTGTACATTGCTCTGAGTGCACTGTAAAGGTCAAAATTTCTGCCACTTCACCTATAGCTGGGTGACTTCTCCATATAAGTGAAATATTCTTGACTGCCATTAAATGTACAATGGGAGTACTTGAACCCAGGCAGCAGGTTGTGTACCTAGCCATTACAGTAAATTTTGAACATAATGAAATAACACAATATTTTGAAGACCCCAGAGTCTGATTTTATTATGATTTTCTTTACAAATCTTCCTTAAGATTTTTTACCAAATCCAAAATCTGACTTAACAAATATTGGCTATGAATAGAAATCTTTTCTGTACTTATAAATGGCTTCACGACAAGATTAACTCAGTAAAGCACATGTTACCAAAGAAAATAAAGAGAGATGATATCGACGTACGAAATTGAATTTGTATGTTATATACTGGTATTGATTTGGTTCCCCGAGATTTGTCATTTTTTAAAAGTAATTTTACTTATTATATTACAAGGTAATTGAGTACTGTACTAAATAACCTATATGCTATAACATGACCTTGGGGCCTTGGTGGCTGGTGGCCAATTGGTCTAAATAAAGCATGCACTTACAGAACACTGTGCCTTTTACCACTTTGGTTTAAATCCCATCCAGCAGATTTCGGTGTGATATAGTTTGTCAGTTTGCTTGACAAAGTTTGATGCTTTTTCTCTTGGCACTCTGGTTTCTTCCAATATCCCCGAGAACTCGATACCATAATATCAAGTGAACAAAATCTTGACTGAAGTATAAAATACCATTACTCCACTTTGCTTCACATTGCCACAAGCTTATGATCTCCAAAATAGGAGAGGTTTTCTTTCTTTTTTTTTTTAAATTGAAGCTTTAAAATAGCAAATGCCTTTTAACTGTGTAAACAAAGACCTTCCAATTTTCTGGCAACAGTGAGTCAAAGCTTAATTAGTTTAATTAATTAATTGATTTGTTTTAATTAATTTCTTCTATATTACTGTTTAAAACCTTTTGTTTTTGAATTTTTTTGTTGGAAATTTCATAACTGATAAAGAATTTCATCATCAAACTGAATGCAGAACATTGTTTTAAAATTGTTTGTTTTTATAATCATGCATTCGTTTGTATTAATATTACGTCTTTTTGTTGATCATTGATCGATCAAGTTTTGAACAATTTGGCAGAGATTGTCTGCGGTAAGATGTGTGCTTTTCATTTGCTTGTTCCAAGATTGCTTAATTGAAGACTTAAAATTAGTGATGGCATTTACTGACAATGTATATGATGCCTGATATATATATATATATATATATATATATATATATATATATATATATATATATATATATAACATGTTTCCATGTTACATGAATAAATATTTCAAAATTGACTGTTCATATGTCAAGCAGTTGAAATAAATTAAATTGATATAAAAGTCACAAGACCTATGGATGCCACTTTAATGACACTTGAATAATGGACACATGCAGATTCATTGGTAGCCTTAACACTATAAAAATCTTGTAGGTTTTGCCATATTAAATTGCTGTTTGCCAATATTATTTTCAATTTTTTGCACTCCAATTTTCTCTACCATCCCAACATTGATCCCTGCAATAAAAATGAAAAATAATCTTCTAGACTAGCGTTCCTCTGTTCACCAATCTGCTCTACTCTAGACCATCTTATTCCATTCCATTCAACACCCCTTTCAGTCCAGGGCCTCGATGGCCAAGTGGTCTAAAGTGCGCGTATATGGATCACAGTGCCTCTCACCGCCTGGGTTCGAATCCCACTCGAGACAGATCCTAGTGTGAGAGTTTGTCAGTTCGCTTGCCGAAGGTTGGTGGTTTTCTCCGGACACTCCGGTTTTCTCCACCATCTTAGAACTGACTGCCTCGAAATAAGCGAAAGATTCTTGACAGGGGCATAAAACACCATTCCCTTCATAATCAGTACTCAACAATTTCTGCAATTTCACTTCAAGCTGACAATTTGTATATAACGTAATAAATTCCAGTGACTTTTCTTTGATGAATAGCTAATCCATTTCATATTCATGACAGGTGTGATATTCACTTGCATAGAAGTCTAACCAAAAAAATCATATTAGATTGAAAGAAAAGTTTGTCATTTCAGTTTATGGTGTTCTGGGCACTCTAGTTTTCTCATTAATATGTGTAACAGGTCTCAGTTATTAAATTATGCTCTATCTGTATCTAATTAGGGGTTTATTACCTAGAAAAGCAATTATATTAACTATTTTTATTTCAATACACATAACTGTTGATATTTGTGTCATGCATATTGATTCTAAGCTCACTTTGACATTTTTGTTTTTTTTATGCAATCAATAAACACAGTTTTTATCACCTATTTGTTAATGTTGTTATGTTTGTATGACGATAATGGATGTTATTAAATTGATTTGATCTAGAGCTGTATCCAAATAGAAAAGCACTTATTAGTAAAACAATGTAAAACACACACACACACACACACACACACACACACACACACACACACACACACACACACACACACACACACACAGAGTGCTGAATTTATTTATTTATTTATTTATGTATCTATTAATTTTATATTTATTTATTTATTTATTTATTTATTTATTTATTTATATATCTATTTATTTATTTATCTATTTATCTATTTTAGTACTTTGTCATAATTTTGTCACCACAGGAAAAAAGGATCATTTAGGTTTTTAAATTATTTATTTTTCCCAATGTGTGTCATAACTTTGTCTGCACAACAAATTATGAGTTAGCTTTTTAAAGAAAATGTTTTTATTTTAAATGCTGTAGCCAAGGTTTAGGAGTATAAAGGAATATCCTTGTCCATATCTTTGTCCATCAATATATCATGACCTCTCCATAATTTCTAAATATAAAGATCAATTTTGATCAAACTTTGCACATTTGTAAACCAAAATGAGATGATTTATTGTTATATGTAGGTCAATGGTCAAAATGTAGGTCAAAGGTCAAAACCATCAGGTCAAAGCTTAGATGTGGCTCGGTAGACAATATTTGAGATGGGGTATTTGTCTCTAGAATTTTGCTCTAGTTTTTAATTTTTGCTATATAAATGACTTTTTTAGTGAACTGAAATATAATTACTTCGTACCATACTATAATTTTTGAATGACTTAAATTTTATCTTGACATCATCCACAATGAACAAGAATGAGATCTGTTATCGAAAGCCAATATGAAGTATTACTTGATCATTGCTGTTAGAGCACATTTAAGCATTTTAATGCACTTTCTTGAGAAATGTGATAAAGTAATTATGCCATTTTACATCTTGGTGGAAATTGAATTACAGAATCTTCAAAACATTATGTCAAATTGAATCATTCTTTAATTCATTTTTGAAAAGATTTGATAAGGAAAAAAAACAGATTTCATATAGCATCAGCAAACATTTTAATTCTTTAGTAATAATGATGATGATGATGACAATGATGATGATGATGATAATAGTGATGATGATAATAGTGATGACGATGATGATAGAAATAATAATTATGATGATAATAATAATAATAATAATAGCTTGACGCAAATAAATTGATCTCACACACACACACACACACACACACACACACACACACACACACACACACACACACACACACACTTCTGACCAACACTGGTCATTACTTTAGGAAACACACACACACACACACACACACACACACACACACACACACACACACACACACACTTCCTATTTATCACTGATATCTTAATGCAATCATAGTATTCTATCATTTGCATGTTTTAGAGCATTTAGATAGGATAGAAATATGGTGCATGTCAGAAAGAATGCAAGGAATGAATAAATCATGATCAGCACAGAGATAGTGTAATTGTCTTGAGATATTCAGAAATTGTGAGAACAATAAATCAGAAAAACCCTCTCAGTGTAATTTCTGAATCAGGGAACCAGTCATCTCTTCCTTTCATGGCTCTTCCATTTAACACCCCAATTTATATTTCATTTTAATGTTACTCTGGCGTTAAAAAAAACTGTATGATGATAGTATTGAGATATCAATAAGTACAATTGGAGCACATTTTGTTTTTTATGACTGACATTTTTATATCTTCGAAAACTGTTTTATTGGAACATGGTTGTTATATATCACTATAAATAATTTAAAATATTGACATTTTTAACGGATTTTGGAAAATGTTAAAATATTACAGGCCTTCATGAGAATAAAAGCTTCCTTTCCAGGGTTTTTTGATGCATAACATCAGACAATTTAAAATTCCCAATGGGTATAACATATTATATTGATGGTAAATTGGGATATTTTGTAAATTCTTGATCTCCAGATGTTGAGAGACTATGTGTCAATAAATAGTATTAATTTTGAGCTATACTTTAAGCTGTATTAATACACATGTATATATGTTTTGAGATTAACTATTGATCTTTTGTTTATTGAATTGTTACAATAAATATAGCACTTGTGTAAACTTTTGGGTATTGGTTAATGGGAGATAACTCTAATTACAATACCCACATAATTTACTGGTAAATGTATAAATAAGGTTTTATGGCAGTCATTTCTCCTTTTATTGTACAAGTATGGAGATTTGTCTGATTTTAAAAACAAGACATGCCCATTGATCTATTATACTGAAATATAGATCATTTAAACAAAAACTTTAAAAAAAAAAATGGTTGCCCATGGTTCCTCACTTTAGATACAATATTTTTTTTTTTTTTTTTAATACTCTAGGAGTGATTTTTAGTTTCCTCAAATGTTCATATTGTGGCACATTTCAATGTCTAGCTGCAAATAGCTGCAAAATTGTTGATATGTCTTTGAAACAGCAATCCAACCAGCATTTCAATGTCATATGTAACTATATTGTTTTAATAAATTTTATATTTACAGATCTACACAGATTGGGCTAACCATTACCTAGAAAAAGCCCGAAACAAGCGATTTATTAGTGATTTACAGCAAGATGTATCAGATGGAGTTTTATTAGCAGACTGTCGTAGAGGCTGTCAGTAAGTACAAAATAGATATATTTCACTAGCATCTTTGTAAACAAAACAGCATCTGGAAATTTTGTTCAGATTGGAAAGAGGCAGAATGACCTTCATTAAAGACACCAATTGCTTGTAAAAACCACATAACATTTGAAGATTTTGTTTAGGTGGGTTAAATGCAGTAACAATCTGCAAATAAGGACGACCAATTGCCTGTGAAAAACCAGACAACATACGTCTGAAGATTTTGTTTAGATTGGACAATTGCACCTAAACCTGCATATAAGGCCACCAATTGCATGTAAAAACCAAACAGCATCTGAAATTTTTGGTCACTTTGAACAAATGCAGTAAAACATGCATATAAAGACCATCTTTTCCCTTTGTAATCCAATGCCATATGGAAAAATGTATTTGAATAATCTAATAAATAATAAATAAATAAATAAATAATTTGAAAAAAAAAATAAATAAAAGCCTTGTGTATAAGGAACAGCAATTTAACCTAAGAAATATGGACGTTATAGATATATGTCTTTATAATGTATATAGATTAATTTGGTTTGAATATAAAGCAACTGAACTTTAAGACATACCCTGATATGTATGTGTCAGTGTTTGCGTGCTTTAGCAATAGTAACTAATTTTGTATATCACTTTTGAATGTTTGGAGGGATATTTTTGCATATATATATGGATAAACAGAAATGTAAAAACTAAAGTGTTGGTATCATAACAAAAAAAATTATTATTTTTCCTCATTTAATTTATTCATATTTTTTGCATTGACAAAATTACATGATCTTTGCATCTTCTGCTTTTGAAGCATAAGGGAAACAACTCTTACAGTCCTGGTTGAAATTGATTTCCTTGTTGTCAAAGGGAGGTGAAAATTTAGGTTTGAGAAAAATGCACATTTCTAAGCATCTACAAATGTTACTAAAATGGTCTAATTTTTGTAAATATTTTTTTTTTAAATATGAAAAGTTAAAAACTAAAAAAAAAAAAATGCTATTCTTAACAGTTAAAATACTTGATCATTAGAAGATAGAATTGGTGATCTTATAACCATGGAAACATCATAAACTTCTAAAAACACAATGTGCTAAACCTTTGCACGAAAGATAAATACATTACATGAATGTGAGTAATAAAAAGTAATAAAAACATAATCAATGTAGATAATTATGTTGTAAAATTTCTATCATCTTTTAACAAAGTCTTTATCAAATATCAGTATATGAGGTGCTTGATTGACAGAATCAGAATATGTATATTTACCATTATAATTACATCAGTAGATGTAAAGGGAAATTGTTTTGTGTTTCTTGTAATTTTTTTCTGGGTATTAGTTTTCTTAGGTTTCCTTTGTAAATGTGTGAGGGGCCTCGGTGGCAGAGTGGTCTAAAGCGCATGGTTACTGATCACAGCACCTGAAGTAAGATCTTAAGATTACCAGACCACAAGGTTCTTGAAAATCAAAAGACAATGTGTAAAAAATTGAAGTAAAATCCATAGCTTATGAATCTAGCCTTATAATACAAATCAGAAATGGATTAATTGAATGAAGTAATATATCCCTGTAATTATGTTACATATATCCAGACAGCTGAAATAACAGAAATTTAGAGTATGAGTATTTAAAGTTATTTGTCAAGCTTTCTGTTACATGGGACTTCTTCATATGAAGGGAAACTGGTAACTTTGTTTTCTAAATCATTAAATGCAGTGTTTTTTTACAATAGCTGTGCTAAAGAAACTTCTTAATTTTAATACCCACAGCAAATTTAGTTTGAGGGGTTAAATAGGAATCAAAATTTCTGTCTGTTCATGTACAAATGAGTCTGTGCCATAACTAATATATTTTTGGGTTGATTTTGAGCAAACATGGTACAAATCTAAACCAGCATGGTATGATCTGCTAAATGTCAAGGTCACAGTGTCGAATGGGAGTGTGGATTATTTCGCTCTCAAGAGACAGTCCTAGTTTTTTTTTTTTTTTTTTTTTTTTTTTTTTTTTTTTTTTTTTTTTTTTTTTTTTTTAAATCCTGTGTCTGAAATGGGCATGGACCCACAGAAAGCAAACCAGATAATCTTCAACTGGCTTCCACTGAATAGACCCACAATTTAATTTTCTTGACTTTATATGGAAGAAGGTAAATGGACTACTATATAAATCTGATGTTATAATTGCATTGTTAGATAAAATGGGAGGGGGAATCTGTGTTCAAATTTCCTTTATATGCTTAGTTTAGTATTTATCTGGACTTTAGGAGTTAACACCATGATAAGTAAAAAAGATGAAAACATTTTAAATTAAAATGAACAGCTTTATCTTTTAAGATTATGTTTTAGTCTTAATTTGTGGTTTTAATCTTAAACTTATGATTACTGTAAAAATCTTAAAAGACCTATCGTGTGACCCAAGTAAATTTTGTCAGCATTTATAAAAATAAATTTTTTAGCTCAATTGTTATGAATTGTAAAGGGAATCTATATGTTAGAAGTTATGTCATGGCATGAACCAAACCCTCAAAAACCCACCAAACCACACCCATTTGATAGGACATCATAAAACTGTGCATGTACTTCATAAGGTTGGGATGAGAGAGAGAGAGAGAGAGAGAGAGAGAGAGAGAGAGAGAGAGAGAGAGAGTGTGTATGTGTTTGCAATTTGCATGAGAGAGAGAGAGAGAGAAAGAGAGAGAGAGAGAGAGAGAGAGAGAGAGAGAGAGAGTAATGGTGTCAAGAAGATATTACTTATATCAAGACGCGGCAGCTCTAGGCGAAAGTGCAGTAATTTTGCCTGTGCGTTGCGCTGATGGCATTATACAGCAGGGTTCTTTATTGTACCACGCCTGCCTGAAGAGACAGAGGTATGATTACATGTAACACATACATAATGTACAAGAATGTTTTACATTTACACAATTCTGTATTGATAAAAACTGTGGTAGAGCTGTTATTATATCATAAAAATAATGCAATAATATAATTATTACAGTAATTATTGTAAAATGTTATCTGTTTCATTGCCATTTGTGTAAGTACAGCCAACATTATATGTGTTTTAACATCAACATAGACATCATTGCGGTGTAACAACTTTTTTTCTGTTCTGACTGCTACTTGAAATTGTTTTGCATCTGTCCTTGATAAATCATTTGACACACACACACACACACACACACACACACACACACGCACACACACACACACAGAGAGAGAGAGAGAGAGAGAGAGAGAGAGAGAGAGAGAGAGAGAGAGATTGCATGTAAAAATATGTTCAAAAGTTAAATAATCACAGAAAAGAAAAATATTAAAAACTATATCATCAAAAAAAATAGAATTATGTAATTATGAAGTGATCAGGGTGAAATAGGATTTGTTGTATTTACTTCAGCCATTGAAATCTACATCATAAAAAATAACAGAATTACATAATTATGTAGTAATCAGGCGATTATCTAGGTGAAATTGTATTTGTTGTATCTTCTTAAGCATAATTACAGTCATGCAACTAATCATCATCCAAACATTTTTTTTTTACTCCAACAGACAGTAACATAGAAAGATGTTCAACTTCTGTCTTTAATTTATCAGTTTTTTAGCTGTCTTTAATTAATCAGTTATGTTCTCCTGTTTGATGATGAGCTGAGCTTTAATGAGTTTCAATCTATGATGTCATTATTTTTTTTCCTTGCAGGGGGGGCCATTTCAAAACATATGTTAATGCAATTATGAACACTTTTTAGTGTTTTTAAGACAGATAGTTTTTAGCTTATTCATTTGTAAAATGTGTTTACTTTTAATTACCAAGAAAATATATCAAAACCTTTCATGAATACCGTCTCTAAAACTGTAATCTGGACATAATTAATTACATATTTAAGAATGTTGGTTTACCAGAAGAGCAGGTAAAAAGGTAAATCAGGAAACCTGACAGATTTATTTATTTATTTTTTTTTCACATTTTTATTTTCTAGTAAAATATGTTAAAAAGTTTTTTTTTTTCTTTCAAGTAAAATTACGACCATGTGCTCTAGTACTATTATTTTGTTTTGTTGGATTTTTTTAATCTTGTAATAATGTTGATGCCTATAACAACCAGAGATTCTAGCCAACAAAAGGATGCTTTGGTGGCTGATTGGTTGAAGTACCTTATGAAGCGATCTTCATTAACTGAGTGGTCAAAAACGCCAACAAAATTGGTCTTCATTGGCTGAGTGGTCCATAGCACTAACAAAATTGGTCTCCATTGGCTGAGTGGTCTATAGCACAACCAAAAGGGTGCTTTAGTAGCTGATTGGTCAAAATTACTTTCAGCAGTGAGATTCATTGGCTGAGTGGTCCAAATTACTAACAAAATTGGTCCTAATTGGCTGAGTGATCTATAGCACTTCAGAAGGGAGTCTTATTGACTAAGTGATCCAAAGCACATACAAAATTGGGCCTCATTGGCTGAGCAGTCTAAAGCACTTACAAAGGAGGACTAAGGAAGAAGTCTTTGAAAGATGGACCAATCTTTAGCTTGAGATTCAAAGGCACATTACAGAACCCTCTCTGCACATTGCTGTAAGGGCACTGCAAAGGTACAAATGTCTGCCACTTTACCTTGAGCAGGTGATGTCTCAAAATAAGTAAAAAATTCTTGATTGGGATGTAAAACCCAATTAAATCAAATAAAATCAAATTTACAACATACCATTAATATTGCTAGTTTAATTAACCTCTAAACTCTATCAACAGAAAACCTATCCAATTAGAGTAAAATGGTTAAATATTTTATACAAATGCTTAGTGGCTCAATTGTATAGGATCATCAGGAAGTCATGGAATTGAAACCTGGTTGAGTCATACATAAGCCTTTAAACTTTAAGGTATAGCTTCCTTGCCTGGCTCTTAGCATTAGGAGGGCAAGAGTATAGGCAAGTCCATATGTTGCTAGGATAATGGACTTGGGAAGTGGTATGTTTGTCTGCAGCATACTGACTTGGTGAGCTAGCAACTTACCAAAAAGTTTCAGCTAGAACATGACAGACATGGCAAACTTGCTCTTAGATTAATCTATAGAGATTAATAACCTTGTTTTCATCACAGTTACTGAAAAATTGCTGATGTAATGTTAAACAGCATTACAACAAATCAACAACAACAATAACAACAACAACTGTCTAGAGAATATTTATTTTAAACATATTCTGCTGTAATGAAAAATAAATGAGTAATGATTGAATTTGTTTAAAAAATATTGTTTTTATACAACAATGTAATGTAATTTTCCAATCTGGTGCTATTGCTCTGCATAATGGCAACTTTATACAATTATAACAATGAATCAGATGATGAAAAATTATAGTAATGCATTCCAACATTTCGATAAAATCTTAGATAATTTTTGCCACATGCTGGACAACAGTTCCTGCATACTTAAATTTTCAATATTTTTTTCATTTCTCCTTCACTTGAAACAATTACAAAATGCACTTTAATATTTACAATATTGTGATTACAAGCTCACCGTGGGTACTAGAAGGAATGTGTTGTCGTCGAGGGCCCTTTGGTTGATAAAAATGCATAATTTAATCTAATAATACTAATAGAAATGAAGGAAGGCAGCATGTTGATAAAACAGAATTGAATTATTATTTTAACACCATTAATATTATTCATTAAATCTTTTTATTGTAGCTTTTGTGAATCATTCAAATATAAAAAAGTATTAATGACAAAATATTGATTAAAAAATCCCATGATGATTCTCCCACCCATCCCCCTTCCCCAAAAATAAAGTAAAATAAATAAATAAATAAATAAATAAAAATAATAATTATAATGATAATAATTATAATATTGATAAGAATATCCCTTGATGATTTCTGTCAATAAAATATTTAAATATTTTCTGTTTGAAATTAATTATTAAAATCGGGAGTATTAATTTTATTAATTTAATTTCCTTCTTTTTTATTGTAAATTGGTTGTTTCCCAACAATAAAAAATTTTTGTATACAAAATATTTAAATATTTTTTGTTTGAAATTAATTATCAAAATCAGGAGTATTAAATTTTATTAATTTTATTTCCTTCTTTTTTATTGTTAATTGGTTGTTTCCCAACAGTAAAATGTTTTGGTAGGAGATTTATTGATAAAATAAGGGTTATGAATTTATTATTTTATCTCATTTTATTTATTTTTCAGCCAATGAAAAAGTAAAGGACATTAAATCGAAACCAAAGAATACTACACAGATGGTGAGTTGACCTTTAGTTAAAAATTACGATTTTCTTTGTTCATCGACAGAGCTCCCCCCTTATTTTTAATGAAACACATCATTGAATTTCCTTTGTTTTTTTCATGTGTGGCATAAAAATTGCCTTATTTTGACAACACATGTTTTTGAAATTAACAATTAAATGACTATAATAATTAGAAAACAAAAGAATTTTGTTCAAAAAAGGTTAATCGTGACAACTCTGTTTGAAGTAGCCATGCCTGAAATATCAAGAGATTGGTTTATTAACATTATTCGGAAAATTCATAATGTCGTTGTGGTTCACGAGATTAGCCTTATGATTTTTATGTGTCTTTATTTTAGTATCAATTATAATAATTCTTTGTTAGGATTCTAGACTGTGTTGTTTCTTGGTGAATTATAAAATTCTAATTTCTCTGTCATAAATATTGTTTGTATATGGCAAAAATCAAGTTTGCATTATTTGAGCCTTTCTGAATATTTAGATCTATATTTTTTTAAGTAAAAAATAGGAGATATCTTTCTTAATAAAAATTATGAATGACCATTTTTAGGTTACTATACTAACAGTAAAACTGCCTTAGTGGGTCAGTTGTAGAGCACCAGCCTCGATTTGGGGGATTGATTTTGATTGATTTAATGGGGTTTTATGTCCCCATAAATAATATTTCACTTATATAGAGATGTCACCACCTATAGATGACGTGACAGAAATTTTGACTTTTGCTACATGTGCTTAGGGCAATGTGCAGGGTTCTTTAATGTTGCCCGCTGTGACATGGGGCATCAGTTTTTAATTTCTCTACCAACCTTAAAGAGTGATTATACAACTGAGTTCAGGTGTCTTCAATTCAGAGGTGGACACCATGCACATGTATATAAAAAGGTTTAACACCACACCTAACATTCAGTCTCCTTTCCGCTGCATGTAGGTACTACATGCTTGTTTGATGCATGCATTGAGTAATAAACTACTGATATGGTTTCTGATACAAGTTGATGAACTTTTAAACTCGGCACTTTTTTCTCCCCATTTTTTCCTCCCGACACTACTTAAGGTTTCAGGTTGATAACATCTTCATGAATTTTTTATTAGGCTTCTTGAGAGATAAGACTATATTCTCCTGTCAATGAAAAAATATTGGAATTGAAATTGGAATAATGATCCCTGTTAGTGTAGCATTTAATGTACAGCAATTAACATGTATTTGTACACTGAAGTTTGGTGCACACGCTCACAAACATACATAAACATGTTTCATACACTGTCAAACCCAATCAAACTGCCCCCTGAATTAAGACCCACATCTGGATGCGTGTATCCATGTACAGTACACCCTGATTAAACTGAAAACTTATCTAAACCATTCTGTATTATGTAAGGACATTCAAATTGTTTTGGTAAATTAACCTTTTTTTTTTAAAAAAAAAAAAATACCTGTCTATTTCAGACAACTTTTTGATCTAGATATTTGCAACCAAGCTTTAATGAGCTTTAATTTACTGCAAATATATAAAAGCTTTTTGAGAGGGTGACAGATAAAACATTGAGTTGAGTTGACTATTGATGGTTTATGCCCCAGTCCAGAACACTTCTATCAAGGCAGTCAGTTCTGGGATGGTGGAAGAAACCAGAGTGCCTGGAAAAAAAACACTGACCATCAGAAAGTGAATTGACAAACTTTTTCACACTAGGATCTGCCTGAATGGAATTCGAACATAGGTGGTGAGAGGTGTTGTGATCTCACAGATCAATGTGCTTGCTCACATATTGTAAATACAAGTTTATGTACCATACCACAGGTGCTAGTTTCTGATATTCAAAATGAATAAAACCCTTAGGGGTAAAGGTTTTTGTTTTTTTTACTTTAATATCAAAAACAAGTGTCTGTGTATGACATACAAGCAGCTGTGAGTTTGCCTGAAATGGACGCTAAAATTTGTTTCGTTAAATGGTAGAATAGATTTTAAATGTACATTCAACACCCTCTTTCATTTCTTGACCACTTGACCATCACTAAGACCATCAATCATTAGACCAGCAGGTGCCCCGGTTTCTTCAAACATGCACAAAATAGAATTATGCAAGTTATAAATCTGTCTTTTAACCAGATGACAGTTTTCTCAGTGGTATTCTAGCTCATAATGTGAGGAGGTTAATGAAATAATAATTAAATTTCAGATAATTTACTGACCACTTGTGAACTTTACTAGATTATATTTTAAAGGGTCATTTCTGTTTCAAGCCATAAAACAAATTATAACTGACCATGGGAATCTGTTTAGTAGAAAATTCTGTGTCCCACAAGGAATCTTGATGTTAATTGTGTTCCCTTGTTCTTGATTTTTGGTTTTTCCCCCTCTTTTACTCCTCTTTGTTTTTTACCTTTGAAACAATGCCTGGCCATGACATTCACACTGCAACATCATTTACAAGAAAATTTGGCTAGCAGAAAAATAATGATAATAATAATAATAAAAAATAAAATAAAATAAAATAAAATAAAATAAAATAAAATAATAAAATAAAATAAAATAAAATAAAATAAAATAAAATAAAATTAAAAAAAAAATAAAAATAAATAAATAAATAAATAATAAAATAAAATAAATAAAATAAAATAAAATAAAATAAAATAAAATACAACAATACAATACAATACAATACAATACAATACAATACAATACATGAAATGAAATGAAATGAAATGAAATGAATAAATAAATAAAAAAATAACAATGATAAATATGATACTAATAATGATAATAATAATAAAATAAAGAAAGAACAAACTAAAAAGAAAAGAAAAAAGAAAGAAAGATTGTTCTTTTAAATAGATTTTAATTTTTTTTTCAGATTATTATTATTATTATTATTATTATTATTATTATTTTCTCAATTTTAAGTCACCTTACTACATCAGAAAAAGGAACTCAACTATATTTTCTAAATAATATTATATTATGCCCCATTGGTCAAACATTTAAAGAACTTATGCATACTAGTATATTAATCTTGTAAAAAAAAATTGCTACTTGATCTAATCATGTGACTTCAAATCACCCCATGTGATTAATTAAACTTAACGAAGACCATATTTATATTTTAACTAATTTGGTTTCCCTAGCTTGCTCGTTATGATGTAACATTATCATTTCCTCCCATAGACATACTTACAGCAGATGTGCATGCTCTCATTGCATGTTTCACATGCATTTCTTTGGTAATTAATTAATTATATTTCATTTTCTCAGTGATGTAATTTGCTAGAAAATGAGTTAAAGTATTTCCTAAAAACAACATTACAGACACAAATTTTATTTAATATTTAAAAAATATCTGAAAATGAGCAAAAATTTGAACCGATTTGGCACAAACTTTACTGACATGGATTTTCATTTGCTTTTAAGAAATTTATAAAATATGTAAAATATTTTCATTGTACAATTTCACGGACATTAAAATTGCTTTTGGTTTTAGAAGTTCCTTTTTGCAAATGAATTAAACATGAAAATTGCTCAAAAGCTGTACATTGTTTTGGACAAAATATTTGTCATAAAGAGTAATTGTTGACCCAGTAACACAAATGCTTAGTTTTAATTGGAAATTTCAGCTTTAAAATATGAAATCTGTTAAGAACTTCTTTAAACTAACATATTACACTGTACTTACCTCCTTAAGTTTTGTTAACGGCCCTTGTAAATTTATTATATAAACTTTTTTGGAAAGAAACTTGATGAACTTTTAAAATTAGATTAAAGTATTTCCATTAAAAAAATGGGAAAAATAAAAATAAATCTTGGGGAAAAAGCCACTTCACAAACAGAAAAATATGGATGTTAATTGACTTAAACATTTTTTTTTTTAAATTAATTCCAATCATTTACTCCATCAGAATTAAAATTTATCTGTCTTTTCCATTTTTTCCTAGTAATTTCAAATTATTTCAGAAATCCCGCATTGAAGATCATATATCCTATATTTCATTTTCAAACCCATTCTGGGAAATATAGGATTTCTTATACCAAGTCATAAAATATATACTATTACAAAAAATGTCAATTCTAATCCATTATATAATAATTGTTTCTGATAAAAAATTTAGATAAAAAGGGATAGAATGACCTTAAAAAGCTGTGATATTTTTTTTTTTAAATCAATAGGATAAAATTTTAGCAAAATTACTTTATTTGCAAAATGATTCAATCATTAATAATAAAAAATCAATATGATAAAGCTTAAATAAAGCTATCAGTTTTAAAACCACACGCAGCATATGTAGAAAACATCGATAAATAGAAAAATAATCACCATAACAAAAAAAAAAATCTCATGTTTTACCCCTATGTAATAAATAGACTGGTCCACATAATGATGTAAACAAAGAGTCCTGCTGATGCTGCTGATGCTGATAGACAATGGACTCTCCCATTCCATGTCAAAGCATGGACACCAGCTGTGTACCAAGTTGTATTACCTTTGTATGTGTATACTATATATACAGACCACATTCATTTGTGTTTGAATTTTTGAATTTTTGAATTTTCTGAAGAGGATTTTAAATTCATTGAAGAATTGTAATTTTTATTTGGATTTTGTGAAATAGGTATGTACATGTATTTTTTTTTTTTTTTTTTTGTATGTGTGTGTGTGTGTTTTAATCCTCATCAAACAATGACATGGTCTGGTCAGTTGAATTGTCAGTAACATGAGAGTCCAAGATTACTGTATAATAGAGTGATTCATCTAAAGTGTTTATATTTTGACTTGACCATTTACTTCGGACACTGGTCAAGATATAGCCTTTTAGTTTGTTGTGAAAAGAAAGAGTAGATTTTTCTTTAAACACTTTTGATAAATAAACCAGATATATTTCTAAATACAAGAACTTTTGAGAAATACCATGTGTCATGAAGTTATATTTATAATAGAAAGTGATTTTTAAAAAAGGGCCATTTATACTCTAAAATGTGTAAACTGTTCTAAAATAAGAATATAGATACATGGATTAATTTTAATTATAACTTTTACTTTGTTTTGGTATGTAGACAATACATTTCTCTGTGACATAATGTGACAGATTGATTGATTTGATTTAATTTAATGGAGTTAGACATCCAAGTCAAGAATATTTCACTTATATTGAGACATCACCAGCTGTAGGTGAAGTAGTAGAAATTTTACTTTTGCAGTACACTTAGGGCACTGTGCAGGGGGGGGGTTTCTTTAATGTGTCATGCCTGCTTTTACATGGGACATTGATTTTAAGGTCTTATTCAAACGACCACATGACTGTCATTTCTAAATGCTGAGTGTTTGGCAAAAGAACAGTCACTACATATTTTCAAGTCTTGGTTAGACCTGTCCAGGGTTCAAACCCCAGACCTCCCACATACAAAGCACTACCAACACTCTACCAACACATTACCAACTGAGCTGCCTTAGTTATGTGATTGAATGAAGTGGTGTGCTGGTGTTTTTTGCCCCAGTCAAGATTATTTCATTCATATATTGAGGCGGTCAGTTCAGGGATGGTAGGGGAAACTGGAGTACCCAGAGAAAACCACCAACTTCAGAAAGCAAACTGACAAACTTTCTTAGATAAGGATCTACCAGATTGGTATTTGAATCTAGGTGGTGAGAGGCAACCTCTCTTGATTTTCACAAAGTCCCAGTAGACAAGTGTTCTTAAATTCTGACTAAGATTTGATCAATCAATCAATCCATCAATCAATCAGTTAATCAATCATCAATCAATTAATCATTTATTCATGCATCAATTAATTAATTAATTCATTCATTCATTTAATCAATCAATCAATCAACCAACCAACCAACCAACCAACCAATCAACCAATCAATCAATCAGATTTCCCATTGTCCAAAATTTGGTTGTACATGCAATTTAAATCCAAACCCCAATGGCAGCATTTCTAAATGTGTACATGTAGATATTGTGCCAGAGTTCGTTTAAAACCTTGTACTTAAACTTGTTGTGGACAGGTTTTTCTTTTAATATAGGTGGACATCATATGGGTATAACTATATTATAAATTATTTAGCAAACAGACACACACAGACTGTTTCCTTTTTTATATGTCCCACATCTATGTCAATTAAACAGCTCTAGTGCAGAAAGATGCCTCGGTGACTGGGTGGTCTAAAGAGCGTGCTTACTGATCACAGTGCCTCTCACCACCTGGGTTCGAATCCTGCTCAGGACAGATCCTAGTATGGAAGGTTTGTCAGTTTATTTTCTGAAGATCAGTGTTTTTTTCTTGACACTCCAGTTTCCTCCACCATCTTAGAACTGACCACCTTGATTACAGGAAAAGAATCTTGACTGGGGTGTAAAACACTATTACTCTACTCCATTCTAGTGCAGAAAAGTTCCATTCTGTGGTTTGAATATCAGCCAATATAAATCAAACTTCAAAGAGCGACATGTAATATTAAAGTTGTATGCATTTAATGTTAGGTAAACAAATTTTACAAAATAAAATATTCATTATCATCTGCATCTGTTCAATAATCAATATTATAGTCATACCCTTCTTTATTGACATATTTTTAAAAAAAAAAGAAAAAAAAAAGGAAAGAAAAAAAATGAATTTATGGATATTGTTGTGCAACAGCTTGTAATAATATTATGGCTTACAGCAGTTTTACATGTATATTCTTTACTGTTAAGCTTTTTTTCAAAGTCGTTGGTCTTTATATTATGTGTTTATAAATTGATTGCTGTTTTGAAATCGGTGAAGTGAACAGTATTGATTTTGATGGATAAAATTGGAAAAAATCAAGGAAAAATGTTTCAGACTTCAAGGTGTGAAAAATAAATATTTCATTGGAACATATGTTTTCTTTTTTTTTTTCTATCTTTCTCATTTCTTTCTTTCTTTTTTTTTTTTTTTTCTTTTTTTTTTTTTTTTTTTTTATTTGGGGGTGTGTTTTTGTGTGTGTGTGTGTGTGTGTGTGGGAGTGGTGTGGGGGTTGTAGTTGATGCTGTATAGTTTATGTTTTTGTAAATTTTGGGATGTTTTTAAGCAATTTTCTCAAGGACCGGGCCTTGGTAGCCAAGTGGTCTAAAGCATGCTTACAATTTACAGTACCTTTCACCCAAAGGTTTTAATTCTGCTTGGGCAGATCCTAGTGTGAGAAAGTTTAAAAAGTTAGAAAGTTTTCCAGTTCACTTGCCAAAGGTCGGTGGTTTTCTCTGGGTACTATGGTTTCCTACACTATCCCAAACAAGATTAGGTGTACATGTTTTAGGTAGGAATGGGGTTTAGGTGTTTTACACCTCATCAAGATTTGATTTGTCCACTCATTTTGAGGAAGCAAGTTCTCAGCTGGTAGTGGACAATAGAGTGACCGAGGAAAACTATCAACCTTCATCAAGTGAAATGTCAATGTTTTTCAGATGACCATCTGCCTAGAGTAGGATTTCAGTTGAGGCAGTGAGAAGCTCAATGATTCATAAGCCCACACTTTAGCTCGCTTGGTCACTCATGCCCAATGAATTTAGAAAGAGCTTAACAATAAAGGAGGCAATAAAAGTGACCTTCCATTTAATAAAAAAAATCAAAATTTGAGTCATTTGCTAAAAATACAGTATTCAGAAGCTATAACTTTCAACATCCAAATTAAATATTTAATAATGTTTCAATCAATACTCATACATAAGTCTTGGTAAAACGAATTAGGTTCAATTTCTCAAAGGCAGATTATATAGCTGTTTATTGCCATTAAGACTTAACAGATACATTGGTTCAAATCTCCAAAGCATATATATACCCTATCTCTTTTGATTAAGCCTGTGTTACGGCATTGCATTTGCGTTCTTCTTAAGGTGGATTTTATTTTTACTTTGGTACCTTTAATCACCTTGTATCGCTGTTGATTGCATTTTGTTATTGAATCAAGGTGTATTAACCGAGAACCGAGCGTCTCTTAAAAGGATGAGTCATCGCGTCATAGAATCAAAGGCTTAAAAAAACACATCTTCTTTTTTTTATTCTGCACATGTGTAGAATAACCACAGAAGCTATTAACTTGGTCATTACATTCGTAAAGTAAGATAGCTTTATTTTTACAAGGTGATCAAATAATTAATAATCAAGGATTTTTTCCGAAAATTATATGTTAAGATTGAAAACATCTTCATCTTGTTTAAAATGAATTATTCATGAACACCCACAAACAGAAGGTTTACAGGGTGATTAATGAATAAATTTTGTTTGAAAAAAAAACTTTTCATCTTATTAAAATTTAATCATAACATGTAACATACGGTATTAAGTCAGGGGATGTGTTTTTATTTACAAGGATATCAAGGGGTTGAATTGGAGTTGGGTAATTAAGTTTTACTCCCCAGTCAAGGTTCTTTCACTTATATCAGGACTGTCAGTTCTGGGAGGGGGAGGGGAAAACAGAGGCCCACTGACAAACTAAACAATCAGACATCAATGTTTCCTTATCAATTATTTGCCCTTAATCTTGTTATAGGACTTGACAGCTGAATGGATCTTGTAAAGGGTCTTGAAAGCTGGGTGGATCTTGTTTTTGGCTTTGATAGCTGAATGGATCTTGTAATGGGTCTTGAAAGCTGGGTGGATTTTGTTTTTGGCCTTCATAGCTGAATGGATCTTGTTATGGGTCTTGAAAGCTGAGTTGATCTTGTTTTTGGCCTTGATAGCTGAATGGATCTTGTAATGGGTCTTGAAAGCTAGGTTGATCTTGTTTTTGGCTTTGATAGCTGAATGGATCTTGTGAAGGGTCTTGAAAGCTGAGTTGATCTTATTTTTGGCTTTGATAGCTGAATAGATCTTGTGAAGGGTCTTGAAAGCTAGGTTGATCTTGTTTTTGGCTTTGATAGCTGAATGGATCTTGTGAAGGGTCTTGAAAGCTAGGTTGATCTTGTTTTTGGCTTTGATAGCTGAATGGATCTTGTGAAGGGTCTTGAAAGCTAGGTTGATCTTGTTTTTGGCTTTGATAGCTGAATGGATCTTGTGAAGGGTCTTGAAAGCTAGGTTGATCTTGTTTTTGGCTTTGATAGCTGAATGGATCTTGTGAAGGGTCTTGAAAGCTAGGTTGATCTTGTTTTTGGCTTTGATAGCTGAATGGATCTTGTGAAGGGTCTTGAAAGCTGAGTTGATCTTGTTTTTGGCCTTGATAGCTGAATGGATCTTGTAAAGGGTCTTGAAAGCTGAGTTGATCTTGTTTTTGGCCTTGATAGCTGAATGGATCTTGTTATGGGTCTTGAAAGCTGGGTGGATTTTGTAGCTTGGTGTATCTAGTTATGGAACTGGATAGCTGGGTGGATCTTGTAGCTTGGTGTATCTAGTTATGGAACTGGATAGCTGGCGGATCTTGTAGCTTGGTGTATCTAGTTATGGAACTGGATAGCTGGGTGGATTTTGTACCTTGGTGTATCTAGTTATGGAACTGGATATCTGGGTGGATTTTGTAGCTTGGTGTATCTAGTAATGGAACTGGATAGCCAGGTGGATTTTGTAGCTTGGTGTATCTAGTAATGGAACTGGATAGCTGGGTGGATCTTGTAGCTTGGTGTATCTAGTTATGGAACTGGATTTGGGTGGATCTTGCTATGGGTCTTGAAGGCTGGGTGGATCTTGTTGTGGACCTTGAAAGCCGGGT
Organism: Tegillarca granosa; assembly: GCA_029721355.1. Taxonomy (NCBI): domain Eukaryota; kingdom Metazoa; phylum Mollusca; class Bivalvia; order Arcoida; family Arcidae; genus Tegillarca; species Tegillarca granosa. The sequence continues at coordinate 27,696,113 of CM056596.1, forward strand.
ATATCTTTTGGGTCTTGAAAGCTGTGTAGTATACAGCACCAGCTGACAGATCACATTCAAGGAGTGACTGCCTGGAAAATAAGACACAAACTTTTGACTGGAGCTTAAAATACCATTTCTCACAAATCACCGAATAAAAAAGTATTTTGTCATAATTAATAACTACAAAAAAAAAAAAAACAAAACAAAACAAAACAAAAAACAAAAAAACAATAATGTTTACACAGGATGCATATACACTGTCTAAAATTAGTTTTAGGTGTTAAAAGTATGGTTAATAATTCAAAAGGGGGAAGGAGATTAACAAAATATACCAAGGGAGATAATTTATGTTTAATTTCTTTTGGATCTATTCCAGTTCTGCTGATTTTGCAATAATCCTCACACATATCAACAAAATACATGGTTTAAACAGACAACAAATAAATATTTTAAGAATGAATATTTTGTTTATATACAACACAAAAATGTTATATAACTGACAGGAAGTAATTACAAAAATTACATCTGCAAATGTAATCCAACTTTTCTAGTGTCAGAAAAAGGGCCCATGATCATCTGGGCATAAGTACAAATAGCATGGTTACAACTTTTGTGGTTCCACTATACACTGAAAAAAAAAAGTTCTGAACAACAGTATGAGGAATCCAGTGTTGCTGAAACTCATTCTGGTTAATAAAGGTTGTCATAGTAATGATCCATTGCATGGAGTGAGTGGAGTGGAGTAATATAATTTTTTTCTTTTTCTTTTTTATTAATTAATTAATTCATTCATTCATTCATTCATTCATTCATTTATTTATTTATTTATTTATTTATTTATTTATTTATTTATTTATTTATTTTATTTATTTTTTTTTTTGATGCACTGGTAAAAAATGTTTAACTTTTTTCAAGGCTGTTAGTTCTGGGATGGGGAGAAGACTGGAGTGCTTTGAGTAAACTAATGATCATGAATAACTTCTTCACTTCTTTACTCTAGAATATTCTTGATTAGGATTCAAATATAGGCAATAAGAGGCAGTGTGATTCCTTATCAGATGCATAGAAAGAACTGCTCTGTTACAAAACGGTACCAAATGTTTTCTGTTCAAAAAAGTGTGTAATGACTTGAAAACACTTATTAGAGATGAGAAAGAAACCACAAAACTTTTCAGAATTTATTTTTTAAGCATGCCTGATGATTGATTTATAGTTTTGATAAGAAGTAGTTAATTTATCTAAATTCTTGTACATATTATCTTTATTACATAAACATTTTCTAATTTCAGTTTTATAGTCTTGCTACTTAAGATAAAATCCATGTATTTTATCCATGTTGCCTTCAATTAAAAGGTCATTTCATTATCTGATACATGAGTTTACTCCCCTTGGAGATCAATGTTTACAGGAAAATGGATACTGGTTAATAAATGTTTTGGTAGTTTTTTGCCCATACTTAACAGCATTACATTTATTGCTTTTAGGCTCTTAAGGTGAATGTAGGTTCTTAGTGTGAAAAATAATTCTGATGAGTTCTAATAAACTAACCAAGCTGCCAACCAACCAAACCATCAAATTAAACTAAAACCAATCGATTGACCAACCATTCAATAAACTCACAAACCCACCCATCCACCCACCAATTAACTCATAAATCATTCTACCAACTCATCCAATCATCCAACTAAATACCCATCTACCGACAAATCATTCAACCAAACCAACCAACCAATCCACCAACTAGCCAACCAGCCATAACCAATTCACCAACTAGCCAAATAACCAATTAACAATGAAACCTAGCCCACCAAGCAACCAACAGGCCACCCCACCAACTAGCCAATCAAGCCCAGCCTGCAAAGCATTTCCAACAATACCTTTGTATCGTAAAATCAAAAGGAAAAATGAGGAAAGCAAGGATGGTATATCAGCATTAGAGTATCAGACAGAGTGCTGGGCACTGCACCACACACTTATTTACAAAGAAGCTTATTACCAGTATATATATGTATATGTTCAATCTCAGAGGGATATCAATCTGTAACCATATAGTGCTAAAACAGAATGATTACTGTATGAACCTTTAAAATAGACTCTCATAACTCATTACACAGTGGAATTTCCTTGAAATTATTAACAAACATTATCAATTATTTTGAGAATGTTTTTATTGCTAAATGATCCTGATATTAATCACACTCATTAAAATGGTATTAATAATTCATAAACCAAAGGATAAAATCAAAATTAACTACAAGTTCATCATATCTGAAATACCCCCATGTGACTACAGTAGTTACAAGTACCAGTATCTGTTTTAATTTTTTGCATCTTTAATATTGTTATTTTGAGTATGAAGAAGACTTGTGTCTATGGTTATACATGTATATTTTGTAAAGTTAATTTCAATTTCCTGTTGCATAAGTCTTGTAATTTACATAAAAAATGTGTTTGTAGCTATCAAAATAGCAAGAATAGACCAAGTAACCAGTCAAGCAAGAAAAAAAAATCTTCATACTCAAAGTATTATAAAAGCATTTTTTTTTCATTGTCAAACTAGCTTGTCTATCAAACCCTAACTCTCTCCAGCACCTATATCCTCCCCCCCACCCTTCAACACACACATGCTATCCCAAAAATACATACAAGAAAATAAAGAGTTAAATGACATCTGGACTATAATTTGCTGTGAGATTTTTTTTTTCAGTAACATCATCTTAAAAACTTGCAAACCCATCTAATCCTTTTCAAATACCTCATCCCCTCACCCTACCCCAAAGAATTACATTCTTTAACTTATACTTTGCCATTCTAGACATATAATAGCATTTGTAAGGATATTTTTTTCATTAACATTGTCTAATAACCTATTCAACAAATTTCTAACCCACTCCATCAACCCATTTCCTAAGTAACATGCCATAGATTATAGCATGCCATTTTAGACATCATCTGAACTACAATAATTTGATAATCTAACATTTTTATCTAAAGAATGTTTAAAAAAATAACCTGTTCACAAAACCTTTTTGAATACCATGCCCCTATGCTATCCCACAAAACAAAATCTAAAATTTACAGTATGCCATTCTAGACAGCTTACTGCCATCTGGACTATAAATACTTTTAGAGTATTTCTTTGTTAAGTTTGTCTAATAAACTGCTAATTGTTTTCCTGTGTTAGAATCGGTTTAAACCATTCTTTAATTAATGCTGGCTTTTTCAGAAAAAGCTGCATTAGACTTTGTTAGACCACATTTTCAACATGACCTATATTTCTAGCCAATCACAGGCCTTGAATTGTGTTGTCTTATTCCTGAAGAATCGTGATCCACCCATTTCTTCATATGAAGAAATTTTCTTCAGATGAAGAACAACACAATAGAACACCTGTGAAGACAATTGTTCTGCTACAGAGAAAATAAACCTAACTAAGAACAAGTAACAAACAATTCAATGTAACAATTTTTTAAATTAGATCCAGTTTCTTATAAAATTTTTATCACATTAATATTCACAAGTATTTCCAGAAATAGCCGGATCCACTCTTATTATATTTGGTCATTATTAGTTATTGCAACTGTTTTTTTTTCTTCACAATTTTGGATTTTGATTTCCCTTTTCATCGTCTTTTAAATGGATCTAATTTTTTTTTTATTTTGCAGGTCAACTTATTTCTTCATTTCCCGGTTTTGATTATGCTAGTTTTTTACTTATATCCTGTATAACATTGATGTCTGTTCTTTTTTGTACACTATTTACATTATATTTAACATTACTTCTATACCAACAACACTATCATTAAAACTGGTGTCATTCCTCCACTGCGATTTGAATATTTCTGTCACTAATATTTGATACAATTACATAAGTTAAAAAAGGATCATCCTTTAATGATAAAAGACAAAAATGCTGTAGCCTTTACCATGATGAATCTTTTTGATTACTGAGGGGAAACCTAAATATATCAATTGATATATACCTTCAAGGATGAATGATAATGGCTATGATTGTTACATCATTTAAAATGGTCAACTTCCTTTACTTTTTTCTCTCTCACAAAGATGACTTATTTGAATAAACAACTGGCCATGGTTCAATGGTTTTAATCTCAGTTGGGTCATATTGAAAATGTGGTCTAAATTGGTTAGATGACATAAGACAAATCTTCATGAATAAGAAAGGGCTGCGCTCCGCTCCGCCTCTTTCTTATTCCTGAAGATTTGTCTTATTGCCATCTAACCTATACATAGAAATTCATAAACTTAGCATTTATTTACACAGAAATCCCATTTAATGCTTCCTGGCTTGTTTGATTAAGCTGGCCATAAAAATAACTCATTTTGGTCACTATTGTTAGTGATGGCTTAGGAGACTTAAGACATTATAGGCGACTTGCATGGATGTTAAACAGCAAAAATTAATTGATAAAATTTAAAAGACAAAATAATTAATATATAAATAAATAAATAAATAAATAAATAAACAGTATTTTGTGATTGGTCTCATCTAGGTTTTACAAAAGTTGGGACATTATTTGCTTTGTTACCCGATATCATCTTACAATGCTTACCCAATTTTGTGTTTACCGACCATATACTAGTAACCTTTCAAGTGCAGTGATTTTGCTATGGTTTTTAAAAACTACCTTCATCCTTTCAGATTGGGAAAATTTGGACCCTTTTTATGTCACATATTATGCTCAGAATTTTTAAATTCATTGCAAAGATTTTATAATTGTGACAATATCTAACATTTTTTGTCTGTCAGAACAGTTTTGGACAACTGGATTTAACTTAAACTATTTGATTGTGTGTCACTGTTGCCTTTTGGGGAATTTTAGTTGTCTAATTGGGAAATTTTAGTCTTATTTCTCAAGGGGAAACTACCTTTATTCGGTAGTAATTTTAGGCAAACAAAACCACTGAAGTGTAGGTTCAAAACCAGTCTCAGGAAGATTCTTCTGTGAGACAGTTTGTCATTATGTGTGTGCTTGCTTAGTGTCATTGATTTTCTCTGGGAACTTCAGGTTTCCTCTGCTATCTCTAATTGATCACCTTTATATGAGCAAAAAAATGTTGACCGAGACAATTCAATAACATTACTTCACTGCACATGTTACATATATGTAATAAAAAATGGCATCTGTTCCTCCTAAGTTTGTATCACATGTATAGTAAAAGGCGGACAATTCAAAATGAACACAGGACTTTAATTTTGACTTTGTAAAGCTTTCAGAGTGTTAAAGATTAAATGATAATTTCAAAAAATCTATTGCATTGATTAACATTCAAGGGATTTCATTGTATCAGGTATTTTGATGATTTTCTTTCCACTTTTATTGGACATATTGGAGTCAAGTTCTATTTTTAGTCAAAAAAAAAAAAAATTGTAAATGAGCAGATGAATCGATACAGGATATGATGTCGACACATATTTTAAATTCATTATCAATGCTTAAGTCAAGTTAAAAAGTTAATAAAGGGAAACTTAAAAGCTAATAATGGAGAACTGTCTGTGTCTCGTAATAGAAATACATCCCAATTTCTTGTCTTTGATAGATTTTATTGTGGAACAACATGAAACTAATCAGTTCTATTCTCAGAATCTTTTGAATGAAGACGTCTGGATTTTCTTACTAAAGAAGATATTTCATTAAAACCAAAATTGCTTTTAAAAGAAAATCTGATTGTGAAATGAAACCTTTCTACGAGCATTAATTCGACTTTTACAAATCAATTTTCAGAATCGTTTACAATTTTCTGTTTTGTTACAGACCTCAACCTTCATTTTTATTCCCATAAACCCTCATGTAGACTTGGAATTTATTGCATTGTTTTTCCCTAATGTAATTTTGATACAATGTATTCTACTCCAGATAGAAATTATGATTTATTTTCTTCAGATATTGAGATGAGTAACTCAGATTTTTCTCGCTTAATCTCTATTACAAGAAAAATAAGGACTTAATTATCGTATTAATTTTCTCTTGGAAACATTTTTTTTTAAAATGTGAGAATTGTTATAACATTTGTTGTCTAGACCTCGCTTATTATTACTTCCCTTTTAATACCTATCCCATAACACACCTTGGGGGGGTTGTATCAAAACCATTGATTGCAAAATCAATTTCAGATATCATTTAGTCATAAAACAAGATTTAAAAATAAAATTGAATTAAAACATCTAAAAAAATCAAGGAAATGTTAAAAGAATTAAATCAAAAACATGATAGATAATCTATGAACTCTAGATAACAGTAACTAAGGCCGCTTCCAAATCTTATATACAGTACCTGTAATCTGGTTTTGAAGAAGTGGATTGGATTAATGGTGTCCTATGCTGTGGTCAGGATACTTTCACTTATATCACGGTGGTCAGTTTTGGGGTGGTAGAGAAAACCAGAGTGTCTGGAAAAAACACCGACCTTTGGCAAGCAAACTGACAAATGTACTCACAACTAGAGCTGCTCAAGTAGCATTCAAACTAGGCAGTGAGAGAGACTTAGATCTGTAAGCACAGGCTTTAGACCACTCAGCCATCAAGATCTCTTCAGGATATATTGGAATACGAATTTAGTCAGTCAATGAAGTAATTGTGTGTTCTATGCCATATGAAAATAAAAAATGAACTATCATGTCAAAAAGTTAAAATTAAGATGCTAAGTGTTAGCATGAATTATGAATCAACAACTTGGATTCTATGGGACAGCAACAGAGCTGCACCATCTTGTAGAAATGAACAAGTCCTGGTTTAAAAAAAATGATTCAGAGCTTATATAGAAGCTCAAACTCAGACTGGCTGCGACTTTGTATTTGAAACACCCCCCTCCCCCCAACCTTACACAAAAAAAAAAAAAAAAAAAAAAAAAAAAAAAAAACAAAAAAACAAAAACTGCAAGCCATAAATCTCTAGAACTTTCCAGCAAATTACACAATGTAATTTCATTTCTTTATATTTCTGATACAAGCCCTCATTTGGTATAATGTAATGCATGTGTCTCTAATTAAAGGCTATAAGGCTCTGTTAGATATTGTTACAATTTGAATTAAAAACTCCCTGATTGAATTTAAACAAGTTTGATAGAATGAACAGATGTTTTATTATAGTGCAGTAAAATTGTTTTTGAGTGCATCAGGATTCCTAATCTAAATTCCACAAGACATAATAATGTGTTTTTTAACTGATATTTCTTTTCTTCTTTGGCATACTGGTAATTTGTATTAGTTTTAATTTCTCTTCCTGATCTTGTTATTTTTGTTTATTTTCCTTCAATCTATTTTACATATTTCTATGTTTTTTTTTGTTTATTTTTCTTAAAAATTATATATACATTTCTCCCCAATATATTTTTCATTATATTGCACATTTACGTTTATTCCAAACTTGATGTTATGCACTTAATGTTTATTTTTGTATTTTTGCATATGCGACATGCTGAAACAGTATCAGAAATTACCAAGAATTATTTTTCCATCTGGTCTCTGGTTTTTAAAACTTAGTAAAATCTTAAAATCTGTAAAAATATTTTCTTTTTACACATATTACATAACTGTTGAACTCATATATACAGATATAAGTGAAATTTTGACTTGAAATTTAATACTTACCTTAGTTAAATATATTTTCATGAAACAGAAACAATGGCATATTAAAATAATAAATAAATAAATAAATAAGTAATAAAATAAATAAATGAAACAAATTTCTCAAATTTTATTTAATTCATTTCAAAATACATATGTACATTTGTATAAAAACATAGTTTTAAAAATGTTGCAATATGTAGGCCAAAAAGTGTCTTATATACCCCCTCCTTTTGTTATAAATTGGGGGTAGCTATTCTTATCACAACATCACAAAATCAAGCATATCAGATATTCCCCTGTTACTTGTAGGATATCAGCATGATTGAAAGGGATCCACTGATAATGTTTATTTTATTAAATCCCGTTACATCCCCTAAGGTCTGGTAATGCTGGTCAACTACAAAGTATTTTCCTGTTATCTTGTCCTCGGGGACATGTATGGTGTTGATATTTTAACTGTTCAGGTTGTTGTCATTATCTGTCAGTAGTTATATATGCATGAGATCACAGAAAAACGGGATTTCTGATTCATGAAAATAATGGGAAAATAATGCAATTAAATATTTTTATTGAAGATAAGATTTGATTTTGGACAAACAGTAATTGATGAGAAATTTAAGAAGACATGTCCATTTCAAACGACATTGAAGGAAGGATCTGTAATGATGATTCAACTGATGATGATTTAATTTGATTTCTTTTGTTCAACATCTCCAAAAACTTGACATGATGTAGTAAGGTTTTGATTTGATTAATGGTATTTTATGCCCAGATTCTTTCACTTCTATCAAGATGATCAGTTCTGGGATGGTGGAGGAAACCAGAGTGCTCAGAGAAAATCCCAACTTTTGGCAAGCAAACTGACAAACTTTCTCACATTAGGATCTGCTCCCATAGGACTTCAATCGACACTTGGCTACCGTTGTCCCGACTAATTACATATGATTTGATTGATTAAATGGGGTTTTATGTCCCAGTAAAGAATATTCCACTTATATTGAGATGTCACCAGCTATAGGTGAAGTGGCAGAAATTTTGACCTTTGCAGTGCACTTAGGACAAAGTGCAGTGAAGGTTTTTTAACCTGACATGCCTGCCATGACAAATGGCATCAGGTTTTTAAGGTCTCCTCTGGAGGACCCCATGATTTTCAATTCTACCTGGTAAATACAGAGGACTTAGCACAGTCACAACCAACTTTCAAATCTTGGTCAGACCTGACCAATGTTTGGACCTATGACCTCCCACATATGAAGCCAGCACTCTACAGTACAATGACATATTAGTGTAAAGTATGTAATACATATATAAATGAAGAAAAACAAATAGCCATATGATTCATGTTTTTTTTTATCCAATTCTTTATTAATAATGTGTGAATCAAATATGTTTGCAGCAAAAACATTTGTTAAGGAGACAGATTTTTTGATACATCAAGGATAAATAATGATTTTGCATACAGTTTTTAATTATGTAATTTGGTCAATGCAATGATGAAATTGTCCAGATCTTTTCAATATGATATGTGAAGGATAAGAAAAGCACACTTGAATGATGTTTCCTGGTGGTCACTGTTGGATGAGAAGAGATCACAAGAGGTCAGGAAAAAATCACTGATCTTTGTCAAAAATATGACATCTGATAGAGTCAAGATATCTACATCGCATGTGTTATACACCTGATTTGTTATTTCTAATAAATTTTACGTCAATATCCACATGTCGCCACTTAATAGGATTGATAGACTTAGACAACTATATATATATATATATAATCAGATTACAAAATTTAAAATAAATCTATGTGTTATGTTGTTGGTAAAATCTGTTTATTTACAGAAAAACAGCTTATTAAACAAACAAGAAAAGAAGTTCTTTTTCAATCTGTATATTGATGAACGAAAATATAATATATTGAAATTCAAATAAAAAAGAAGTCAAGGCCAAGAGTCTGTTTCAATCCATTGATTTAAGCCTAGACCAAGAGCCCAATCCAAAAGTTAAGTCCAAGAACCCAATCCAGTCCATTACCTGTTTTCAAGATTTTAAGCATGGTGAAAAATCAAAGCAAATTACTGCACAGTACTTCGTATGTAATTGATAGTCCAAGGATACAGTCAAGTCCATGTTTTACACTTTTCCATAATTTTGAGCAAGCCTTTAAAGAACAAAGCAAATTACTGTAGGTGTAGCTGATAATTAGTAAAAATTAATAAAGATTACGTCTGGGCCAAGCTTTTATATAAGGCAATTATCAGTAAATGTTTATATCAAATTAAAGACTTTAAAACTAATTGAAATGAACATTTATGTTTTCAATACCCCCCCCCCCCCTTAAAATATATATAGTAAAATTTAAAAAAGAGAGAAAAAAGAAAGAAAGAAAGAAAAATTAAATTAGTCTGGGTCAAGCTAGACTTTAGTTTACAATTTTAAGTAAAATGTCAAGAAGTCAGTTTTTTTTTTCATCTTGAATACAGCTTTCAGCAAAATTGGCAGCTATTATAATAATCCTATATTAAACAAGGACATTTGAAGGATTGTCTGGGTTTGTGAGATATAACTAATTAAGCTTAAATAAAGTAAGAAATGTTCTAACAGAGAGACAGTTTGCTTTATTAATGTTGGCATGTTTCACATCATCAAAGTTTACCATTTAAGTGGTCCATAAACCAGTGATATACCAGTAGATTTATTTCACATGGACAATTTTGAAAGAAAAGACCTTTTTTAAAAAAAAAAAAAAAAAAAAATAAAAATAATAATAATAATGATAAAATAAAATAAGATAAAGTAATAAAATTAAATAAAATAAATAAATAAATAAAATAAATGATAGATAGATAGATAGATAAATACATAAAAGGACCTAGACATAAACTTTTCTATTTTAAGCAATTAGGGTTTATTTTTTCCATTCTAAACTCTAGAATGATTGCAGGCATGATGAGCCCCCATCTGAATCCTTAATTTTCCAAAATTACATCATACAAAGTAACCTGACCATGATAATTTGTTTAGGGAAAAACAAACATGACTTTAACAGATAAAAGCATTACACACCTTTGTAGACTGACTACAATGAATAATGTAACGGTCAGTTGTATTTTCTTATTTTTCAATCATAGTTGGGTAAGTGCAATCTGTGAAAACTGAATCCCAAGAAAAATTGAATTCTGTCTAACCTAAATATATGTATAATTTTTAAAGACTTACCATAATTTGTTATTTTGTAGGTTTAATTGTGAAATGAAACCTGTGCAATTCAAGCATAATTTTTAGTATAGGATGATTTTTACAGTCAGTCATTAGGTTAATGTTTTAGATGTCATTTTCCTTAAGAAATTATTGGTAAAGTTTTATCTTTTTTTTTTTTTTTTTTTTTTTTTTTAATTGACATATACAAGAGATTTTAAGTTGTCTCATTCAAAGTTTATTTAAAACATATAATATTAAACACAAACATACTCACCCATGTTTGAAATCACAATACAAACTAAGTTAACTCGTAAATTTCCAACATGGAAGTGAGGTGATGTGCTCTGTGTGAGGGTAAGCACATAGAAGTTACCGGTATTGCAAATTAACAAGGTATCCCATTTAAACTATAAAATTTCATGCTTTTTTTTTCAATAGACTATTTTTAAATTTTATTCTTTGCATTTTGGTTAATTTTTATTAAAAGCAAATAAATATTTCATTTTGATTAAGGGAATAATTTTACCACTAACCATAATTTTTCTGAACTTTTTACAAACTTCTTTGCTACTTTTGCAAGTGATTAACTCTCTTCATTTTTTTTCATCTTACATTTCATCTTTTTTTTTCTCTGAAGTCAATTAGAATATTACCTTTATCATCTGTGAAAATAATTTATTTTTTAATGAAGACCCCATGATAAAGTGAGTTAATGATATAATCTCTGTATATGTTTTCACTAGGTGAAAGATACAACAGATTACCATATGATAATGTAATTAACTGATTTATCCATAAAATTAGCTTTATTGCCACTCTGGGACATGTATCTGATTCTAATGGTGTCTTTATTAAAACTATTTAATCTTAAAAAAAAACTTGTTTTCATCTGGATCCTGCTGTTATATTTTCCACCCCAAGTTGCTATGAATCTGGCCAATCAGCATTGTTAATTACAAATATTCCATTTCAGTTTCAGCATCCTGCTGTTATAATCTCCACCCCAGGTTTGCAAAGAATTTGGTCAATCAGCATTGTTAATTAAAAGTATTTCATTTCAGTTTTAGCATCTTGCTGTTATTTTCTCCACCCTAAGTTGGAATGAATCTGGATAATCGAAAGTTTAATAACTTGTATCCCGTCAGCTCTTTACTGATTTTTTTCCAACTCATGTTGCAAGGATTAAGCCTCATTAAAATAATTTATTAATTAAGAAAGAAAACCACTTCTTTGAATCCTGCTGTTCATTTTTCCACCCCATGCAATGCCAAGAAATTTAGGTCAATCAAAATTTGCACATTGCTTATATAAAAACATCACAACTTTTGCAGTTTGCTCATTTTCCTTATCATTTAAATATATAATACAAATACCAGTTAAATTTTGATGTGCCAGATGTGCACATTTCGGAAATTCATTCCTCATCAGTGACACTAAGACCGAAAAGTTTGATAGATAAAAAATATTAGCCGAAAAGTTGAAAATAATGAATCTAAAGTTTCAGAATTATATAAATCCAAATCCAGCTAAGGAATGCTTTGCATGAATGAACAAACCTTAGTTTTAAATAAATTTCAAATTTTAGACGACTGAATCAGAATTGGTAATGACCTTGGAGACTTCTGCTTTAGCACTTTGTCAAAATCTTTCTCTACCCAATTTTTAAGAAATCAGCCCTAATAAAATGTTTTGTTTTACTGTATCAGTTTTTTATTCTGTTCAAAATTCACCATTGAAACAAGCAAGAAACTGATTATTTTCAGCATCTTGTTATTTGCCATAATCCTCTCTTTCTTAAAAGAAGAAAACATACCATAAAAAAATGGTTAATTTGATTTAAATACTAACATAGCAATTTGCTTGAAGTTGCTTAGTCACATGGGATAAAAAATTCATTTAGAATTTAGACAAATCATTACCTTTTTTTTTTTTTTTTTTTCCTTTATTATTTGGTCTTAAATATATAAACAAAAAACAGACCATGATTTTTAGGGGGTGTACTTGATTTAGGAAGGATGCACTTGATTTAGGGATGCACCATATTATATAGATCATGACAGGGACCCTGTCAGGTGCTTCTACTTAAATTAATGGAAAAACAGCATGGTACATTATTTGTTTGGATTAACTATGAAAAGATACCAGATGGGAGAGGGGGGAAAAACACTTTCTGGAAAATAAATTATGAAGAAAAAAGTGTTAAAAATATAGTTTTTTTTTGTTTTGTTTGTTTTTGAGTCATATGATCTATTTTATGTTGTGTATGTAATATCCCTGTGTTTTTGTAATATTTTATGATTTTTTTCCCATTTGCCACATAATATGTTATATGTTTTGTATAAAGTCTTATTTCATAAATATTATTTTTAAATATAATTCCTCAGTTGAATTAAATTCCTTAGGCTGAGAGAGCAGAATATTTGTAACTGTTATATTCATCCCAAAATTATTTTACTTCTATCAATACAGTGAGTTCTGTGATGGTGGAGAGTTCCCTGAGAAAGGCACCAACCTTTAGAAAGTGGACATACAAAACTTTTTTTTCACCAGAATCTGCCCAAATGGGATTCAAACCTAGGCTTAGCCTTGGGCAGACCTAGTGTGAGAAAGTTTGTCAATTCACTTGCCGAAGGTCAGTGGTTTTCTCCGGGTACTCTGGGTTTTCTCCACCATCCCCGAACCGACTGCTTCGATATATAAGAATCTTGACTGGGGGCGATTAACACCATTACTCCACTATGATCAATCTTGTTGATATAATAATATCAATTCGGATGACTGCTTAGTTCGCTGTTGGGTTTATTTCATAAGTTATGCTGCTGAACCCAATATTTTTTTAGTTTTATTAGTATTTATTGTTTATCCTTGACTAACAAACACTTCCTCATTGACAACCATAACAAAAAAGACCTGAAAGCATTTTCTCAGAGTGTGTAAATATAATAAAGATAAAAATCCTTAATATCTGTAAGTTATATCGCTACTGGTCATTGATCCAGCCAAACCAATTAAAGCTCCGAGAGTGAACAACGTCTTTGTGTATTGAAAAAAAGATAAGTTTTTAAGATATACCAAATATCATTCATCTTGGTATATCAGAGACAGGGCTTAATTCTGGCAAAGATATTGGTTTCATTTGTCACTTACAGAAGGATTAATCAAACTCCTAGGGGCTAATTATCTAAATATTTTGTTTATAAAGATGATAGATTGATAGATATACTTTTAAAAAAAAATAAGAGAGAAAATGGGCATAGACTAAAATGTGTAACCCATTATTGTTGACCTTTGTGCGCTTTTTGGCTGACTTCGACTTTTGAGTTCAAGTATTGTTAAAGGCTGTTATCACCACTATGATAGTTTTGTTGGTAGAGTGTCCGCATCAGATGTGGGAGTTCAGGGGTTTGAACCATGGTGGGGTCTGACCAAGACTTGAAAATAGGTAGTAACTCTTCTTTCTTTGAGCACTCTGCATTTTGAAAGGAAAGTGACAGGTTCTTCATAGGAAACCTTAAAAACTGAGTTTTTTTTTTTTTTTTTTTTTGGAGCAAGTTGTAAAGTGACTAAAATGCATGTTATAAGGTCTCATAATCCAAATTAATCTGTTCAATCAATTTACTTATAATGTTGTCATTTTTTTTTTCTTTTTGGCTCTGATATTGTTTAAATTAGAATATTTTGCTCTTAGAATCCTTTCATTCTGGTAGTATTTCTGTGACATTATTTACATTCGCCAAAAACACTTTTGAGTTGTCTAAAATTGTTAGTTTTTAGGCTTCTAGTATCTGTTCATTTTGGTATCATTTAACTGCTGTTTTATATAGTAATATAGAGTTTAAAGTTTGATGAACTCTTCTGCTATTTAAGTTAAAAAAAATTTAGTATACAAACTGTCCTTAATGAAACATAAACTTTCATTTGTTAAATAATCCGTAACAAAACTGACATTCCTTATTTTACAAAATGCCCCTATTAAATTTTAGGGGAGAAAAACATGACAATTTCCATAGACATTTGGAGGGTAAAAAATCCTTGATATCATATTTGAAGATTGATTACCGAAAGTGTTTATAAGTGACAAGAGAAAATTTGATATCTGAAAAGAATTTATCCAATTACAACAATTCAAGAACATTAACCTTTTATACAGACTTGAGGATATTTACCCTAACCCTATTGGTTTAGACATTTTAGAGAGTAAATCCGGAAAACAAAACTATAAAAATACAGTGCAACTTCCAAATACCAGCCTCGTATGGGACCGAGGAATTTGGCCGGTTTTCAGAGGGGCCGGTATTTAGAGGGCCTTATAAATCCGGTAGTCCGATCCGGTCCGAATCTCTTCCATTTCAGAAATTTATCAAACGGTGTATTGACAAAATACGTAAATGTCAATACATTCTCATAAGCATTGATCGTACCTGTAATTCTTGAACTTAATAAGTACCTAGTAAATAAACCCCAAAAAGCTTACAAACTGGCAGATTATTACAAACAACTGTACGATATCCAAAACGGATACACGTGTGCTGCTTGTGTTAGTCAGGCATACAAGTTACTGTTTCCGGTTGAAAATGAAACAATTTATTTTTCAAAATATTTTTTTATTAATTGTACAGGCTAGTTACAACATATGAAGCAAAAATATTATCCAAATCACTTAAAACGAGGACCGATTCGTGAATTACAAGCCTGTCATGTATCTCTAGTGACCGGTTTCCGGGTCGTGGTGACTGGAATGTTTTAATATTAAATAGTAATAGTATTGTTTAAAAAGTGTGTAAATAATAATAAAAAAAAAAAAAACCAGAAAATAATGATGTTTTAAATAAAAAAAAATATTTCTTAATATATTTTGCATTGCGCGGGTGATATAAACATTATAATAAAACGTTTTCATCATATTCAAGTGAGGGGTACTTGACTGGTAAAAACCTCGAAATAAAGAAATTAAAACCATCAGAAAGACAATAATTGCAATAATTAGATTATCGAACAATAAAAGAAACAGATTAAAATTAATTCAATTATTTATTCAAGTATATCTGAACAGGTAATCCTGTCTACCAGTACAATGATGAGCGCATTACAATACCGTTGTTTTTTCAGTAATCGGATTAGCAGCTGTCCGTTACGGTTCATTGATGCATTGCGACTCCCAAAGGCCGGTTTTCGGAAGTAAATTATTAAGATGTTACATGATTTCGGCACTTAAAAAAGGCCGGTATTCGGAATTCAGAGGGACCGGTTTATGGAAGTTTATTTTAATATAAACAAAGAAGGATAAATTCGGGACCGGTCTGGCGTGTTCGGTATGTGGAGGTGATCGGTTTTTAGAAGGGCCGGTTTTCGGAAGTTGCACTGTATTTACATAATTTTTTATAAAACTTTGTAATAATATAGGGCATTGTTTACCAAGTGTCTAAAATATCCTTACAGATCCCAACCCCTCATCTAGGTTGAATACCATTCTAGCAGATTTTAGTGTGCCACATTTGTGATTTTGTTTGTCGAAGGTTTGTTTTTTTCTCCAGGCACTTCGGTTTTCTCTTTCAACCCTGAACTGACCACCTTGATATCAGTGAAAGAATCTTATCTGCCTGGGCATAATACACTTTACCATCACACTTTTAAGCACACTTTGTATTAGTTCTAAAATCCATTCTTTCTATGTTTTTCTGTCTAATACCCAAAAACTTTAATCATGCTTGATGAATAGGCCCAATGTCTTCATAGATGGACTGGGATAGGTTTAGATAGGTGTTGCAAGAAACATTAAGATAATAAAATTCACCTGAGAAGTTAATTTCAAGAACAAAGCATTTGAATAGGATGCATTTCATAGAAATATAAATTGTATGCGTGTTGTACTTATGTCAAGTAAACAAGAATCGGCAAGGAAATTTGAACTATCAAAATTCTAAAGTTTTTTTTTTTTTAGAGTGGAGTGGAGTAATGGTGTTTTACGCCCCAGTCAAGATTGTATCACTCATTTTGAGGTGGTCAGTTCTGGGATGTTGGAGGAAACAGGAGTGCCCAGAGAAAACCACCATCCTTCGGCAAGCAAACTGACAAACTTTCTCACACTAGGATCTGTTATGATTGGGATATGAACAGAGACAGTAAGAGTCTGTGATCTGTAAGCATGTGCTTTAGACCACTTAGCCACTGAGCCCCCAAAGAAGTTTTTTAGAAAATGATGCAACCAAATAAGATATTTCTATAGAAATATAAATGGCATGCTCGTTGTACTTACATCAAGCAAACAAGAACTGACAAGGTAATTTGAACTATCTAAGATCCAAAGTTTTACTGGAAAATAACACATCTGAAAAAGATATTTTTATGAAATATAAATGATATTCATGCTGGTCTTATGTCAAGAGGAAAAAAAATCGAAAAGGTAATTTGAACTGTCTAAACTCTGAACTTTTTTGAGAATCAAGCAGTAAAAACTGATATTTTGATATTTTTATAAACATATGCATGCTATACTTATGTCAAACATACCAAAATTGACAAGGTAATTTAAACTGTCTGAATTCTAAAGTTTTATTAGGAAACAACACATCTGAAAAAGATATTTTGATTGAAATATGAATGCATGCATGTCGTATTTGCATCAGAGGATTAGACAACGGTTTACCAGGTAATTTGAATACGCTCTCTGAAGTCTGAAGTTTAATTACAAAACTACACATTAGAAAAAAAGATACTGTGATAGAAATGAGTAAGTATTATGCAATTTGTTGCATGGGGATTTCGACATGCTTTCCAAACTATGAAATTAAATCCCAAAACCAAAATATTTTGATTTGGATGTAAGCATCACATATTTTGTTGCATAAAATGGATTATAACAAGAATATTCCAGGAAATTGGAATAAGCTTCTCCAAAAACAGAAGCAAGAAAAAAATCTTGAACAAGATATTTTAATGGAAATAATTTGTAACTTGCATGCTGGTAATTTTTGCTGCACAAAATGCTCTTTGAAGTTACATAACAGACTCACTGTTAGAATGTTTATTGGGATGTTTTTGATGAGAATATGATGTGTGTTCAGTCTGATTGAAATTCGAGGTTGAATTGGATGGCAATTACCGAGCATTGTAATATTTTGTTGATTACATCATCAATGTGCAGCAACTTTATGCAGTAATTCTCTCGTAATGTAATTTGGTTGGAGCCTCTCATAATTATGACAACTCTTGATGGTTGAGTAATCCATTTGTTATGTACTATGCTGTTGTTGGGTTTTACTAAGGAATGTTTTGAAGTAGCAGCAGACAAAAGTAAAATGAATGATGCACAATTTTGTTAGACTGCAAATCATTGCGAACATGTGCACAATACAGTGAAGATACATGAAAGAAAAAAAGAGAATTAATTAAACTAGAAAATGCAATCATTTTGTACATAAAAAAGTTATGAAAAATATTTATTGATACAATGTATCATCATACATTTCTCTTTGTCAATTTAGCTGGTTTGTGGAATGGAAATATGGTGTTTTACTTCCCAGTCAAGACTCTTTCACACTTCCCCTATAGAGTGTTGCAATACAATGTTATAAATGACCATTATACATGAATGCTTAATTGAATCAGTTGAGAATGAAATCCCATGCCACAATAAAGAAAACTGTGTGTATTATAGCTTAAAAGGGACAAAACGTTTGTCTTTATGAAGAAATGGAACATCAACTCTATCTGTTTTATCAAAGAGACTGCCTAGATGGCTTATAAATTTGGGTTCAAAACACAACTGGGTCACACGTAAGACCTTAAAATTTGAGACTGCTTCCTCTCCTGGCCTTGAGAGCAGGAGGCCATTGGTTCAAACTCCACCTCTTTGCTCTCAAAGTGGATAGCTGAAAAATTGCTCATGCGACATTGAACAACATTGCAATAACAACAACAACAACAACAACAATCTCCTGGTTTTCAGCAGTAAGAGGATAAAGTGTTAACTTGTTCACCCATTGTTAGGATAATTTAACCGGGGAAGGGAGGGAGGGAGGGTATTGGTATGTTTGTCTGGTCTTACCGACTCTGTGAGCAAGCACGAAAAAGATGTTCTGATTGTGGACAGCAGACCATAAAACACATTTACACATATATAGACTCAATCTTTGATCAATCTTAAGAGATTAATAAACTTGCTTTTTTCACAATAGCTGAAAAATGCTGATCAATGTGATGATAAAAAGCATTATATTAACATTTTAACAAAGATAGACTAAATGTGCAGGCAAAATTCTGAGTTATTGTGGCAGCTTTGATTGTCATAATGTGCCAATATTGTACTTATTCATACCCATGTCTTAAATGTTTTTTTTGTCAACAGCTGTTGAATTCCAGATTACTTTCCAATACTTCTTGTCAAAAGTGCAATAGAATTGAGCTGTTTGGCATATACCATTTACTGTGTTATGGGATAGTTTTGCAGATTGCGTTGATGAAATGAACATTTACCAATTGATCAATGCTTACTAAGGCAATTAGCACAATTTACCCCAATATCATTCATTTTATGTGTAAATTACAGCTGTTTTTAGTTCACATTTTTGCTTAATCTCACTATGAATCATGAAATGAACAGATTATATCTTGGATACTGTGGAAACCATTATTTCCATTTAATAATAAATTTTATTTGCATGTATGACTAAATCAAAATAAAAATAATTGATTTTTCATATTTTAATTTCTAATTAAATCCGAATAATAAAAAAAAATTGATTTTCTATATTTATTTCTATTGTATGTATGACCTTTATAAAAAATTATTATCAATAATTTATGATATTCCAGTGATGCAGAATTGATATCACACTGTTATGCAACCAGGTGTAAATGGATACCTGAATTGTCCTTATATTTCCAGATTTTCTGTTGGATATAATACCTGTGGGATATCATATTTCATACTAC
Source organism: Tegillarca granosa (assembly GCA_029721355.1). Taxonomy (NCBI): domain Eukaryota; kingdom Metazoa; phylum Mollusca; class Bivalvia; order Arcoida; family Arcidae; genus Tegillarca; species Tegillarca granosa. The sequence goes on from CM056596.1 coordinate 27,715,815, forward strand.
AAAGAGAAACGCATTCAATTACCTTTCCGATAACAAAATGCAATCATTTCATCAGTTTATAATTAACACTTTTCACACTGGTTAACAAAATGAGTTATAGTAGTGTATTTATTATCTTCATTAAAATATAAATTATGTACATTCAACTTGTAGAATATTAGCGATTAAACATTGATTTATTGCCCAGGTGAAAATTACACTGAAAAATGGTTGATTTCATTAAACTCTCTCTCTCTCTCTCTCTCTCTCTCTCTCTCTCTCTCTCTCTCTCTCTCTCTCTCTCTCTTTCTCTCTTTCTCTCATTGCTGGTATGCTTGTTTATTTTTATTTTTTTCAATTTTTGATTAAAAGATAATAGTTTGATTGGACTGATGTTTAAAATATGTTGAAAAGTTAAGTATATTTTATTTCAAATAATTTAGAAATGTAATTTGTTGTTCTTAGAATATAACATAATGGGAGAATTTGAAACAAGTTATTTTATCGGTTGTAATGTTGTTTAACATCTCATCAGCACTAGTTTAGCTATTTATGACAAGAGCAAGTTCATCATCTTTAAGAATTAGTCTTAGAATAAGTTCATCTATACACAAGATTTGTGAGTGTTTTGATGATCTGCCTCATACTAGCATATACTTAGCAGGACGAACATGATGGCCTATAGAGTCAGTACATACTACTTTCCCGGTCACATTATCCTGACACTAGTTTAACCATTCATTACCCTGATGAACTTACTCTTGGAATAATCCTTAGGAGTGAGTGAGTAATGGTGTTTAATGTCCCATTCAAGAATACTTCACTTATATCGAGAACGTGCCAGCTATAGGCGAAAGTGCAGAAATTTTGTCTGTGCATTGTGCTGATGGCATTGTACAGCAGGGTTCTTTATCGTGCCGTGCCTGCTATTACATGGGACCTCATTTATTTTAAGTTCCCATCTGAAAGAACTTTGACTTTCATTTCGTAATGCTGAGTGCTTGGCTAGAGAACAGTCACTACCCACTTTCAAGTCTTGGGTCAGACCCGCCCGGGGTTCGAACCCATGACCTTCCACTTACGGAGCAAGCACTCTACCAACTGAGCTACCGCAGTGGCGAATAATCCTTAGGCATTAACCTGTAATGCCAAGTTCAGGTGAGAAGAAGTTTCTCAAATTTTAAAGTGTTTTATATGACACGTCTGGGGTTCCAACCCAAAATCTTCTACACTTTAGGCAAATGCTCCCAGGACAGGACTGCAAATAAGGTGAATAAATATACTTGTAACAACATATGTAACATGAAAGAAATGACCTTAATTAACTAGAAAGTTAATTTGAAACTTCGTTAATTGTTTATAAATATGGTAAAATTCTCAATTTACTGGTAAAGTTTAATTTGAAATGTGATTAATTGTTCATACAGCATGATAAGGATAAGATATATACATAATTACAAATCTAACGAGGAAAAAAACATAATTAATGACATCTAATTACCTTACTAAATAGATATATATAAAAAACAGGTGATAGATGTTTTGTATATATAATGTTGATTGATAGAAGCTAGCTGAAGTAGATGATGGATAGAAAATAGCTTAATCAAATGATAGATGGAAAAAAGCTTAATCAAATGATGGATAGAAAGTAGCTTTTACTATGTGATAGAGAGAAAGTAGCTTGATCATATGATGGAAAGAAAATGGTTTTCCATAGGATAGATAGAAAGTAGCTTGATCACATGATGATTTGATTTAATGATTTATTTGCATTCTATGTCCCAGTCAATATATTGAGACGTCACCAGCTACAGGTGAAGTAGCAGAAATTTTTACCTTCACAGTGTACTTACGACAATATGCAGGGAGGGTTTTTTTTTATGTTCCATGCTTGTCGTGACAAGGGACATCAGTTTTTCAGGTCTCATCTGAAGGACCCTTAATCAAATAATGAAATGAAAGAAGCTTTAACAAATGATAGAAGGAAAGTAACATATTTAAATGATGGATAGAAAGTACCTTAATCAAATGATGGATAGAAAGTACCTTAATAAAATGATGAATAGAAAGTATCTTAATCAAATGATGGATAGAAAGTACCTTAATCAAATGATGGATAGAAAGTACCTTAATAAAATGATGAATAGAAAGTATCTTAATCAAATGATGGATAGAAAGTACCTTAATCAAATGATGGATAGAAAGTACCTTTATCAAATGATGAATAGAAAGTACCTTAATCAAAAGATAGATAGAAAGTACCTTAATCAGATGATGGATAGAAAGTACCTTAATCAAATGATGGATAGAAAGTACCTTAATCAAATGATGGATAGGTGGTATCTTAATCAGATGATGGATAGAAAGTACCTTAATTAAATGATGAATAGAAAGTATCTTAATCAAATGATGGATAGAAAGTACCTTAATAAAATGATGAATAGAAAGTATCTTAATCAAATGATGGATAGAAAGTACCTTAATAAAATGATGAATAGAAAGTATCTTAATCAAATGATGGATAGAAAGTACCTTAATCAGATGATGGATAGAAAGTACCTTAATCAAATGATGGATAGAAAGTACCTTAATCAAATGATGGATAGAAGGTATCTTAATCAGATGATGGATAGAAAGTACCTTAATTAAATGATGGATAGAAAGTTTCTTAATCAAATGATGGATAGACAGTAACTAACTCAAAAGATGAATAGAAAAGAGCTTTACCATATGATGGATACACAATAGCTTCGTCATGGGTTAGATAAAAAGAAGCTTTATCATTAGATGGATAGAAGATAGCTGAATTATGTGATGGGTAGGAAGTACAAGTAGCTTGATCATATGACGAAATGGTCAAGTAAATAACATGGTCATAGGAGTGACATTTAATTAAATTTTGTTTGAAAATCTCTTAACAAAGAATTGATGCTTGAATTGCTTTTGATGTTTATTTTGATAGTAACATGTTTATTTTCTCTTTACATTTATTACCTGGCTGCATCAAAGGAAAATATCGCTAGGTTTTATGTAACACCTGTGATGTTTTAATGTCAGTTTACTGTTGGTGTTTCATATCAGAAATTATCACTCAAAAAATCATATTTCACTTGTTTTTTTCTTCTTTCATGTCAGATCTTTCTGTCAGACAAGTCATGTAAATATCTATTAAAAACAAAATGTACTTGATCTTTTTTTTTTTTTTTTTTTTTTTTTTTTAAAAAAAACCACTTTTTTTCTTTACCAGATTTCTTCATCAAACAGTCAATATGTCTCTAGGTTAAGTTTTGTAGAGTTCAGTAATGGTGTTTTACACCCCAGTCAAGATTCTGTCATGTATATCAAAGGGGTTGCTTTTAGGATGGTGGAAAAAACTGAATTGCCAACCTTCGGCAAGTGAACTAATAAACTTTCTTACACAAGGTTCTCTCCAATCAATCAGGATTCAAAATGTAGGTTGTAAAAGGTGTCTAAGTGTTGTAAAGCACAAGCTAACAGATCATAAAGCCTCTTAGCACTAAGGTACAAATCCTGCTTTGGACATATCTTGTTATGACAAAAATTGTTAGTTCGCTTATCAAAGGTTGATGGATTATTCTGGGCACTACAGTTTCCTTTACCCCCAATACTGACCACCTTTATATAAGTCAAAGAAATTTTTAAACTTTTGTATAAAACACCATTGATGGTCTCTGTTGATGTGTGTATATCCGGAATTTGTATAAGTTAGATTCACATTGTCATTTCAGTAATGTACTGTAATATTTTCATCCTGGATTTTGTCTTGACATTTGGAGAGTTTTTATATGAAGATACAAATAATTATCAAAACACAAATATTGCAGAAAAACCTGACATTTACATCCGTTTTTATGAACGTGTCAATTTTTTTTATAATTAAGTCTTTTATTTTTGTCAGATTTTTAAGTAATGGTACATAGTAACAATCCTTTTTACCAACAAGCCATTTTCTATAAATGCCAGAATTTCTTACAATGGCAGTTTTTCTCGATAAGAGGCAATGAACATGTCAAATTCTGAAAACAATACATGTATCTTTTATTCCATCAGATCTATCCTTTTTTTAAGTGTGGGTCATGGTCTTTCTTGAAGGCAATCCATTTCTGCCAGTTTTTTTTTTTTTTTTTAGAAAATGCCAATTGAATTTTTCTCTCTTAGACAATGTATATGTTTTTTTTTTTTTTTTAGAAAATGCCAATTGAATTTTTCTCTCTTAGACAGTGTATATGTCAGATCTTTGTAACCATGTCTTCTATACTGTCCGATATCATTTTATATTTTTTCTAGTATGTTATTGTAATCTTGCTTTTGTGTTCAATATATTCTGGATAATTCAAACTTGATTTTCTTACATTAGTATCCTTACATCAATGTAACTGTCAAAATTTAAAATGTTATTTTGTCAAATTTCTTCATAACAAGGTCAAGGTCATGACCTTTTTTTGCTTCCAATTCTTATTATGTAAATTTTCGATTTTACTTAAATTGGAATTTTGTCAGATTTCTTTTTTTTTCAAGTATGGGTATGTGTTCAAGATCTCTCTCTCTCTCTCTCTCTCTCTCTCTCTCTCTCTCTCTCTCTCTCTCTCTCTCTCTCTCTCTCTCTCTCTCTCTCTCTCTCTCTATATATATATATATATATATATATATATATAGTGTTCAAACCATATTGGGTAATTTTTCGATTTAAAGTAATTTTTTTTAACTCGGAGTTACTAGACAGAGACTAATTACAGAATCAAATCAGACAAGTTGCTTATAACAAGTTTATCTGAAGATGCTGTGTTAGACGTATTGATTTCACAATTTTTTAAAAAATGGAAACTGTGTCCAAGTTTTTAATAAAGTAGAAATGTAGCTTAGATAGTTCTAATACAATTCTATAATGAAGTAATCACCAATACTGATGTACTTGATCTTAACCAAGTAAAGACATTTTAGATTTTTTACTGGTAATTTGGAAAAAAACTTTTTAGATAGAGATAAAGGTTTCAGTATTGTTATGGGCTTTCAAATGATTTTGATTTTAACATATTAAAAAAAAAAGAATTGAAATTTGTTTAAGGGGAGACATATATTGATAGATAAAAAGATAGATAGATAGATAGATAAATTAATAAATAAATAAATAAATAAATAAATACATTCACTCTATTTGTAATATTTAAATTATTTTTCTTAATAAGGCTTACCGGGGTATTCTTCTTTAACATCTTTCAAACTCTAACCAAATAAATTATTCCGATGCATCTGTTTGATGAAAATATCTTGGACAAGTTTGACTTTTGTAAGGTTAATAAGAGTTATTCCCCTTTAAGTCATTTATACCTGTATGATGAAAACACTTTTGGTGATTTTAAAAATTTAATAGTAGTTTTATGTTTCCTTTTTTCTTAATAACAAGTAATGTTAATTTACACCTGTATGGTGAAATTAACTTGGACAGGTCTAATTGCATTAATTACATTAGAGTTATTTTCCTTTAAAATTAACTTATTGTGCTGGGGAAGTTTAAAAAATAACATTAAATACTTGTTGAAACTTCTTCCTCATTAAAATACACCTGTAATAAATGGTTACATAATAAATTTATAAATAAATACATAAAGATTTAATTAAATTAGTAATTTAAGTCATGAACAAAAGTATTTGAAAAAGAATAAAATTCAAATTGAACCCCCATGAGTTTCAATGTGCACGATAATATCCTTGTTTATTCTTTTAAATCAAATGCTAAATTAGATTTTATTTTCACATAAACTTTGACACAAGTACCTTGGATAATGAGAATGAATCTTTACAATAATGTTGAAAGATATTTATATAACTTTTTTGTTTGAATTCTAATAAAATTGCATTGATTTTTCTCCTGTGTTTTCGCTTTTACAAACCCTAATGACATTGTAAGAATGAGTCACAATTCTCACATAACCTTTGAGTGCATATTGTGAAGTTGACGAAGAACCTCCAGTGATCATGATCGTCAATTTTAATTCCAGTCTAAGAGGGAGCAACAGGTTCTTCTATAGTTTCAAGAATTTCTTTATTAAAGATTGTTTAATTTGTTTTTTTTTTTATTACAAATGATTTATTTTAAAGGTAATAGGTACATGTATTTGATTTTTTTTTTTTTTTTGTTTTTGTTTTGTTTTGTTTTTTTTTTTCAAAATTTTTGAAACAATGGATATGGAGATAATCTATGCTTTCATGATCGATGCATTTGTCAACAAAACCTCCTGCTATCTCCATTTTAAACCCCTTTATACCCTCCTCAAATTATATTTTTTTTACAAATTGGATTTGAGTAAATCAAATTTATTTCAAGATATTACTGTAAAACATTGTCTTCAGAAATGATTTAAACTCCCGTTTTCAAAACTAATGAAGCACATAGAAATCGAGTCCCCGGCAACGTCGATTATAAATAAAACACGAATTACAATTTATGTCTTGATTTTTGCATTTTTGTTGTCAGAATCGGAAGATGACTCAACAGCGATTTTCACCTTTTTTCTTCAATGTTATTTAATATCACCTGTAAACAGGCATAGGCTAGATAATAGTTTTTAATTTCCACAAGTGTTAAAGACATCTTATTTTCTCGAGATGGTTAGTCCAGATGTGATATAGGAAGAGGTTGATTAATTAAATTATGTTATAGCCATTTTTCCTGATAAGTCCTTATTGTATACATAAAGATTGTATCATGTTGGCAGATATAAGATTGTTCTGTTTATTAATGGCTGTTACTGGTTTGTTTCTAATCATACTGGAATTATATGTATTAAATAGATAAGTGCCATTTTTCCAATAGAGGGTTTCACATGTACTTTAAGTAAGTAGATTTGATTTGATTTAATGGGGTTTTACATCCCAGTCAAGAATTGTTCCACTTACATTGAGATGTCACCAGCTATAGGTAAAGTGGCAGAAATTTTTACCTTTGCTGTGCACTTTAAGTGTGCCACAGGACACCAGTTTTTAAGTTCTCCTCCAAAGGACCCTGTGACTTTCATCTCTAAATCCTGAGTGCTTGGCAAAAGAATATTCACTACCAATTTTAAGTCCTGGTCAGACCTGGTTGGGGTTGAACCTGGACCTCCCACATACAAAGCGAGCACTTTACCAACTGAGCTATCGTAGTGGTCTTTAAGTATATAGAGATGTTTTTTTTTTTCCCTTTTTTCCCTTATGTATTTCTTATGGGGCATCCAAATGCTTGCTATGGAGTGTATTTAAAATATATTGAAGATTGTCATAGTTACCATTTAGATGAACACTTCCAAACAAACCAGAGATCTGTATTATATTACATACTAGTATATAGTTCTGATAATCTTATGTCAGAATCTTCTTGCCTATTCATCTAGTTAAACATCCCTTATCAAATGGAAGATGGCTAGTTTACATTATTAGCTATAGTTCCATTTTATCAAACATCTTTCTTAATCACATGTATTTAGTTCAAATAAAGAGTTCCTGGAGAAGGTAAAAAAGTTTGATCAGTCTGCTCTGGAGGTCACATTTATCATGTGTATTCCATGTGAAACCTTTCATTTTTACCATTATGTTTTGTTCGAATGACCTTAACTTTGAACTTGAACTTGAACTTATTATTCTACAGTATACAATAAAATATGTACTAAAATTACCGTAGTTTGTTTACAGTAGCTTAAAAATTGCTTATGTGACATATAACAACATTCAACTGAGCAACTAGGTCTTGCAAGTACTTATAATAAAGTTACTAGTACATCATGTCTTCTTGATCTTGTTTTATCCTTCCTAATTTGTCTCTGCAACCCTAAGAGAAATATTAATCTGTTTGCACCAGCAGTTGAGGTGAGTACGTAATTTGAATTATGGAATATGTCTTGACTTGAAGCATTAACTAACGACCTGTACTTTTTAAGTACAGATAAAGAATAACTTTAACGTGTGAATAAATAATATTTAAAAGTATTATATAAAATTTAATAAATAATGCTCATAATATGTTGTTTTTTATGTACTTTCAGGTAGAAAATATAAATACTTGTCTTACATTCCTAGCCAGTATCGGTGTTAACGTCGAAGGACTTAGTGCGAAAGGTAGGTAGAAGGAAATATTTTATTTTAAATTTTTAGCTTCTGTGCACCAAATACAGGGATAGACTAGTGGTGTAAAACACACATTTATGGATCACATTGCTTCTTGCTGCCTAGGTTTGAACCTCACTTGGGCACAATGATGTGGGTAAGTTTTTCAGTTCATTTTCTCAAGGTTGTTGCTTCTGGTTTTCTCAACCATTTCAGAACTGATTGCCTTAATATTAGGGAAAGAACCTTGACTGAGGCATAAACCACCATTAATCCACAATCTAACACAGGTGTTTTATGTCTTAGTAAAAAAAAACCTTTCATACCTGGCCTGTTATGGAATACACAAATACCATTAAACAAACAAACAAACAAAAAAAAAAAAAAAAAAAAAAAAAAACTAACTTCTACATGTACAATGTATTAGGTATATGGTTTTCATTTTCTTTATTCTAAAAAAGTTCTTGCTTTGTTGCTTAAATGTTTAAGGGTTGTACAGTGCAACTTGTACTGTCATTCACAAAATAATAATAATAATAATAAAAAATAAACAAAAAATATCAACAGTTTTATTCCAAAATTTCCATCAGTTTTACTATAAGCTAGACAATTTTTTTTTTTTTTCATTTTCAACTTGGTTTATTTATTTATTTATTTATTATTATTATTATTATTATTATTATTATTATTATTATTATTATTATTATTTATTATTTATTAATTAATATCAAATACAGTAGATTTGAAGAATTTATGGTACAAAACCATTTTATGTCACTTTCGGTTTTTGAGGCTTATGGGTACTGTTTCGTATAACATATTATAAATTTTAAAGTTTCCTATTTTTTGGCTCCTTCCTTTTCATGAGCCAGTATTGATTTTTATCAGTTTTTCAGATGACATATTTTTGGTTTATCTTTTTCAGATATAAAAGACGGAAATTTAAAAGCAATTTTAGGCCTATTTTTTAGTTTATCACGATACAAACAACAACAGAAAGCACAACAACAACAAAAACAGGAACAATTTAAAGCATTACCAGGGGAAGTAACTCCAGATAACCAAACAAGTAGTCTAGGCAGAACAACACCTCAGCTCAATGGCGGTGAAATGCTATCAAGGTTTGTGTTTGTGTTTATATTACTAGAAAATGAAAAAATGGAAATTTACTTCCCATTCAAGATTCTGTCAGTTCGGGGAAGGATGAGGAAACCAGAGTGTCGAAGAACATTATTGACCTCGACAAGTGAACTTACAATTAATTTTCTCACTAGGATCTCTGTTTAAAAGTGAGATTCAAATCTAGTTTGTGAAAAGACCTCTGATCATTTGCATACCCCCTGTCACAAAGGAGTAAACCATTTCACTTATTTCTATAATACATCCCCATGGGGTTTTTGGTGGTGGACATTTATATACATTGCCTCTCACTGCCTAGGTTTGAATCCTATTTTGTAAGTTTGCTTGCCAAGGGTAGTGGTTTCTCCTGGGATTTTGTTCCAACCATGAACCCAATACTGACTGTCTTCGATATAAATGTCAGAATCTTGATTGGGTCATAAAACCCATTATTCCAATCCACTCTTATAGTATTTAATAGTGATGTCAACAGCTTATGGGTTGTCATTGTTCAACAGTTTTCCAGGAAATATCTTAAATTGTTATATATCCTGACAACTCAAGAAAATTTGCAAACACTATCTTGTGTTGTTTTATATCAAAACATCTTTAAGAAATATCATCTCATGTTGATTTAAGTCAAGACAACTTAAGGAATTCAGAAAATATTGTTTAATTAGAAAACATTTTCTAATTGGAAAATGTTGTTTAATAAAAAAACATTGTCTAATTGGAAAACATTGTCTAATTGGAAAACATTGTCTAATCGGTAAACATTGTCTAATCAGAAAACATTGTCTGATCAGAAAACATTGTCTAATCGGAAAACATTGTCTAATCAGAAAACATTGTCTAATTGGAAAACATTGTCTAATCAGTAAACATTGTCTAATCGTTAAACATTGTCTAATCATAAAACATTGTCTGATCAGAAAACATTGTCTAATCGGAAAACATTGTCTAATCAGAAAACATTGTCTAATTGGAAAACATTGTCTAATCAGTAAACATTGTCTAATCGGTAAACATTGTCTAATCATGAAACATTGTCAAATTAGTAAACATTGTCTTATCCGATATCATTGCCTAATTGAAAAAAAAAATGGCCATCGGTAAACATTCTCTAATGGGAAAACATTGTCTCATCAGAAAGCATTGTCTGTTTGGTAAACATTGTCTAATCAGAAAGCATTGTCTAATCAGTAACATTGTCTAATCAGAAAGCATTGTCTAATCAGTAAACATTGTTTAATCAGAAAACATTGCCTAATCGGTAAACATTGTCTAACCATAAAACATTGTCTAATCCGTAAACATTGTCTAATCAGAAAACATTGTCTAATCGGTAAACATTGTCTAACCGTAAAACATTGTCTAATCAGAAAACATTGTCTAATCAGAAAACATTCTCATTGGAAAACATTGTCTCATTGGAAAACATTGTCTAATTGGGAATCGTGTCATTATGACATAAACAACATACTTCCTCCACTGTCTGACATTTAAATCTCCTAAACTAAATTTATGTTTTCTTAAAGTCTACACGTTAATTTCTTCAAGTAAGAAATTTACATCATGAAAGATTTCTGAAGCATTTACAAGATTCAATTAATTGATACCATCACAAAGGTCAATGATATTTTAAATAAGTCTCAATGTCTCAATTTTAAGACATTTCCTCAGATTGTATCGATTACACGATCCTGTAATATATTTCATTTAATCTGAAGTTGCAATACTGATGTGTTCTGATAATCCACCAGCGAAATCAATTCAGTCTTTTTTATTGAAAATGAAGATAGCATTTCTCATATATTGCCATTAAAATTGACAAATTTTCATAAATTTATTCTGTACAGAGTAGGTGTCATGCCAAGAACATATTAATATTCCCCCAAGATATAACAAAAAACTTCTCATTAATACACTAGATCAATAAAAAAAAAAAAAAAAAAAAAAAAAAAAAAAAAAAAAAAAAAAAAAAAAAATCTCGCCAAAATGCATTTGTCATTTTAAAAAATTTGATTTGTCTTAGCTATAGAAACACTCAGAAAGAATTGACATGAGTGTTAATAGACCACCTAAAAATATACTTGGTAAACATTTTATTCCTTGGAAAGCTGAGGATATTTACAATGGAACTAGGGGAGATATTGAAAAATATCCCCAGTGAAAAAATAATTTTGATGTGTTAGAAATAAAAACTGTTAATGATGAGTTATAAAAAAAAAAATTTTACTCCATGATTTAGAAACTGAGGGATGCTGAGTGGTTAAAGTGTTAGCCTTCAACCCAAAGTGTATTACAGTAGAGGGATAGCCTTGAACTCAAAATGTATTATAGTAATGAGATAGCCTTGAACCCAAAGTGTATCATAGTAGTGAGATGGCCTTCAACCCAAAGTGTATCATAGTAGTGGGTTCATCCTTGGTCACATGGATTTAAAAAAAGTTTTTTTTTTTTAGTTTATGAACCCAAATACCTTATAGTTGTGGGACCTAAAACACTATTTATCCATTTCAAACAAATACAATCCTATCCAAAATAAACCAATATAGTCCAAATTCAATCTATTCTCATCCAATCCTTGCAAAGATTCAAATACTAAAATTCAATAAAAGTACAGTTGTGAAGGTTTGGTTGCTGTAAATAATATTAATTTAAATTCATTCTGTGTAACTGTAGACTTCTTGTGGGCAAGAAAAAAAAAACATGTTTCTTTGACATTTTTTTCCATCATCATGGCATATGCTGCTCAGAAATGTGATATGTATTCCAAATGGCTTTAAATAGTTTGCAAAAGAATATTAAACTTTCCTTTTAATCATATCAAAAGCTAACTTCATCCTAGCAGATATATCACTTGAAAGTCTTTAAGTTGTCAAGGCATAACAGAGGTTGTGGGTTCAATCTTTAGCTGAGAAATCTAAATCAATAATGCCAGTTTGCTGAATATTCTAGATTGAAAAAAAAAAAAAAAAAATGAAATACCTTCTTGTATTGAAATCCATACAGAAAATACAAGAAAACCTCATTATGAAACCCCTCAACTTTTTTGACACTTTGCTTATCAACATACCATTTTGAATCCTAGAATCCATTTCTTCTGATTGATTATAAGCCTCCGTTAATTTATTGTCAAAACCTTTCATTGTCCATAAAGATGATAAAACACAAGGACACAAGGTGGTGACGAATGAAGGTTCTTCTGTACCGTATATTTGTTTAAACTGGAGATTTTTTCTTGGGTAAGAAAGGAATATTTATAATTGGATCATTCTATAAAATGTGTTCAGTTAGGGTCACTTGTGATAAATTAAAAAAAAAAAAAGAAAAAAAAAAGAAAAAAAAAAATCTAAAAAGATTGTTAATCTAAAAAAAAAAAAATAAATAAATAAATAATAAGCTCTAATACAAAAAAAATTTGATAAAATTTTATATTTATAAATATTATATTAATACAAGTTAAAGAAGTCCTTTTGTTTCTAGGAGTCTTGTAGTTAATTAAATGGTCTAAAGTGCATCCTTATAGGATCACAGTGCCCCTTACCACCCAGATTTGAATCCCACTTGGGCATATTTAACTGGGTCATTATTAGATGAAATCAAAGTATCTCATTCATAAAACATTAAATGTTACCCTTTATGTTTTTTTATTTTTTATTTCTTTATTTCTTTCTTTCTTTATTTATTTATTTATTTATTTATTTATATTTATTTATTTATTTATTTATTATTATAATTTTTTTTTCTCTTTTTTTATTTTCTCAATCTATAAGAAGTTAGCTGGTATTGTGTTGATAAAAATAGAACTAGTTTTGACTGGGTCTTCTTTAAATTAGATGAAATACAGATTGCTGGTAATTCAAGTTAAGATCTCTTTCCATAAAGAATCAGATGTTCTCATATATGATTTTTTTTTTTATTATCCCTTATATTTATCAGTTTCCAGGAAATTAGTTTTATTTTTGACAGTGTTATGTAACACCTAATATCATGATTGCATTCATGTTTACCGACCATAAACATGTGGTCAGTCTGATAGCTTCGTTTGTGATCGTTCAGTAAATGTCAGTTTCACACTGATGAAATTATATTTGTTTATGTCTGTTACTATGGCAACAAATAAAAATTTTTAGTTTTCCCAAATTGATTGCTAATTGTTTCCCTAATGACTAAGTCATGAAACTTGGTGATGAAAAATTATATTTTCCTTGACCAAGCTGACTCACTCAGGCCAGAGTGACTAGTCCAGTAGTAGTGGTCATTATGTGAATAATGCAGCTTAAGTGCAAATTACAAATCAGTTTATTAATGCCCAGTAATCGAACTTTGTCAGTCCATAAATGAATGGCTCTCATCAGATGTGAAATTTACACATTGGCCGAAGTCTTGACACCCAATTGATTTTGCATCTTTAGGATAATGACTGGTTAGATTAAATCGTAATTAAGTCTGTACATTGGAACTGTAAATAAACTGTCATATTTCCATCTTTAAATGGATTATTTGTATATGAGTAATAAATAAGTAATTTTGTTGTTTTCCTTTATAGTCTGACCTTTCCTTCTTCTAATAACAAATTTGAAAATTGATTTTATTCATACCCTAGGTCATTTTAATATGTTATATCAGGTTGAATGCGGTCTCTTAAATTTCCAAAGAATATTTCAAAATTATACAAGATTTATTAAATTAGGATTTAAAAAAAAAAAAAAAAAAAAAAAAACCATTATTAAAAAATTTGATAATTAAAAAAATAATAATAATAACTGGTATTAAAATTTATCCCCAATTTTTACCTTGCCTAAAGGTCAATTTAACATATAATGTCTAATGTTTCAATAGAAAAAAGGAATGTTTATTAAAAGATTGTAGATAGGTTTTATATTGGTATTGTAAAGACATGTTTTACCTTTGGGTAATTTATTACAAAACTTGATAAATCATTGATTGGTTGGTTGGTTTGTGCAATGTATTTTTGTATTTAAAGTTACATACAATAAGAATTTGAATTAACAGAATCTGAAAAGGGGAGATAACCCCTTGCATCAAAATGGATGAATATGTGTATCAATTTGTGTAATCAACAACAATGTCTTTTTACAAAAGCCTTTAATGTTAATTGCCTCCCTTTTCTTTTAGGTTACCTTCTCCATTCAAATCAGGGAGTAAATGTCCAACAATAACTCATCCGTCATCTAAAGAAAGCTCAAACAACGCCAACGCTAACGCCAATGCCAACGCTAACCTCAACAACAATACTAGAAACAGTAAATCACAGAATTTAAATGCTGCTGTAAATGACAAAGTCCGATTAATACAACATAATAACAACAACACATCATCATCATCTTCATCAGGTAAGTCTCATTATATATGTATTGTCATCATAATCGTCATCATCATCATCATCATCGTCAGGTAAGCCTTATTATATATGTATTTCCATCATCATCACAATCATCATCATCCTCATCATCATCAACAACAACAACAACAGCAGCAGCAATAGCAGCAGCATCACCAGCAACAGTATCTTCATCATCATCTTTTTCATATCACTATGGTAGCTCATGGCACTCTAAAGGAACCTCCCTACACAATACCTTTAGCGCTCTGCCACTAGTGACCTCTCAATATAAGTGAAATATTCTTGACTGGGACGAAAATCCTTTTTAATCAATCAGTCATCCTTTTCATCATCATCATTGCCATTATCAATGTGTTAGCGAAAAATATTCACAATTGTTAGGTTAAAGGAACAACTCCAGTCAACAAGCTTCAAACCATTTTTTTTTCATCAGCAGGAAATCAAGTTGCAGCTTGTACCATTAATGGCATTATTAACTTTGCAATTTGTATTTATCAGCTGTTAATAAAACAAACAGAATTAATAGCTTTTGTCACCTAACACAGATTACTTTTGTCTATACCTTGTGGTCATCTACAAAAGGACATTTTATGACCACACATTGTATAAATACCAGACATAGAGCACCTGCTAGGAGCACCTGCAATACACAACTCCATCTTAATAAGTCACTCAGTTCATTTTTACTGTCTATAAATTATATACATTTGTGTAGTTTTTTCACAGGCGACATTCCTCAATATATTTGGTAATTCATGTGTAATATTCAGGCAATTTAAAGAAAAAAAATTACTGTATTTATTTAATTGTAACAATAAAAAATAAAAAATTTCATAAAACAACCCCTATTGAGCCAAGCAGTTTAAAACCATTATCATGTTATCTTATCAAAATAGAGCATCAACTGTGAAAAAGTAGCCTATATTTTTATCGGAAGTAATTTCCTTTCTTAGGTTTTTTAAAGCCGCTTTTAAAGGCTTTCATTAAAATTAAGATTTTGTTTACAAGTAGGGGGTTTTGAAGTGCAGGTATTATCAGGGATAAGATTTCCTGCATCATTAAGTTCTTAAATCGAGAATTTCATGATATTTTACCAAGATAAATTTTGGCAAATCCCAAAGGGAATTAAATGAAAACAAACAATTCTATAAAAGCTTGCTAGGCAGAAATAATTATTCATAGATTAAGGGGGACAGAAGGTGATTGCGCTGAAGGCTTATTTACGATAGTGATCTAATTAGCCTTGTACTTACCTGTAAAGAACTGACAGGTATAAACCATCAAATTCATGTACTCTTCATTTTTATTTTGTACTATATAAAAGTCGAGTAGACACAATATAGAAAACAAAATAAGTGTTTTGTATGTCCATAATTCTTTGTGCAAGATGTCTTGTGATCGGATTTTTACGAGAAAACGTTAATTATTTTCGTGTTTTGGTTTGGACAAGTCTTTGATCGTAAAAAAATCAATGTGCTAGCGATAAATAAAGTGCTTTTTTCTGTAAACACAGATTTTTGTGTGGATTTAAGATATTGGGATGTTTGTTTGTAAACAAAATAGGAAATATGATGATTTATTTAATGTATTGAAAACAAATCAAATGTACCAGTAATTTGACCATATAAATACCATATATATATATATATATATATACATATATAAGGTTTTTTGTGGATTTTATTAGACGAGATTGGAATCAGTGGATTTATTATATTTATACAAAAAAATCATGTTTTTTTTATATATATCAATGAGTGATCGCTGAGAACAAAAAATCAATGACCGTTACATTTTATCGAGTGCCTTGCATTGGTGTTCATGTTAAATTCTGTGACCTTTGGCGTTTATGAGACTTGTAATGTATTGATGTGTGACAATTATGATAACATAGTGCAGTTTTAAATGGAGAAAATTTTAGTGTTGATGTTGGTGTTTTAAATACATGGATGTCAATCATGCAACCTTCTCTGCTGGCATTGTTGTGTCTGTGTTAAATACAGAACTTCAGTGCGGACATTTCTACTTAATATTTTCTGTGTTTTATTCCCCCAAAAATGGATATTTTAGGAGTGAATTCTGATTTCTGGTGAGTGTTAAATTTGAATTATGATAATAATGACTACAAATATTTATTGACATGTATGAAGTCATTTTCAATTTAATGAATAACATATACTGATGCATGTGGGATTGATGGTTTACTGTTTGTGAAAAAAATAAGGGTTTCTTTTAAACTTTTGAATGGTTGGCTATAGATCAAGAGCTGTAAACATAAAATCTTTCAAACCACAACAATGGACTCTGTCTGGTGCCCTTTTAAATTCAGGATTTTTTAATCAATAATCTCAGTTAATGTTGATCTTCTTTTATTGGTTCCATTTCTTGTGTTTTTATTATTATTATTATTATTATTATTATTATTATTATTATTATTATTATCTATTTTAATTTATTTTCATTCATTCATTCATTCATTCATTCATTCATTCATTTATTTGTTTGTTTGTTTGTTTGTTTGTTTGTTCTTAATGGCTCTGGTCAGGGATGAAACTTCCAAAATACTAGATGATGAATGATAGTTAGTTTAATATAGACGTGTATCAGATTTGAAGGGAGCTAATGATTGTGGATTACTGGTAGTGATATTTGTTCTAGAAACTTTGGAGAGATGATACTGGTCGATAGCATTAACGATGTTTGTCTTCATTTAAAAGACGGCATTGATTGAATTTAATAGATATGGGATCTATTCAATAAGTAAACTATTTTTATCTCACTTGTTTAGAAAACAGAAGTATTATGGAAGCTCTTGTCTGTTTTGATTTCCTATCTAAATAGGGCCTCGCTGGCCAAGTAGTCTTAAGCAATGACAAGTGTCTCTCCTTGTCTAAGTTTTAATCCCATTTGGACAGATCTCAGTGGGAGACAGTTTGTCAGCTGACTTTGCCAAAAGGGTGTTTTCAGTCACTCTGGTTTCCTCTATAATTCAACAATTGACTACCTCAGTATAAGTAAGAAAATAATTAACTGGATGCATAAAACTTGATTCCAATCTACTCTAGTCTATAAATAGGAGCCTCGGTGGCCAAGTTGGTCTTAAGCCCACACTTACACTTCTTATTGCCTAGATTCAAACCCGTCTCAGGCAGATCCTACTGTAAGAAAGTTTGTCTCTTCACTTGTTGAAGGATGACAGTTTCCTCTGGACACTCAGGTTTCCTCCACCATCCCAGATAAAATTGAAAGAACCTTGACTGTAGCGTAAAATACCATCACTCCTTTGTACTTCACTCCAATTTTTTTTTTGTTTTTTTAAACAATAAATGATTCAGTGGTAGAACATTTAGCTGGATTTGTTTTATTTTGTAAATTAAAATTCATACTGAAATAACTGGAGGTGACCATTACAAAAACATCACAAAGGTTTCATGTTGTCCAGGTGAGCTATGTCACTTACAATTAACCTCACATTATCACCACTACAGTAGCTCATTTGGTAGAGTGCTGGATTTGTATGTGGGAGATCAAGGGTTCGAGCCCAAGCCGGATCTGGCTGAGACTTGTAAATTGGTAGTGACTTCTTTCACCAAGCACTCAGCATTTAGAAATGAAAGTCACAGGATCCTTTGGATGGGACCTTAAAAACTGATGTCCCTTGTCACAACAGGCATGGCATGTAAAAGAACCCTCCCTGTACATTGCCCTAAGCACACTGCAAAGGTCAAAATTTCTGGCACTTAACCTATAGCTGGTGATATCTCAATATAAGTGAAATATTCTTGACTGGGACGCAAAACCCCATTAAATCAAATCAAATCTTATTATCCTGTGCATCGAAATGTGCAATGTGTTTATTAAAGATTGTAATCATTTACTAGTGAAATTGACGACAGGGTAATTATTGATTGTAAAGCAATACCCAAGTGGGGTTTTAACATCAATTAGAAATATGACAACCACACATGTAAATATTGTGCAAGATAAAAATATTTAAAAACCACTTTAGTAAAAAGGAAATCTTGCATATGATATTTAAGCCTACCTGTCCAATTACACAATTATAATCGCCAATTAAAATGTCAGCTGTTTTTATTTCAATATTATATATATTGTACTTTAACCATGTTTTTATCTCTTAAAATTTCTTTTTTTTTTTGTTTTGTTTTTCGTTTCTTTCTTCTTTTTTTTTTCTCCATTAACGTGTAAACCTATATTCCATTACCTGGAAAACACCTAAACACAAGAACCATTGTGAAAATAGAATTTGATATATTGTTCATGTTTATTTGAGTATACAATAAATCAAAAATACATTATATTTTCAAAAAAAAATTTTAAAGCATTTGTTTCCATAATATCCTGATGCATTACTTAATTACAAAATTAAGACCAATTACAGTTAATTGGCAAGGAATTATCTTTTATACATGGAAACAAAATTGTTGTAAAGCTTAAAACTATATAATTTTTATTTATTTTTTAGATGTTTTATATTTTTATTAAGACTTTAAAAGTTGTCATCAAATACACCAAGTACTGCGATTATATGATGTTTAATTTATGTCTATCAATCAATGAATTCATTACTTCATTTATCACAAAAGTTTCATTTAAATTTTATTTGTAGATTTTATATTCTAATGGCAGCAAAATGTTTAAGGTGTTTACAGTGTGTTTAAATTTTATCCAGTATTTTTTATAGCACACATAACGTTACTTCAAATTCTGTCAACATGAAAAGTCTATGATTAAATTGAATTCATGGTGTCTTACACCCCAGTCAAGAATCTTTCACTTAACTAAGGCAATTATTTGAGGAATGGTGCAGGAAACGTGAGCATCTGGAGAAAAACCACTGACCTTTCGCAAGCCAACTGACAAACTTTTTCACACTAGGATCTGTCTTGAGCGGAATAAAAACCTAGAGGGTAAGATCAAACCATCATGTTAGTGAAATGTACTTCATAAACTATGCAAGAGTTATCTCTCTTTACATAGGTATATACAGAAAAACTTGTTTCATTTGTAATGCTGGTAATTGGACCCGACATTTATTGAATGGTCATTGTTAACAGATGGTACAGGGTTATGTATCTGTCTATTTCAATTAAATAATCTGTGTTGTGTAAACTACTGTACTATCAAACATGGAGAGAGAGAGAGAGAGAGAGAGCAATTCACTGTTCTTAGCTAAGAAGACCATTGTAAGTTATATGTCAGATGTTTAAACTTAATGATTAAGTAAGGAATATAGACTATTGTGGACTCTTTTATGCCCATTATTTCCCCCAATAACACCCCCCCCCCTTCCCATTTTTCCCTGCCCACTTAACATGATTGTGCAACACATCATTCCTCCTCCCAAGGTAGATCTGTTATTTTGAGATTTTACAGATGTGAGCTAATTTACAGGGATTCTTAAACCCCCACTGACTTCCAAACCCAGCCACATACCCCCTTTCCATCCCGCAATCCCCACTATTCCACCATACTCAAACCATGCCACACAGTATACATACTCCCCAGGTAGACAGTATATCATTAAGTTATATAGATGTGGGATATGACAGGTATATCATGTTATCAGATGTCATATTAATTGATATTTATGTATTTTCTGATTACTTATGAAGTGACCTTATATATTTATCCAGATGGACTAAGTTCATTACACACCCATCAAATTATTAACCTTAGGCTAATACAACTTATTTCTGTGTTTTTTAAAAAAAAAAGCTATGCTTTGAATTGAATAAGCAACTGTTGTAGATATAGGTCACAGAAAACCAGTTTTGAAAAATATGTCCAGGGCAGAGCTCATCTACTGGTCTTCTGGAGAATGGAGTTGGGTAATGATGTTTTATTTCCTCGTCCAGATTCTTTAATTTATCAAATTCATCAGGATGATGGAGGGGGCAAATACAGTGCTTAGAGCTAACCACTAAACTTCTGCAAGCGAAATGACAACTTTTTAACAGTAGGATCTGCCAGAATGGGATTCAGACCTAGGTGGTGAGAGGCATCATGATCTGGAAAAGGCGCTATAGACAACTTTGCCACTGAGGTGCCCATTGAATATGGAATACTGTAAATTACAGTACAGTAGCTTGTTTTCCAGGAAGTTTTGTGGAAATGTTTTCCGAAATCTTCTTTTGTATGGATTAAGTCGTATAATCGTAAAATGTATTACAGGATGGTCAGTTTTTTATATTACACTTTCATATCACTGATTTCAATTTTGTTGTTGTCATTTACATAATATGTCTGCTGGAGAAGTATGCAGTTTTCCCATGATAGTCACATGTTCCAAGGTCCTTATAATGCTTTGGCACCAAATCTTTATCACCGTAAAAGTTTTTTGCTAATTTTATTTCTGTTTTATTTTATTTTTTCTGGATTTATTGCTTCATCTGCATATTCAATATATAATTATTTCTCATAAATCGTTCAGAATCTGAACAACCCATAATTTTCTACATAAAAAATAAATGTTGAAATTATCTCAAAATTGAAAAAGAGGAAAAAAGTCGGAGACTAATAATCAAAACATTTTTCCTTTGTTCTCCTTTTCCTTGCTCTTTTTAAAAAATGTTCTTTGTTCTCTTCATGCCAGAATTTTTTCTCTATTTTTTTAAATTTGTTTTTCTATTTTACTACATTTTTTTTTTTTTTTTTTTACATTTTTTCTTATCTCGTGTCACCAACCTGATTTTATACAAACATGTCTTTTTCCGTTTTTCCTGTTTTCTCTATAGAAACCTATAATAAAAATATCTTTAGATCAGAGCTCTAGTTGACACAAATAGCTATATAATTATATATCCTTTAGATTCTTATACAGTAAGTGGTACTTAACTCCCAAGATAACAGCACAGTTTGTGTTCTTCTACTTACACAGGGTATAATGCCATGGTCTATTCTCTACTCAACTTGTGTAACAGTTCTTTGTTACTGTTAAACAAATATTTATGTTTACATTGGCCTTATCAGTGTTTTGTCTTCAGTGAACTTATTCCAACAGATAAAATGAAGATACAACATAGGTGTGTATATATATATATATAAATATATATATAAAACTTTAGGTTTATTAATAGTGTTATGGACATAATTTCATTACATGACAGGGGGACTGTTGGTGTGCTAAGATGGACATACTAGTGTTGCCATAAACATGCAGTAAACTTTCAAATTTTGTTTATGCAAGTGACCAGACTGTTTGGATGGTCAGTGGAATTACTTAGAAATTTTATCTGGACAACACAATGTGACATAGTCTTATAATGGACAGTTACCAAACAATGGAGGATTCTGGGTAGATTTTATTGCTCTTTGTTTTGAAAAAAAGGGGTAAGACATTGTTTTTGAGTTTGAAAATATTTTGTTGTTGATTTCAATGGTGGGTTATTGTTGCCATGGTACTTTGGTATTATAGAAAATGTCAATACCATATTGCATAACACTTATGTATGTATTAATTTTTGCATTTTGTTGTCTTACTATTTTATTCATTTATTTTTTTTATTTTTTTATTTTTTTTTTTGTTAAATCTGCTTCATTTGTCTAATTAATTAATCAATTAATTATTTTTCAACTATATTTTTTGTTCAGTTGAATTAGCTTTTAATTGGATTGTAAGATTTTTTCCCTTAATTAAGAAAGAGGGTTGCAAAAAAATAAAAAATTCTAAAAATCTTACTGCCTATGTACAAAATTCACTCTTGTAAGATCTGAGTGAAAAAGTTTGTTAATTAACATGCTTAAGAGACACCAGGTTTTTTTCCAGTTATACTTTGGTTTTCTCTGTCATCCAGAAATTGACCACTTTCGCACCAAAGCACGAAACAAAAAATCCAGACTGTGGCAGATTACACAATAACCTCACTCTTTTAAAAGTGCATTGCTACCCTGTCAACTGATATAAATTTAAATGAATAAACCGGTAGACATTCAAATACAGGAAAGGATATGATAAAGGAAAACTCAATGAGCAATGACTTTAAAATAAAACAATTAAAATGAAAAAGAATTCAAATTAAACAGGAAAAGAAAGTCACATTGTCATTTCTTGGCAATGTCCACCCAGGAAAGATTTTTATCCATGATAGATAATGTTTATATGAATTTCCAGTTTCAAATCTCCCGTTATCAAAAAGTGACGTAAATGTGAAAGTTTGAATGTTTTCTCTTGTGATTTTGTAAAATTTAAACTTTGTTTAAGAATTATACACTGATGGATTTGAAAGTTTGAATGTTTTCTCTTGTGGTTTTGTAAAATTTAAACTTTGTTTAAAAATTATACACTGATGGATATCAAAGTTTTAACATTTTCGATTATGATATTTTAAATTACAATCAACATTTGATAATTATAAACATGGGGATTTTGAATTTTAGCATTATACATTAGCACAAGATTTCTTATTGTTTAGACATTTGCTAAAAATGTCATTTAAACTACAACAATATTTGAAAATTACAGAAAGGAATTTTAATTCTATTATTTGAAAATGTGTTGGTGTTTTTTTAAAATACAAATCAATTTATGAAGATTATGATATAGGCGAAGGGTATTGATTTATTGGATCATTTAAATGTGCATGTATATATTCATGTGTTAGGATTTTACAAAATTGGACAATTATGGATAACCAACTACCGTCAGAAGGTAAATTGTTCTGTGTTTTTTGTTTTGTTTTTTTTTTTTTTTGTTTGTTTTTTTTTTTTTTTTTTTTTGTAAGTACAAAATTTTACAAAAAATTAGGATTGTAATTATTCCTTCATTCAATATTAATTATAACAGTTTCAGTTTTTGATGCATTTTCAAGAGATTAAAATTTCTTTAATCTAATTCTTAACAAATTTAATGAACAACTCCCATAAAACCACTTGACCCAAAGTGGTTTATGTGTTGGCCTTCAAATCCAAGACATCTCTCATGTGTGGGTTTGAACCCTGGTCAAATGCAAGAATGCAATATTTTGTCACTCGTCATAGTAGCTTAATTGATAAAAGCATCATCATTTGAGTGGTCTGAATTTTTTATTTGGGACATTTCAGACAAGTGGAATAGCACTTCAAAGACTGTCACTAGTTCAAAACAGATTATAAACTTGCAAAAATCTCACCAACCATATGAGTACTGATCAATTCCTTAGAGTTGAGTTGAGTTGAGTAATGGTGATTTATACCCCAGTCAAGAATTTTTCATTTACATTGAAGCAGTCGGTTCTGGGATGGTGGAGAAAACCAAAGTGCTCTGTGAAAACCACCAATCTTCAGTAGCCAACCAACAAACTTTCTAACACTAGGATCTGTCCAATCAAGTTTGTCACTTCGCTTACCGAAATCCTTAGAAAATAAGAATAGTTATCTTATCATAAAGATTTGGCCTTAATGACCAGTTGGTCTCAGTCGCTTACAGTCACAGTGCTTCCTACTGCCTACTTCCTAGTAAGAAAGTCTGTCAATTAACTTGTACTTGTTGGTGGTTTTCTCTGGGCACTCCTGTTTCCTCCACCATCCTAAACTTACCACCTTGATATAAGTAAGATTTGGACTGAAATGTAAATCCAATCTCATCATGAATAGTGGTAGATGATTTTTTTTTTAAATGAATTATTGAAAATTTAAATCTTAAAAATATGAAATTGTATCACTTTATTGTTTTTACTACAATTTTATTTGGTATTTTTTATGACCAGGTTTTTAAATATTTAAAATAATAATTTTTTATTTCAAATTTCATAAAGGATGTAAAATTCATTTAATTCTTCCTTTCCCCCTCCCTCCCCCCACTCCCATAGTCTAGTTTTCTAGTCATTAATCTGAAAACTAAAATTAGTACATGTGCCATCTGATTTCCCCATTTACATTTAATTTATTGTTGGTAGCATCTAAAAGTCACATTAAAGCATTTCTAAATGTTTATTTACATAAAAAACTAATAAATATTTACACTGTGAGTTAAAAATGTAAACATTTCCTGTCAGACAGCCATTTATAATTATCAGTAATTATTTCACAATTATTGACAGAAAGTTAACCCAACATTTGTTAATGCGATCAGGACCATTTAACAAGTAAAATACAACCCATTGTTAACGTTTGATCAGCATATTTGCATGTATAATAGGAAACTTTCTGTTTTTATTTATTTAAGTAATTATACTCCTATTTATCAAGTTGGAATAAATTACCTTTTAAGTTTACCGATATTGCACTAATAGGGAAGGTAACCAATTTTTTTTGTGTGACAATTTCTTGGATATTTCTCGTTATTCTTGTGCCTTGCTTTGCATAAAAAAATTTCCAATTGGAAAAATTAATGGATTTATCATGTCACAAGTTTGAAATTTTTTAAAAGGTATGTTTTATATGTTATTATGTTATTAATGCAAAAGAATAAATTCAAATTGGCAGATGAACCCTAATTGAAAAGGTTTTATAAAAGTAGGGTTTCAGGTCATAGCCTTATATATTTTCTTAATTTAATGCATTTAAAATTTGAGGTGTTTTTTGTTTTTTGTATTTTTTTTTTTTTTTTTTTAATTAAAATACCTCTCTCTCTCTCTCTGTCTCTCTCTCTCTCTCTCTCTCTCTCTCTCGTCTCTCTCTGTCTGTCTCTCTCTCTCTCTCTCTCTTCTCTCTCTCTCTCTCTCTCTCTCTTGCAAATTGCAAAATCTTACGTGTAAAACATTTTAACAATGATAGTTTTTGTATGCATACATACATTGGTATAGTCAAATCTTTGTCCAAAAAAGTCACATTGTAAGGAAAACATTAATCTTTTATTTGTCTGTTATTGGAAGAAGCAACAGTAGATCAAAAAGAGTTTAACACATCTATAAAAAAAAATAACATGAAATATTATGTCCTTCTTTTCAGTCATAACATAAATCTTTTAAATAGTAGAAGTTGATTAATGTCACACCTGATGAACTTTCTCACCTGTAATGCATATAATAAACATACCTGACACCTACACAGACATATATATGTCAGGTGTTTTGGGGGGTTTGCCTCATTCTCTGACAAGATAAACTTCAGTACATCCTTAAAAAATTTAGTGAATAATGAACTTCAGGTATTGTGTGAATTCATGGTGGCCCCCATTGTTTTGAAGGGATCTTTTAAAAATATTTGTTCATCACTTCTGTTACAATGAATGACCTTCACCTATGATTTTATCTCATTCTGTAATAATAATAATAATAATAATAATAATAATAATGGCAGTAGAAGTAGTTATAATAACAATTGCAATTACCAGTGTAATTGCATTTATAAAAATAAGAATCATTTCCCACTTAAAAAGTTTGAGTGAAAAAAGTTTTAAAAAATTTAAAATTAATAGAATTGATCTTTTCTTTGGGCTACAGACAAAAATCTTGTAATCAGATTCTCGCTAAGGCTCTGTGTCTGGATATGGAAATCTTATCCCAAGGGTTAAAGTTCTTAAACCTATATTGCCAAAACAAAATTGATTTTTCTCCCACAGAAAATGAAATTGATTTGTTTTCTAATGAAAAAGAAATTAACGATCACCTAGAAAGGTGTGAAATATACATTGCAATGTCGAAGTGTATGCAGCTTTTGCAAAGAAACTATATGGTTAAAAAAATTTTCTTTAATTAAAGTAGGACTGGCTGGGATAATGAATATTTTGTTCTATTGGAATTTTCCTTATGATCAACAAAGCCTTGTACACTATACTTAATGTTCTGGTACAACCTTGTACAAAATGGGTCCCTTGTCTACAAAAAACGAGACAGTATTAATGTTGCACTTTAATGTGAAATCGTTTATTTGACATGTACATTAGAAAGATAATCTAAGTTTTGTCAGTATGACTTTTAAAAACCACCAAAGATTGACAAATTTGTTTTATGAAAACATTGAATTTTTGTGTCTCTATTAGGCTTTAACTTAAGTAGATATTTTAAAGACCGCCAGCATTATTCCCGCTATATAAGTTAAGTCTTTCTACAGAGGGGTGGGGGGTAAAAAGCATGTTTACATCAATACAGTAATTCCTAATAATATCACTCATCTTTAACTATTACCAACATCAAAGTACATGCTTTTAAAATTAATGACCGGTCTAATTCTACTCAATTTTAAAATTTAAATCGGGATTTGTAATTGAAGGTTGACAGGTCACATAGTTTTGAGACAAAATCAATTTTTTGTCATAATAATAACATTCTTAGCTTACATTTGTAATGTTGACTTTTCTCCAAGCTTTAACATTTTATATATTGGTATACCAGAAGTTTTTACTTAGGGAAACAAAAAATTCAATATGTATTGAATTTCATTAAAGCACTTGGTTACCTTGTCATGGATAATATCAGTCTTTTGTCCATAATCAATAACTTTTTAAAAAGTTAAAATTTATATCTTGTAATATTTCAATGATAGTTTTTGTCTGGATGTCAACAATTAAAGAGTCTATAACAGTTTCAATATTTTTATCACAGAAGTTTGAAGTTGACAAACTTTCATAAAACTGACATAAGAGGCCTCTGTGGCCGAGTGGTTTAAAGTGCACACCTACAGATCACAGTTCCTCTCACTGCCTAGGTTTGAAACCCACTCGGGGCAGATCCTAGTGTGAGAAAGTTTGTCAGTTCACTCGCCGAAGGTTGGTGGTTTTCTCTGGGCACTCCGGTTTCCTCCACCATCCCAGAACTGTCCACCTCGAAGTAAGCGAAAGATTTTCACTGGGGCTTAAACACCATTACTCCTCCTCCACTACATAAAATGGGCATTCAAGTCTGGTTTGAAATTTATGTTTTTGTAACCCCTATATCAAAGTACATGTATCCCCAAAATTTTGACATCAGATTGGTTGGTTAGTTTCCATGTTGTTTAACGTTCCATCAGCAACTTTTCAGCTATTTTTGACAAAAGCAAAGTTATTAAAATTTCTAAGGATTAATCAAGGAACAAGTTTCTATATGCATGAGGTGTGAGTGTGTCTGCCCTGAACTTATACTAGCTTGCACTCAGAGCAACTTTTTGTGAAGAAGCTAGCTAATTGAGTCTAGTATGCTGCAGCAAAGAACACAGCTTCCCCGGTCACATTATCCTGGCACCAAGTGAACCATTTAATACTCTGTTCCCTTAATGCTTCCATGTGATGAATCATGGAATCAGAGAATAGATCTTGCCCTTTTTTATGACAAATGATAATTAGTTAAGTGAGGCCATTCCATTCAGTTTCTAATCATGCCTCTTTTTTTTCACCCCAGAAATGTCAGACCTTATTTTCACTGGTCATAACATGCTGATAAATGTATGTGCTGAATAATACAATATTTATAGACCATCATTTTAGTATGTCTTGTTTCACTGGCTTTTGGTACCAATATCCATATTTGCATTACCAAGTATAATACAATAATTATGAAAGTTAGTTTTTTGATGTATACAGTTCTAGGTCATTTGATGTACACAGTTCAAGGTCATTTGATATATACAGTTCTTGGTCAATTCAAGGTCATTTGATGTACACAGTTCAAGGTCATTTGATGTATACAGTTCAAGGTCATTTGATGTACACAGTTCAAGGTCATTTGATGTATACAGTTCAAGGTCATTTGATGTATACAGTTCTAGGTCATTTGATGTACACAGTTCAAGGTCATTTGATATATACAGTTCTAGGTCATTTGATGTACACAGTTCAAGGTCATTTGATATATACAGTTCTTGGTCATTTGATGTACACAGTTCAAGGTCATTTGATGTACACAGTTCAAGGTCATTTGATGTATACAGTTCAAGGTCATTTGATGTATACAGTTCAAGGTCATTTGATGTACACAGTTCAAGGTCATTTGATGTACACAGTTCAAGGTCATTTGATGTACACAGTTCAAGGTCATTTGATGTACACAGTTCAAGGTCATTTGATGTATACAGTTCAAGGTCATTTGATGTACACAGTTCAAGGTCATTTGATGTATACAGTTCA
The DNA here is from genome assembly GCA_029721355.1 of Tegillarca granosa. Lineage (NCBI taxonomy): Eukaryota > Metazoa > Mollusca > Bivalvia > Arcoida > Arcidae > Tegillarca > Tegillarca granosa. The sequence continues at coordinate 27,744,374 of CM056596.1, forward strand.
AGGTCATTTGATTTATACAGCTCAAAGTTATTTAATATAAAGTTCAAATTCATACCTAAAGGTTTAAGATTGTTAAATATTGTTTAATAAAAAGTATCCAGGGTCATTGCAATTTTTTGTTTTTCATGTCAAGTAATTTTTTTTCATAATTTTGAGACTGTTGTCCTATTGTATATACATGGAGATTAAAAGTGATTTAAAAATAAGTAGGTTATAGTGATGTTAAATCATAATGGAAGGTGATATCCAAATAAAAGTGGTCAAAAATGATGTTAAAAATGGCCTTTATCCTAGAGATTACAGAGTGTTAGGTTTATGGTTTCTCCAGTAATAAAAGAGGGTTTTTCCAATAATAAATAGGGGTCTTATCATAATTCTTAGATTATGATAAAAGTTATTAATGATCCCCTCAAAGTATCTGATGAGTTGTCCTGAGGGGTGCTTAGTACATGCAGAATATCCAGGTATGAGCAATGGGTAAACAAACACCTGTATAAACAAAATCAAAACTCTTCCCCCTTTTGATCTTTAATTGTCAGTGGATAGTGTAAAACATGGAATGGGCTTTTTATAATGATGTATGGAGTTGTAAAATATCAAAAGCAGCTAGTTTGCTGTAAACTAGTTTTAATTCTTTTTACTTTAATTACCTCAGAATTTTAAAATATGCAATAAAAATTTTAAATTTAGATTGTGAACAGTATTAGATTCTTAAGTACATTATATCATTCACTTTTTAAAGACATTTTCCCGGAAAAAAATTACAGCTGAAAATCATTTAAAAATAGAAAATGATTTAAATGGACTGTTTTTACTAGAAAAATTTAAAAGACATGGTACATCATGTATATTTGTATATTTTAATATTTGATTCTCTAGTCAGGTTTTTATTTATTTATTTATTTTTTTGTTAGCACTTCTTTTATAGTATACATAAAAAAAAAAAAAAAAAAAAAAACCTGAATATTCCAAACAAAAAATTGTAATTGTCACATATTAAAGACTGTTTGGGAAGTTTAAGAACTAATGGTTTTTATGAGACCATCCACATTTTACATTATGCCTCAATTTTAGATAAGATGAAGACCCTCAAGGTATTGTTATTACCTGAGTCTGAAGACCTGTCCCTAAGACATTGTCATTAAGTCAAGTAGGGCTTGTAATAATGTGATGGTAATTTAACTTCAAGTGTTTAATTTTCACACTTTGCGTTAGTAAAAGATTCGCTTTGTTTGTTGTGTTGTGATGTATATTGGATATTTTTATGCAGGATGCCTTTACCAGTGTTTTCAGCCCTTTACACAGAAGGTATAATTTATTTTTAACTTTTTTTTAAAATTATTGTTTAATAAGATATTTCATAATGCTTTTTGAATAGTGATTTTTTAAAATGTATTTTCATAAATTTTTTCGCATATTTGAAATCAATTATTAAATAAGCATCGATTATTTTAATTTTAAATTTGGGATGATTATGCCTTTTTGCATTTCGTTGCATCTGAGAAAATTGTGCCCTTATTTTATTTGAATTTCAAAAGTTTATTTAACTTCCATTTTTTATGCTAAATTCACAAAAAATTTGCTTTTTATATTGAATTGTTATTTTTCACGATTTCCATACTCCACTTTGAAACTTGATGTTGCAATGTTGAAAAATACTTACTGGCTGCTGCAGGTTCCATCGTGGTCAGTTTTTTTTTTTTTTTGGTTCCTTTTGTTTTTGGTTGTCTTGATTGGCTCACTGTTTAAAGTTTTGCATGGCATTGATATTTTTAGCTAGTGATTAACTTGAACTAGGTTATTGGATTTTTTACAAAAAAATCAGAATTCTTTCACTTCTTGGATAATGAAGGCAACTGGAGTATCTAGAAAAAATAACCTACCTTTGGCAAGCAAACCTACAATACCTAAATTCTAAAGCCTTTATCATCGAGCAATGCACAAAAGATGTTAGTTTGTGACAATTTTTTTTCAGAAATTTAGGATGCTTTATTACAGTTATATAGATCTTTAATCAAAAGTGCACTGTCTGACTAGAATTCTAACCTAAGCTGTGATGTGGCTCTGTGACCAGTAAGCTAGTGCTTTGTACCACTTGGCCTCCTAGGCCCCACAAAGATGGACATCAAAAGATACTGATTAAAAATCTACATACTTAATGATTAAAGGCCTTTTACTCATGATTATTGTATTTTTACCAAATTCCCTCACTGCTGGGATAATTATTCTGGTACATTATGACAAGTATTTCATCAATAAATCTTGGCTACAATTTGCATCATGTCATCTCACAAATTGATTTGCTAATTATCTAATATGATAATTATTCAGGTAATGATTCTGACACTTGGGATACCTGTGTTGGATACCTGTGTGTATTAAGCATGACCCTTTACCATGTTGTACAACATGTGCTGATTGTTTAATCACCATTCATTATAAGTCAATATGCTAATTAGTACTGACACTTCACCGCTGAACATGATGACATTTTATCCTTCCACACATTAATATATATATATATATATATATATATATATATATATACATGTATATATAATCACTAGCTCAAAAAAAGTTTGTTGTAAAAGAGATAGAGGAGTCATGATAGAAGATGCCATTTTATTAAGAAGCCTGATTTTTATTAAAACATTTCAATATCTCTGAAGGAATTTGAAAATGCAAATAGAAATTAACAAAAAACCTTGTGTATTTTTTTCAAAGTCAGTTTGTAAATTTTTAAATAAGAAATGTGGTTCATTCATTCATTCATTCTTTTTTTTCAAAGTCAGTTTGTAAATTTTTAAATAAGAAATGTGGTTCATTCATTCATTCATTCATTCATTCATTCATTCATTCATTCATTCATTCATCCATTCATCCATTCATCCATTCATCTTACCATTTGTTCATTCATTCATTCATTCATTTGTTCATTCATCTTACCATTCATTCATTTGTTTTTAACTGTTCAATAAATATACAAATATTAATGTACGTAAAATTAAAATCTAGTGACAACATTTTTTTTTCAATTTTATATTTTTTACAGTTTTTATTCTTTCCATCCGTATAATTTTATTTTACACTTTCCTTAAATAATAAGGATAAAAGTTAAAATATCATTTTCTCATCGTCATTATCTCAACCGACCTAGATCTTCACTAAACATTCCTATCTATAATTATTACTGTTACATAAAGACTACAGGTAGGTCTTACCTCTCCAGGTGTAAACAGGTATATTTATGTACTAATTGACCTTCTATTACTCATCATTTCCCCCCATTTAACTTTTTTTAATGTTATAGTATTTCCATGTGTGCAATAATAATGTTACAATATGACCTCAGGAAACCATAAGTGTCTCCACGAACTTGTTGATTTCTGTAAAAGATTAATATGTTTTTTGATGTTTGTGTTTTGTGTATGACTCAAAGTCATCATTTTATAAATGACTTATTGGACCACAAACCCCTGACTGATTGAATGCACCCTACTCTAATCATGAAATCTTTCTTTTTGTTCATTTTAAAGTACAAGTAACACATAGTAACACATGCTCTCTCTCTCTCTCTCTCTCTCTCTCTCTCTCTCTCTCTCTCTCTCTCTCTCTCTCTCTCTGTATGTGTTTTCAGCATTTGAGTCCTAAAAAACTCGAATTTTTGAAAATTTATTAAATATTTCATAAAATCCCAAGACCCTAAGAAAAATGGAATTTTAAAAAGAAATATATAATTTTAACCTTCCACTGAAACTGAAAAATAGGATAAAGTTTTGAACATCTATTCAAAAGCTTTACTAAGAATTTGATTGACACAGCTACATATAAAAATGTTTTAAATGTCACTGATTGGCACAAGAGGAACTTAATGTGCTTATGATATTGTATATACATTTCAATATTTTATTAATAAACAATAAACAATCATTATGCAAATATTAGGTCATGTTTTGTCAGTAAAATGTAAATATTATGTCATTTTATCAGATAATCTCTTAATCCCATATAGTCATTCGAATGTCATAACTTTCTTCACATGGTAACTGTTATCTCAGCTTTGTAAGAGTTTACTTCACCTCTTGTTATCCCTCCTATTGATAGTACACCCACTGCTATCACCTTTTTCAATCCATTTATACAGATAACAGACTATTCATTGTTTAGACTTAGCAGGTCCAGTTTAGAAAATCTTAAACACAAATATTTTTCTTTTCATATTCTTTTCAAAAGACAAATTAGATCATTATTGACCAAGTAGTGGACAGTGGAATGTGGTTAAGACAATTTAGCCCATGATTGACCATTCACAGATGTTTTTATTTAAGGCGACCCTCCCACACCATGACCTGTCTGGCCACTGTCCACTGTTATGATTCAATTTTGGTCAGTTTATAAAATGGATATCTTTTATGAAAATAACTGAATTATATTATATTGGAAAATTTTTTTGCTGGAGACAATTTTCTGTTTTTTTACATAACTAATTACTTAGGATTATTTGTAAATCTATGCATTGTCAAACATGTTATTTATTTGGTCTGGCCTTGATATAAAAATACAAGTTATTATGGGAAAGGATAGGTCTATCAGCGATTGGCACAACCATCACCAGTTGGATCTGTAAAGTAGGTCTTCTAATTATTTTAATCATTTATATTTATGTGATATATATATATATATATATATATATATATATATATATATATACTTGTATTTATTATATTTCAATCATTTATCTCTGTGGAATATCTGATATGTTTCTTTACGTTGTCCTAATTTGAGGTGAGTTCATTTGTTTTACCTTTAAAAAATGGAAGGATATATCACCATTCCCCCCCCCCCCCCTTTTTTTTTAAAATGTTTATGTATAAAGATAACTTTTCAAATAAGATGGAAAATTTAGGCATTTAGTTGTAGAATATGATGATATAGGGATATCGATATTTTCAAAAGAGTAATTATCAAACTGTTATAATCTGAGAGTATACACCTGTGTAAATTATGAGGTTTTGATTGGGGCCTCAGTCGACCAGTTGTCAAAATGAGCACTTACGAGTGCCTTTCACCACCCTAGGTTGAAATCCTTGTCTGGCATATCCTTTTATGAGAAGTTTGTCAGTTAGCTTGCCAAAGGTTGGTGGTTTTCTTCAGCAAGTCTTATTTTCTCTGGGCAATCTGGTTTCCTCCACCATCCCAGTACTGAACATCTTGATATAAGTGAGAGAAAAAAAAACCTTGACTAGGGGTGTGAAACAACAATTTTCCACTCTATTCAAGGGTTTAACCCACTGACACAGATTTAAAAAAAAAAAAAAAAATTAATAACAAAATACTGGATATAAAGAAGCCTTCTTTGGATCTCATTATGTATGATTTTAACAGGTGTGTAGGTCGGTCAAACTGTCCTTTTTTAAAAAATATCAGCAGATTTTGATACTTTTAAAAGATTAAAACATTCAATAGAATTAAAGGTTAATTAGTACAGGAAATTTAGGAAAATAAATTCGGAAGAATAATCTGACATAAATTTTAAACTTCAGCTAATCATTTTTAATCTTTTGAAATGCCACTTGTGTGTCAAAATCAAAGAAAAATACTTTTAAGAAAGACTATCTTTTGAACTCATATTAAATAGCAATTTTAAGAGTGTGTCATTGGTTTAGCGTATTAGCAAGAGGGATATGAGATTTTTTTGTATCTTTTCACACCTGAATTTTAAGCACATTTTTTTAACCCCCTTCAAAAAAAAGTGTTTTCTATATTTTACTGTTTTTTAAAAAAATAAATAAAAAAATATTGAAAGACAAAATCGATGTGATGTAATTTACAAGGACAAACACATAGATCATAAATCGGTCATATTAATGAGGTCTCGTTAAAGCTTTAACAGATCTTTTGTGTGATCGTTTAATATTTAATTACGACTTTCTCGTCCTTGTTATTTTATATGTCTATGTACAATCGTATCCACCTGACACACAATGACACACCTTTAGATTTAGCTTACCTGCCGAAGTTAGTTCAAAATATAAATTTTATAATGATTGATTAGATATCAGGTGAAACAGGTACCGCTATTGTCAAAATCTGTGCTACATAATATGCTTGTCAAAATTTAGTTGAAATTTTTATAAAAGCAGTAAATTTTACAAATAAAAAATATTTTATTTTATCAAGAAGATATTTATCTTTTGACTTTTATATTTAAAAAAAACCTCAAAACAAACAGTGCAATTTACAGGGTGGCCATATAAATTTTGATAACTCAGCATTTTTCTAAATGATTTTTGAAATCGACAACTGTACCCTATGACTGATACCGATAGGGTTGTTTAATAAATCACAAAGTAGTTGTATTAGGAAGCACAAGAGGTTTCGGTACAAACTGATCGTCCTGATTTCCAGAAAGTTAGTCGTATTTGAATGATTTCTATTGATGTATGTTGATGAGAAAAAAGGGCTTAAAGCTGTATTAAGTTTACCAATTTTCTGAATTTTTTTTTGATTTTCTAAAAATATATTTTTTTAAAAGTAGATATCTTCTAACCACGATCCGTGACATTCATTTTTAGCTCACCTGAGCCAAAGGCTCAAGTGAGCTTTTCTGATCAAAATTTGTCTGTCGTCGTCGTCGTCGGCGGCGTTGTCGTCGTCGTCGTCGTCGTCGGCGTCGTCGTCGTCGTCCGCGGCGTAAACTTTTACATTTTCAACTTCTTTTCTAAAACTATGAGGTAGATTTCAATGAAACTTGGTCAGATGCATATATGGGCCAGTGCAATTCAGATTTGTTCGTGACGTTGTCATGGCTCCCAAAACTAGGTCAAGGTGACCCATGGTTCCAAAAAACTTAAAAAATCTTCTTCTCCGAAAGCGATGATGGGAGAAAAAATCTGATGTGATATTTGGCTTCTCTAGGGTCTTAAGCTTATAAATTGTTCATTTCGTGAAATTTGGTAAAAAATTAGGTTACGCGTTTTTGTGTTTAATTTTGAAAATTTCGTAAAATGGCTTCAAATTATTATAACTTGACTATATGAATAGATATTGACATGGGGTTTTCAGTTTTGACTTTTTCTTGAAATATCCTTCAAAATGGGGTCAAGGTCAAAGTTCAAGGTCATGACCTAGTTTGTAATTTGTGCAGTTTTAGGCTTTTTTCTTCCAAATTATAAGAGATATATAATATTAAAACATTGTTAAAATGTTTAGCAGGACAAAATGTAAAAAGGTACAAAGTTTCGTAACTGTATGATAATGCATGTAGGAGTTGTTGCCCCTGAAATGTTATTTTTTTGCTAAAAAAGACTAAAATTGTGCGTTAGCTTGAAAACTATAAACTTTTTGTATAGGCATGTATTATAGAATATTGTAGGTATTGACATGACGAACATTTTGATATATGGCTCAAGGTCATACATTCAAAGGTCAAGGTCATAGGTGCATAAAAAGACTGAAATTGTTAATTATCTTGGAAACTATTAACTTTTTGTATTGGCATGTATATTAGATTATTGTAGGAATTGATATGGTGATCATTCTGATATAAGATTCAAGGTTTTACATTTGAATGTCAAGGTCATAGATGCATAAAAAGACCCAAATTGTTAATTATCTTGAAAACTATTAACTTTTTGCAAAGGTATATATACTAGAATTTTGTAGGTATTGATATGACAATCATTTTGATATGTGGCTCAAGGTCATACATTCAAAGGTCAAGGTCAAAGGTGCATAAAAGACTGAAATTGTTTATTATCTTGGAAACTATTAACTTTTTGTATGGCATGTATATTAGAATATTGTAGGAATTGATATGGTGATTATTCTGATATAAGATTCAAGGTCTTATGTTTAAAGGTCAAGGTCATAGATGCATAAAAAGACTCAAAGTGTTAATTATCTTGAAAACTATTAACTTTTTTGTAGGAATGTATATTAGAATATTTTATGTATTTTTGCAAATGATTTTGGATATATCCTCAGGTTGGCCATGTCCTCAGGTGAGCGTTAAGGCCCATGGGCCTCTTGTTTAAAATTTCATTTCTTTTAGCTGTAAATAAACAGAATCCTCTGACCGGTTGGTCAGTGTTCTACGATGGTAATTATGAGCTTGGAGCATGCGCACGGATGTACGGAAAAGCCTAGAATCGAAAGTGAAACATGACAGATTGCATTAATTGTCCTTCATTAATATCCAGATGTATTTGAAATGGTGTTATGTATCCCTTACTAAGTCACAAATGACAAATTCAACAAAGTTCTGTGTTTAATTTGTCGTATTTCACCGTTTTGAAAGTTGTGTTTAAATGACCCGGGTTTTGATGATGTACCATGTTCTAATATTAGATCCCAAATGCTGCATCTGGCTTTGTAAATACTGTAATTTCTGTATTTATTCAGGCTTTTATCGTTGAGCCAAATGTAACTTTGTTCATTAGGAACATCATTTATTAGATTAGCACCGTTTTAATTTTTGCTTTGGAAAACTTAATGCAGCTTTAAAAATTCTGACAGAGATGCAACTGTCTAAAATTGGTCACCATTGTATGTTAAGGAGAAAATAGTGCTTAGAAATTCCAATGCATAGGTTCACAGATGTAATAAAAATTTTGAGGAAAAAAAAGAAAAAAGAGCTGTTATACGAATCAGTCATCATTGTACGTTAAGGGGTATAATGTGCTTCGAAATTTCGAGACATAGACACAGCTGATGTAGAAATCGGTCATTATTGTATGTTGTGGAGGAAAAAGGTGCTTTAAAATTTCAAGACATAGACACAGCTGATGTAGAAATCGGTCGTCATTGTATGTTGTGGGGGAAAGAGTGCTTTAAAATTTCGAAACATAGACACAGCTGATGTAGAAATCGGTCAACATTGTATGTTTGTCTTCATTTGAATTTGCCTTGAGACAGGTATAAACATTGGTATTGTTTCGAACTGATTGAGTTTTGACTTCAGACACTTATACTATAGCTTATCATTTCCATCTCACCAGATTTGTTACCATCGGTCATGGTTTCAGACAGCTATTGATGTAAGATGGTAATCGGTGAATCTGATCTGGATAAATATTGATGTTTTTTGTTTAGCTGTCTGGCGCTTTTCCATGCTTATAAAAAAAAAAAGAAAATGAAAACAAAACAATTTGTTTTATCATAGGAGATGTAAATATGAAATACTTGGAAATGATATAATTATTGTTTGTAGTTTTTAGCTCACCTGACCGAAAGGTCATGTGAGCTTATGGCATGGCGCAGCGTGTGTATGTGCGTGCGTGCGTGCGTGGGTGCGTCGATAACACCTATTTTTGACTTCTCCTCCAAAACTGCTGGACAGATTTCAATGATACTTGGTCAGAAGCATATATGGGCTGGTGCAATTCAGATTTGTTCATGGCGTTGCCATGGCTACTAAAACTAGGTCAAGGTGACCTAGGGGTCCAAAAATCTTAAAAAATCTTCTTCTCTGAAAGTAATGATGGGAGAAAAAATCTGATGTGATATTTGGCTTCTCTAGGGTCTTAAGTCTACAGTTTGTTCATTTTGTGAAATTTGGTCGAAAAATGGGTTACGCGTTTTTGCGTTTAATTTAAAAAATTTCATAAAATGGCTTCAAATTGTTATAACTTCACTATTTGAACAGATAATGACATGAGGTTTTTAGTTTTGACTTTTTCTTGAAATGACCTTTAAATTAGGGTGAAGGTCACAAATCAAGGTCTTGACCTAATTTTCGATTTATGCAGTTTTAGGCACTTTTCTTGCAAATATTAAGAGAAATATGAAATCAAAACATTGTAAAAATGTTCAGCATGACAAAATTTAAAAAGGTACCAAGTTTCGTAACTATATGATATTCCATGTAGGAGTTGTTGCCCCTGAAATGTTATTTTTGGCTTATAAATACTAAAATTGTTAATTATCTTGAAAACTATTAACTTTTTGTATAGGCATATATATTAGAATATTGTAGATATTGATATGACGATCATTTTGATATATGGTACAAGGTCATGTGTTCAAAGGTCAAGGTCACAGCTGCAAAAGAAGACTTAAATTGCTAATTATCTTGAAAACTATTAACTTTTTGTATAGGCATATATATTAGAATATTGTAGATATTGATATGACGATCATTTTGATATATGGTACAAGGTCATGTGTTCAAAGGTCAAGGTCACAGCTGCAAAAGAAGACTTAAATTGCTAATTATCTTGAAAACTATTAACTTTTTGTATAGGCATATATATTAGAATATTGTAGATATTGATATGACGATCATTTTGATATATGGTACAAGGTCATGTGTTCAAAGGTCAAGGTCACAGCTGCAAAAGAAGACTTAAATTGCTAATTATCTTGAAAACTGTTAACTTTTTGTATAGGCATATATAATAGAATATTTTAGGTATTGTGACAACAATCATTTTGATATATGGTTCAAGGTCATGTGTTCAAAGGTCAAGGTCACAGCTGCAAAAGAAGCCTTAAATTGCTTATTATCTTGAAAACTATTAACTTTTTGTATGAGCATGTATATTAGAATATTGTAGGTATTGACATGGCGATCATATATGGTTCAAGGTCATATATGTTTAAAGGTCAAGGACATAGTTGCATAAGTATACTGAAATTTGTGAATGATTTGGAAATTATTCATTGCATTACAGTTACTTCATGCATATTATATAAGCTACTTATAAATGAAATGTGAGTGGATATATTTCTGATTAAGTTTTGTTGGAGTTCTTAACTTGAGAAAACTTGTAAAGTTTCTGTACCTAATATATTGTCTTTTGCGCTTTGCAAACAATTTTGGACATATACTCAGGTGAGCGTTAAGGCCCATGGGCCTCTTGTTTCTGGATAATCTGGTTTCCTCCACCATCTCAGACTAGACACAGTCAGATATAGGTGAATGAATCTTGGCTGGAAAAGGGAAGGGGGGGGGGGTAAAACATGTTACTTCCTCCATTTTTTCTGTTGTCATTATCATTTTTCTTGGCTATTTTTCCCTGTTATACTGTTATAGACCTCTACTGGCTTGTTCAGTACTTGTTTTATGGACTGAATTGTCTATTGCTAACCTGGGACATTGTGAGCAAGTGTACTAGCACTGTGAAGGTTGTTGTTAGTGTGTATTACAAGTGTAAAGAAGATCATGATACCAACTTTCAAAACTCAGGCATCACATGAATGTTTATTTAGATTTATCCTCCAAGATTAGGAGCCTCTGTGACTTTGTTGATTAAATTGTGCACCTAGAGATCACAGCTACTCCAAAATGTTAGGTTAACATTTGGTGTTACAAAGTGTTTTTGGTACAACTTAAAAATTAGGGTGTTGTCAAATCAAAAATAAATAAATAAATAATAAATAAATGAATAAATAAATAAATAAATAAATAAATAAATAAATAAACAAATAAATAAAATTACAGCATACTTTTGTTGAAACCCTGTAAATGTTTATAGAAAAGAAAAAGAAATCTACAATTTATTCTTACCCCATTTTAGCATTTTTCATTTTGTTAAGCCCTTGACTTCCTATCAAAATAGCTCGTTAAATTCATCATCAAATTCTGTGGAAGTTTGTCCTGATAAAATTGTTCCCACACTTTTAAATGACCGATATTCTTATACATGTGAATCATATAGTTTTTAGTTAACTTTTTACAGTTCTCAGCATTTACCCTTTAATTGTTTTCATACACAATACTTGAGATATAGACAGCTTATAGACAAAAAATATTTAAAATTGATCCACTACATCTTATAATGAAAACAAAGAATGTATTGCAAGTACGAGAGAATGAAATACAGAGAATTAATGAGATAAACGAATATGGCTGAAACACTTAACTTATATATTTAAAGTATATGAGAACCTGGTGATTGAAATCCTGGGAATTGATTTGTATTGAGCAGGAAATCCTACACCATTCAGCTGCATTTTTTTTTTTATATATATAAGGGAGATAACTCTTGTTGTTTTCTGTATCAGTACTTTTAACAATTACTAGTATTCTTTGGGCTATTTGTGTATTTTATACCATGCACCTTTGATAACTTTGCATGTGGTTTTGAAACAAAATTAAAGAGTATTATATCATTGATAAAATCTTAGTGTCTGATTGCAAAATATTATACATGTATATATAATATTTCAATAAAGAATTAATATTTTTGCAGAAAATTTAGATTTGTAACATTGGTATCAATTCCTAGGTATGATTTTTATATACTTACAAATTAATAAATATTCAGAATATTTTCTTTTTTTCTTTAAAATTGAGCTTAGCAAAGAACCTGATATTTTGCAAAATGATACACTATTATCTCACATGATAGAGTTTAAAAATTTAATTTTTTAATTCACACCAAATTAAATTTATCAAGTTGAAATCAACACCCAGTAATAATTTTGTTGTTCATTAAACTGTTTGAAAGAGGGAGAAAGAGAGAGAGGAGAAAGATAAAAGATGCATTTAATATATTACTTTAAATAGAGATCTTTGTCAGGTAAGAAAATCAATTACTTGTTTTCTTCAGTTACCTGTTACAGAAATTAAAGTAAACATCAGTCGGCTCAATAAATGGATGATATTTCCCAAATTGTCCGTGATTAAAATAAACATTAAATAATGCAGTATTTTATGACTATTATTTGACAAATTCGAGTCTAAGGGTCTGCAGTTTTCGATTTTTGTTGGTCTTAAAATTTCAAGGCCTTTAACTGTGATCCGTCAAATTCCAAGTTTCATAGGTTTGTAGATTGAGAAATTTTGTCTTTCTTAAATATTTGAGGTTTATAGGTTGATTTTAGACAAGGCTTTTAAGATATTTAAAACTCAATTGTGATACATTAGATATAAAGACTAAACATTAGATATAAAGACTAACATTGATATCATTTGGGACCTATCTTGATAACAGGGAAGTCCCCTTGTATGTTGTACATATCGTTTAACTGACAAGGGCTTTTCCGTATTGTCTCACGTTTAAGTATCGACTGACTGATGGTCAGGTGTGATATTTCATGGAGTGAAAATTGTTTCTCACATATTTTTGGTGAGAAAAAATGGTTACCTGTCTCAGTTTGCTTCATTTTAAGATTTGAATGTTGATGTGAAAACGTTTTTTTTTCCTGAGGATTTTTATACATAGTGTTATGCATTTAGGGGTAATTTTTTAAGGCTTTTAAAATGAATTCTGTGCAAATTATGACAGGTAAGTTGTATAATTACTGTTTTCATTTGTAAGATAAAAATATATGAAAAAAAAACAAGTGTTTTTGTGAAATCCCCAAAATAACTTTTTGCAGTATATTTATCAAGTGCACACTAAAAAAATTCAAATCTTAAGTATTAAATTTAAATTGCAGTAAAAAAATAAATACTAATGGATTTACCAATATAGCTTAATTGAAAAAAAAATTAATTGCACTATAACAATATTGGAATATGTTTACATTACATAATCTGGGAATAATATCATTGTATACAGGAAAACAACCAATTATGCAATCAACTTCCTGCCAATCAGATGTGAAGGATGTTCATTTCACATGGTATGCTAGGAAACTTTGTTTTATTTTTTAATATTTAAAAAGTTATTTTGATGTTAGCATCGAGGTACAATGTACATGTATCTGGTAATTTCTTCAATGAAGAATGTATTGATACACGTGTCATAAAAAATAATTTATTACTGCATGATAAAAAGGTGTAGATTTGGTCTTTGTTGTCATGTATGGTTACTATGGACTCTTAACAGAAATCTTGGTTTTTTGCACCTTGATATAAAATATCCTCCAGAATTCCACATTATCCTGACACTTATTGAACCAGTAGCAACTTTGTCCCCTGAATGTCATCTGGAGAAAACAGTATCTCAAATTATAAAGTCTTATGTATGACCAAACCTGGGTTTGAATCTCTATTCTCCCACACTGGAGATGGATGCTGTACCACTGAGCCATTAAACTAAGGAAGTTGTATTTTATGATGTTCATTTTCAAGGAGAGTTTTATTGTTAGGATATACATTTATTGTCTCTCATCAATGAAGCTATGCATCTTGGATGTGCATCACTCTACCAGTGCATTTTACTTATAATATACCAGTAAATAAATTATAGATGGATAGGAAATTTTGAAAATCTTAAAAAAGAGGTGAAGTGTTATAAAATCTCATGTTATTGTCACCATCTGTTGATGACTTCAACTTAATTGAATGTCAAACTTGTAAGTGGTCAGAACAATCATTTCCAGGGGGCTCATAAAAAGGTGAAATTGTCTTGTTTAATGATGGTGGTCCACTAGTTCTGTCATAAAATTTTAAATCCAGGGAAACTTAATTGTGTACAGAAGCCAAAAACTGTGTCATTACCAGTCATTTAATATGGTGACCAGGACCCTGCTGAGCAACTAAATTAATCTTAATTTTAGTTTTATTGGCCAAGTAATGACCAATATGAGCTGGCAGTTTTAACACATTTGGGTTTACTATTTTAAAATGGTGGTAGGTTAGGGTGTATTTGTATTTTATGATAGCAAAAATGCTTCCTGTACACAAGAAAGGTATGCTATTATATTTAAATCATCTTAAGTATATAATTTAAATTATTTTATTATATAATTTTTGACCTCATGCAAGGGATGGGTTACTCATCCAGTTTGTTGCATCTTGTAGTCAAGGTACAGTTAAGTCAAGCTAAACAGTTCAAAAACTTTGAAAAAATTAAGTCTTTGAAAATGTTAAAATGAAAAATGAAAATTGTCATATTGTTTGTGAAAAACAATTATGCTTATTAAACTTGTATAGTCCAAAATATTTTAATGCAGAAATATAGGACCTGAGAGACTGTACAGATGAAATGCAAGCTTACAGATCACATGTGCCTCTCACCTCTAGGTAGGAAGGCCCTATTTTCAGAAAGTTTTCTAGATCACTTGTCAAAGGTCAAAGTTTTTTTTCTGGACTCTGGACACTGAGCATTCTGGTTTCCTACAGTATTCCATTTCTTTATATATTTGGTAAAGGGAAAAAAATGTAAATGAGTTTAAAAAAATTCTGACATTGACAATGATGTTCACTAATCTTGGAGAGTTGGCTATTTTATCGTTTATCGTGCCTGAAATACAACAATAATCTACATGTTTAACTTTTTGTAAGGATTTCATGCTATTATGCATGAAAATCGTGATAAAAATGTTCTTGTTACATAACAGTGTTTAATCACCCAATATACAAAATGTTTAATGGAAAAGTGGTTACTTAGTACCATAATTTAAAACTTTAACACATAAGTTTTTTTTAAATATGCTGATAATGGTGCAATGTTAAGTGAACTGCTAACAACATCAAGCACTTAAAAATGGGCCTAAAGAAGAACTAATTTTGCTATCTATCTACCTTGTGTTTCTATATATAGACAATGGTATTTATATTTACTGGTACACATATTTAATTGCTAATAATATCAAAGACAGTGCATTTATGGGTTAATATTTATTTAAATAGTAATTATACCACCTTGTGTTGCAGGTGTTAAAACAAAGCACCTTAATGAGATTGTTATCAAAATGTCTTGTAAATGTTGACATTTTTAACTTTAAAATTTAAACTTCATAATTTATCGTCTGACGTAAAGCCCTCCGTCAAACCCTTGTTCAAATCCCTGTTGACCGTGAACCTTTGTATTACTGATAGATCTGGCCTGCTTGATGGGATTTTGATGAAATATTCTTAAATTAATTAATCTCTAAATTATGTCCCTTGATTAAAACTGAGATAATATTTGTATAATGAACCGTAGATGTTTTTGTGTATTAAAAATACAGTTTAATTTTAAATACCCAACGGGGGTGAAAAATATTGCAGGTGGTGGTAGATGATTTGAGAGAGGGGAGATTTTAAAAGAACAGAAGTAGACCATTGTTTTGTTAATTAGTTAATTAGTAGTTGCATTGTAATTAAAAATACAATTATTTTATAATTAGCCTCTGGCACTACGTGTAAAATTACACTTATAGATAAAATCAGATGAAAGGAGTCAAAATTTATTTTTTTAAAAGAATTTGGAAATAAATATATAAATGCAATATCATCATATCGTCATTTCTTTCAATTCCAATTTTTATTCAGAATCAGTCTTGTCAAAATGGCTCACTTGCCTTTAGTGAAAGGATATTGGCTAAAAGTTGAATGGTTAGCCTGTAAGAAGAAAAAAAAACAACAAAAAACATGAAAAACTGTTTATCATTTGACACAAAGAAATATAACATAAACTTTATGCAGAACATTTCAGTGCCAAGGAAAAGCAGTATGGCATAACTTAATCTGAAAATGCTATTAATAATAGCCAACTTAGCAGCATGGCATAACTTAATCTGGAAGTGCTCAATTTATAAAAGCCAACTAAGCAGCATGGCATAACTTAATCTGGAAATGCTCAATTTATAAAAGCCATCCCATCATTTTGTCCCCCAACTGTCCTTTTGTTTCACAAATGCGTTGATATTGGTATTGTCCTTTTAATATTATTTTTTAATTTAGGAGGTGATTTTTCTATCTACATAAGGGAGGTAGATAGTAAACATTAGTTTTTAATTTGTAATCTTTTTCTGTACTTTCAGGTTCATCATACGCTAGTGCCAAAAATAATAATAACAACATACCATCTCGGGCGACATCACCTGGAACAAGTGTCGGAGGTGGAAGTTCCGGTATTCCAACACCAGGTGGCAGAGCATTATCTAGCCGAAGTTCCACATCATCAGAATCAAAGACTCCCAGAGCTGTAAGTTCTGGCAGTACTACATCAACAAGTTCCACAGCATCAAATAAAAGTACATCTCAAAAAGCTCCAGCTGCTTCAACTAATAAAAACTCTATGTTGGACAAATTTAAATTTTTTAATTCAAAAGATAAGTCAAAATCCAAAAGTGGTGTTCCAAAAAGTGCTTCAAAAAGCAGTACAAATAGTACTATAAGTTCAACAAGTTCTAGAAGTGACACGAGTGACGCTAAGTCGTCTGTTAGTGCTCGAAGCTCTAGTTCTACAGATCCTGGAACTATCAGTAGTAGTGCTCATTCTAATGACTCAGAAAGTCCTAAACTCCCTCCGAAATCTAAGTCCCTAGGCAAAGGGCTTGGAGGAAGGCGGGAGAATTCTGGAATTTTTTAACTGTAGATAGTAACAGTGGTGCTAATAGTAGTAAAAGTGGAACACCATCACCATCACAATCTTCTCAGACTTTGTCCTCATCGGCCAAAAAAAAGTAGTGGGAAATCAGATAAAAAGGATGCAAGATCAGGACAGGCAAGTCCTACACCGTCAAAGAAAGGTTCAAAGATAGGCAGCTTCATTCCAAAATCATCATCTGGCAAATTGTCTACAAAATCACCATCTTCTACTCAGATTCAAAGTGGTAATGGTACAGGATCTCAAATACCAACTCCATCAACAACCAGCATTCCGAAACCTTCCTCAGGAAAATCCAGCAAAAGTAGCAAGGAAGATAAAGTAAAGGGACAAAGTTCCAAACCCCAGTATTCATCATCATCATTGTCATCTGCTCAAAAGTCAAGTGGAGCATCATCATCTGCTAAGTCTATGCAAAATCATGAAGGTGCTAACACCCTGCCATTGCCTCATAATCACAGTCATAACCAATCAAAATCAAGCTCACAGAATATAGAACACAATATTGACCAATCAAAATTAAGTTCTCAGGTGGATGACAAAATGCAACAGCAACACAAAACAAGATACACAGAAATAGAATATTCTGATGGAAGGATAGAAAGGATTGGTGAAGGACATTATACAAAACCTGCTCATTTAGCACTAAACCAAATGCAAATGGCTAAGCCAGGATCTCAAAATATTGCTTATGCTAAAAATGTGTCAACTGCTGACACACGTATGATGTCACAGACTGTAAACATTGTTAAACCAACATGTTCAGTGGCAAATACCTCTGTTAGCAATGCAAATCGAATAGAGAGAAATACTCATGCTCATGAAAATACTCCGCAACAAATATCTATGCTAAACCGAGCAATCCCTCCCCCTCTTCCGACGACCGAACCTCCTCCAAGGTCAACTCACAGAGAGAATAGTAGTCATAGTATAGCTAGTCCAACAAAAAGTAGTGCAAACAATAGCAACAGCAATAGTAACAGTGATTCTACCCCATCTTCAAGTAGCCACAGTGGGCAGAGTGGCAACAGTGGCTCTTCAAGTGAAAGTGTTATTTTTAGACCAAGTGGAGATGAATATTCAGGATCGGAAAAAGGGAGTGTTACAAATTCACCTCGTCTTGCCGTTAAACTTGGTTCACAGATAAATAAACCAGCAAATAATGTTGCTATTGTTCAACCAAGGCATGGAGAAAAAATGGAAACAACCTTTGACACTGAAATTAGAACAGAAACTATTAATAAAATTAATGAAGACCAGAAAAATCCCAAACAAACTACATTTTCTGAAAAAGAAACAACATTTGTTGACGATTCTGGTGAAACAATGGATATTAAACCTATGCCTCCAATATTGAGAGCCATGCCTTATAGTGGTACAGGGTACCTTCGAGGATACGGTACCCCAGTTGGTAAAATATTCCATAACCCAGGATATGCCACGCCTACCACAGCTGCTTACTATGCTAGTACAAGCCGTATTGGTATGAATAGAAATATTATGGACCATGCAAAATTCAGTTCCGGACCAATTAAGAAAACATTTTCAAGTGGATCCAGTAATCCGCTGGATACGGACTATAGTTCTGACTACGATACTTATGACTATATATCTGGTTATATGTCAGATGGGGACATTCTCAAAAGTAACAAAGTTGATGATATGAGTAGTGGTTACCTAAGCGAAGGTGGTGCTTCACTTATATGCCAGGCGACTACAAGCAACGGATTCCGTGAGGGTATGCAAGCAGTCAAGGAGAGTATGCAGAAAAGTTCTGGTCTCATGGATGATGACAGGTAAGGCTCTTTAATTTTTATCACATTTTTATTTCTATCTGTATGATGTGGATGAAGCATGTGGACAACTGGTATAAGAATTGGTCATTTACTGTATTAGTATTTACCAGTATATTAGCAGGTATTATATTTGGTGCTCCTGAGGGTCTCAAACATTTAACAGTGCATTAATATTGACACGGTCTTTATTTCCACTTAGACAGGTGAGCTAAAATTTAATGTTGAAGTGTGTTAATATCAGCGGAAATTGATTTAACGCCAAAAGCGTCAGTATTAATACACAGCCAAAAAATGACTGAATGTTAAAATGAACAACACCAGTCTTTTCATTAAATGGTGATGAACAACAAGTTCATGAAAGTAATAAGGAAATAAGGAGACATGCACAATATAAAAAATTCTTAAAGTTTTTTTTTATTTTATTTTATTTTATTTTTTTTATTATTTTTTAATTATTTTTTTTATTTATTTATTTATTTATTAATTTTTTTTTTTTTTTTTTTGTATCAGAACAAAAGAAGGTGATTTACAAAAAAAAAAAAAAAAAAAAAAAAAAAAAAAAAAAAAAAAAAAATTCCATATGCACCATCAATTTAATTTTGACTGAAAAGTTAAATGATTCAACATGCAATTTTTAATCATAAATTTTACAGAGGTTAGGGAAGGAATGATTTTTTAACCTGAGGTGAAGCAGATTAATAACAAAATCCCTGGTTTCTATTAAAACCACTTAAATTGTTAGATGTATTCACTGACAATTTTAGTATCTTATTGTGAAAAGATTTTTCAGGTGTATAAATAGTGATAGAGTAAGGGAGATAACTCTGATGGTGTTAACCAACTTATGGCTTGCAGTATGGAAATATAACAGGTTTCAAATTTCACTTTGATCATTTAAAATAGATAAAATTTCTGAAAGTGATTTAAAATGATTTATTAATGCCTAAGAGAAAAATTCTTCTTTTTAGGAGAATTTTTTGTAGGTTGATATGTATAATCAACAGACTGTGAAGAAAAAATGAATAAAAAATAAACCACAATAATGTCACACACACAGATAGGGATTAAAATAGTTGAATTTATCATCATTGACAAGATAGAATGTGTTTAAAATACGTCAGATTTATTTCTAATGGAATTCAAAATGATAAGGTAAATTGGATTTGCTGTTTGTTCATATGTGATAATATCTATCGAAAAAATCATGAATATAATAATGATTTTTTTATTATAATATTTATTTTTGACAGAAATAATTTATCAAAAAATACCTGATAGCAATTTATAACATTTATTTGCCACATGCTTATAATTTTTTTCTATTTCTATTTTTTATTACGGTAATCAGATTTATGACAGGTGTTTAACTCATCATTTTGGTTAAATTTATTTTTAATAAGTACTTTTCATATATTTACAGATTTAACAGTGTTTGTTTTGAAATAAAATGATATAAATATAATGAAAGTTAGAAATAAAATAAAAGACACATAAAGATGCCACTAATAAAATAATAATATGTAGCAGTGCCACCTATGTCCACGCTCTGTAAGTGAAGCTCGTGGGTTTGAACCCCGGCCGGGTCTGACCCAAGACTTGAAAGTGGGTAGTGACTGTTCTTTTGCCAAGCACTCGGCATTACAAATCAAAGTCATGTTTTTTTGTTTTTTTTTTATGGGAACTTAAAATTAAAGAGCTCCCGTGTCACGGTAGATGGGGCACGATAAAGAACCCTGCTGTACAATGCCATCAGCGCAACGCAACAGCAAAATTTCTGCACTTTCGCCTATAGCTGGCAACGTCTCGATATAAGTGAAATATTCTTGACCTCGGATGTTAAACACCATTACTCAATGCAACTCAACCCATCTATGTCCACTGTAAAACATTTCTGGCATTGAACAAATTAATAAGGGAGATAACTCTGTAACCACTAATAAGTTCCATAGGATAGAATTTAATTGTAAATGCATTCTTTGTCTGTAAAATGCTACATTATATTGTGTTGATGCAATCAGTTGTATTTGTGACTATAGTCTGTATGTCTTTATGTATTACAAAACGTTATCAAGATGGCATTTTATGTTTGGAAGTTTAAACAATAAATGGACTTTATGGATGCCATCATTGATGGATGAAACAAATTAATTTTTTTGTTGTTTAAACAAAACTTCAAAGTAAGAAATTAAATAAAATTTCAACTTGATTACAAAAAATAGAGAAAATAATTCAATTTTTAGATTTTTCTCTAAAAATGATAATAGCCTGGTGCCCTGTCTCTTAAAAGAAATGTTAAACCGAGCAGCAGTCGGATGTAAGAAATATTTGATTTTGTTTTCCTTTTAAAAAATATTCCATATATCACTGATCCTATGTGAAATACTGAAATAGGAAAATAAAATTACATTTTCAGATTTTTTCTTCTAATAATAATAGACAGGTTTCCTGTCTCATAAAATAAATGTGAAGCGAGCAGAAGATTGATATAACAAATTTTTGATTTAACAAATTTTTGATTTACAGTAGTTTTATTTATATTATGGATCTGCAGAAAAAAAAAACATCATTGTTATGGTCTCCGGTTCTAAGAGTTTTCATAACATAGATCAAATACGATATATTTTTTCCGAGTTTGGATGAATCATCATCGTACTCAATTAGTCATCAGTGACAGCGAATCGTTATTTGTATCTATTGGCAATAATTTAAGTAGTGAAAAGAATCAATGATTTTATTCTAAATTTCTTAATTGCAGATTTGGAGTGAAAATGAAATAAAAATAATCTGCTTTGTTTCCCATTTTAGTAAGCAATAATGTTTTTAACTTAGCAAATAACACCTAGAGAAAATTCAATTTAATTGTGGAATGCTTTTAGATTCTGTTTTAAATACATAAATAATTGAATTTGTTTAATTTTTTTTCTGGATATTTGCAAATATTGAATTTTTATTTAAAAAAAATTTCATCATGGCATTGATTCAATGATTAGCTATATGGATTATCAAATATAAAAATCCAATTTTACTAAAATACAATGGTATCTTTAACCATTCATCAATCATAAAAGAAATTGAGAATATTTTCTCTTGAAATCCTATTATGAAATTGACATTTGAAAATGATTGATTGACAGATCCCTACTTCGATTCAGGCTGATGTAAATTTACAACCTGACTGAATTGCGCAACCTGAAATCTGAAATGGAATTTTAGCAGTTTCTGATACATCTTGGATCTTCTTTTTACTGCTTCTATTACTAGACATAATTAAAATTAGCTTGAACATTTTAATTTGATACTTATGTTTACTGTTGCTTAGCAACCAAATTAGTAGTTTAATGGTTAATGTCATCAAGTAAATGATATAATGCATAATCATGTACAGATGAAATTAATCAGAAAAATATTAATAGAACAGAAAATCGGCTTCAAACAGTAACAAGTAATCCATCTATAACTGCATTGATTGGTCGGGATTAATAAAAAAGTATTCTGAGCATTATATTAAATGTATCTTCCATATCAAAGTCAATCTTTTCATGGAAATATTTCTGGTTTTTGATTAAACAGAGAACATCCAATTTTCTAGCAGTTTGGAGTATTGAAGGTTTCGCTGGTATGATTAATTGTCTTTTACCCATTATTATAGAATTTTGACCCTCCAGTAGAGCTTGTGATGTCAAAAGTTTATAGCATAATAAATGGCTTATTTCTACCAAGTCTTAAAGTTCTCTCTTTGAAAATATAAAGAATGGGGCTTTTTGACTCATAGTTTTAAAAACATGAAAACTTTCTTTAATGATTTTTCTCTTTGAAAGAAGGATTTTGTTAGCAGAGGGATTTAAAACACAAGATTATGAATCACAGTATCATTCACTGTCTACATTTTGCTTGTATAGGTCCCAGTTTGTTTGTTTCCTAAAGGTTGGTGGTTTTCTCCAGGCACTCAAGTTTTCCCCACTTCTTGAAAAATCTCTGCATGTCTATAAGATAAAGAATCGTTACTGGATCTAAAACACTTTAATTTTAACTGAATTGCCCTCTTTTTGTTTAGAATTCAATCATTTCAAATGTGAAATAAGCTTGACAATAAACAGAGCAACTAAGGGCAGGGTAATGTTACACCATAACAAGCAAAAAAGGAACAAGAAACCTTAAACATTGCAATTACATATTGGATATTGAGACCATTTCAGAATCATAGCTTTTGGATTTTGGACAGGCTCTGGACTTAAAAACAAAACCATGTCCAGTGGTGTGGTTCAAGTATTTGTGTAACATTTTCTTCACCCCTCTTATTCTACCATCAATGGTCAATAGTATGTCTGATTTAACCTAATATTTCTTAAAAATAGAAAATTCTGCTATTTCTTTTTGTTTGTTCTTATCATATATTTTTTTTTTATTGAAATTTGTTTATGATTCAGATAATGGAAAATGAAAAATGTTGAATTAAAAAAGAATTACCTTATTACATTGTATCTTCACAAAAATGGGCATATTCTCTCTGTTCTTTCTGTTACATGTTTGAGAGCCATATGTCTGAGAGTGATTAATTAATTCTCATTAAAACTGCATTTATTAAATAGTTGTAATTTTGTCTGAACATTGAGATCTCTTGTAACTCTTGGAAAGTTTATTGTTTGAAATCTGAGGCTCTTGAATAAAAGGGACCAGATTGTTTCAAAACATGTATGGTGTAGTAACAATGAAAAACTTGAGAAACTTGATCATCTTCATGACAATGGAAGTGATCAATAACCCATTGATATTCAGGGATCTTATCATCCCTAATTGTCTGTGAAATACTGGTCAACCAAAAACTTTTCTTGATAGATTTCTTTTTGCAGATTCACTCAGGATCGTACCATCTGCTTAGCCCTGGGGGTGCACAGGATGTTGTAAATTTCTCAAAGTCTAAAACTTTATCTTGATATTCAATAAGCTGTAGTTTTATGTTATGGCAAAAAAATTTTAACAAGAATTTTTTTCATAGTGAACTGAAATTTTATTGTCATGGGAGGAGTGAAATAATGGCTAATTAGTGTGAAAGGTAAAATGAGAAAGGGCATTTACTCCTTCCGGATACTATCTGATAGTATCAATACACAAATATTGTTAGAATTGGGAATACTATACAAGTCAGTTACAATAAGCATCAAGATTGTTTACACATTTTTGGGAGAATCTGGAGAAGTTGTAAAATCCATGTGTATACTATATAAACTACTATAAGATACACTTTGTGTTCAATGTTTAACTTTGCCAACATAATTATAGGTGAGTGAGTGAGTTTTGTGTTGTGCACTTGCCAAGATTTTTTTTTAGCAGGTCTTTTTTTTTTTAGTGTGTGTTGCTAAATTTTAATTACATCGTAAGGATATGTTTATATGTGTACCTTTTTCATCGAAGGTTATCATTTATTGGTATTAATGACTTCGGATAACATAGGTTTTTACTGTGGTTACCGGTACATTTCCGCTGATTTGCAACAAATTTTTATTTAACACCAATTTTGTGAGAATATAAATGTCAACTGGGATATATTTTTAACACAAAAGGTAGGTAAAAAATTTGAAAGTAGTAGTAAAATGGTGTGTGTGTGTGTGTGTGTGTGTGTGTGTGTGTGTGTGTGTGTGTGTTCTTTTAAAATGCAGAGACAGAAATTCATAATTTTCTAAACCAACCACATGCAACTTGAACTTTTTCGAAATACATGTATATCAGTAAAATTAAATTTTACCTTAGCAACAGTTGAGTATATAAAATGTTGTTTTTTAACAGACCAGTTTTAACTGATAATAATACAACTATGGTACATCAGGGTGTGATTGCCAGGGCATCAATGACTAAGAGGCAGTGGTTATTGAAGTAGCTGAAACAAAGTTTCTACGTCCCTTATTTTGTGAACCCAAGCCTTAAAGAAAGAAAATTGATATTTTGTTTTATCTTTAGTAAAGTGACACTCTAGTTTTCCCTAACAGCTGATTTAATCATCAGATTAATTCAGGTTACTGCTCTTTATGCTATAAAGGGCCTGTAATTTTTTTCTTGTGGCAAAAATTAAAAATGCAGTGGTACCAGCATATAAGTCCATAATTTTGTTCAGTAGTAGACAAATTCAGTGGCTCAATACTGCAAAAACCCTGTAAAATCCAGGGCCTTCAAACTAACACTTGCGGCCCATAAAATACATAACTACAGGTTGTTTGTAGTATTTTCTTAAGATATCGGCTTTTTCAGTCTATGTAAACATCTCTATCCCCTGTGTAAAAAAAAAAATCTCTTGATAGATCATTAATGATATCAGTCAGTATATATATATATAACTGTTTTATAATGCCTATAAAAATACCTGTATGTTATCATTAGTTATATATCTAACTAACATCACAGAGATCCCCCTTAATGATGTTTAGAGATGATTCCATGATCATCATCAAAATCTCAGGATTTTTTCTTTCCTTCCTTTTTTTTATACATTAAATGATGTTTATATAAGTATGGGTACTTAAATGTATCTAGATGATTTTATTATGATGATCATCATCATTTGATTTCCACTTTTTTCTTCATTCCTTCTTCTTCATTTTTTTTTTCTTATCTTCTTACTAATGTTGTATTAACTTATCAAACATGATTCCCTGTTGATTCTGATGTTTTTTTATGTTTGCATGATTGATTACCATCTTGCCATCTAAATTTTTTGGTTGTTGTTGTTGTTGTTGTTGTTACCTTAATTGATAACCCAACTGGCTTTGATCATTATCACACTTTTGCTTCTCTCTCTCTTTTTTTTTTTTTTTTTTTTTCTTTTTTTTTTTCAACTTTGTTCTTTTTGATATCTTACTCTTCTTCTTTTTTTTTTTTTCTTTTTCTATTTTCTTTAGCGTTTATATTTTTTATCAGCATTTAGTTTTTTCTACTAAAGGTGCATTTACAAATTTTTCTTTTCTTTTGCTCTTAGTTGATGTTGTTTGCATTGTAATCAAGATCTGGCATAATTTGGCAATATAAGATCCCTTTTGTATCCCCCACCCCCACCCCCACCCCTTCTGTTATTATGATGGTCAAGTGGTCTAAAGCACATGCATACGGATCACAGTGCCCCTTCTCACTACCTAGGTCCGAATCTCAAATCCCACTCAGACATTTCAATAGAGAGATTGTCAGTTCTCTTATCGAAGGTCTTTGGTTGTATTCAGTCACTCCAGTTTCCTCCACCATCTCAGAACTGATGGCCTTGATATAAGTGAAAGAATCTCGACTGGGTTGTAAAACACTGTTATTCCACTCCATTCTTTTTAAGATGTATTGTGACTTACATGCTAATTATTTAACTTTGGTGTACTCGATTAAAACCACTTATATAACCCTCTGTTTTGTATTAGCATTTTAAATCTGACATAATCTGACATGATTAAAAAAATCATTTTAATTAAATATCAGATTAGGAACTCCAGATTAAAATTATGAGACGCCAGTTTTAATTTAATATACAGGATTTAGGTTACAGTTGAGTGACAAGCACGGTATAAAAACGTTGTAAGATTTGATTTGTAACTGTGAGGTAATGATTATTTTAATCTATTTTTTAGGACTCGGTAAGTTTATATCAACTTTTATGGCAGATTTGATTCAGTACATGAAAAGAAATTTTTTCATAGATCACTCATTTACTTTGACCCTTTAACATTTTAATTTTCAATTTCTGATTTTAATTGCATAGAGTTAATCATTATCTAAGCCATAATTATCAAACCATCAGTGTTGCGCTAATTACTAATTACGTTTTTAATAAATAATGAACTTTAATCATGCACTGTGCAACTGGGATCCATTATCCTTGCATTGCATTTCAACATTTTTCCTATTTAAGCCCACAACCTCCTGCATCCCAGTTTATTTCAATGTTTTTATTCTTAAATAATTTAGTTGTCTTTAATATTACCAGAGGCCACATTAAGCATATGGCATTTATTA
Organism: Tegillarca granosa; assembly: GCA_029721355.1. NCBI lineage: Eukaryota > Metazoa > Mollusca > Bivalvia > Arcoida > Arcidae > Tegillarca > Tegillarca granosa. Next base: position 27,771,363 of record CM056596.1, read on the forward strand.
GATCATAAATTGGTAGAAGATCATCTAGAAATTTTATGTTCATGCTAATGTTTTATAGAAAATTGTTATAACCCCTACCCAAATATCTATTTTCTTAATTAGAATTCCAAAGGATTATCTTTTGTATATAAACAATTATTCTGTGTTCTTTACTTCTATAGAATTCCGAGAGTTTGATGTATTGCCTTCGGTATCTATGGCAATAAAACAAATAAAAATCAATATTTGGGTTATATGTTTAGCGCTGAATGAATCATCATATCCGGGACACAATTTGTGAAGCTTGTGGTACATCACATTCAATATATATGTAGATTGTAGATTGTAGGTGATATTTTGGCATTCTTTTGTAAATTTTTTTTTTTGTGTGTTAAGAAAAAAAGTGATTAAGTTCCAAGTCATATCGGTATTTGTGTTTGCTTAGTGTTTTTTTGATTAGTAAATACTTTTAATGGACAGAATTATTTGGCAGTGCTATTGATAGTTTGACGTATTTCTCATATAGATCTAAGAAAAGTAATAGATATATTTTTTTTCTTTCTTGAGAATAGTGTAAATAGATTGTAAACATTTATTCTCTAGAATATCCTGTGGGGGTAGAGGAGGGGGGGGGGGGGGGGCTTAGCCGGCAGATTGGTCCTAAAGTGCTAAAGGGGAGCAAAATCATGGTCAAAATTGTTTCACTTATATCAAGGTGATTAGTTCTAAGGTGGTAAGAGAAAATTGGAGTGCTTAGGAGAAATACTACTAACCTTCGGCAAGTGAAACTGTGGCACTCAAGAATGTTCAAACATTGGCAGGGAGAGGCTTTGCAGTTTTCAAATGCATGCTTCAGTCACAAAAGCTCACTAGTTTTGACTTGTATTTTATTAAAAAAAATATCACAGTTATGAAAGTTTATAACAATACTGATCTATGTTTGTATATGTATATAATTGTTTTGTGGTCACAGATTCAGTTGAATCTTAGGACCTAATAAATAAATAAAAAATAAATAATACTAATTTGGCCAAAGTGTAAGCACTCATAGAAATCAGACATTGATTGATGTTCTTATGTCAATATTTGCAACAGATTGTTTCATTCAAAAGCAAAAGTTTCGATGCTTGAATATGAACAATGGCAAGTGACCTAAAGTTTTTTTTTTTTTAAATTTATTTTGAATAATTTGAAAAAGAAACAAAACTTTGCAACAATTAACCACATAGGACCATCTTTGTGGTTTAGTGGTAGAGTGTCCACTTTGAGAGTAGAAGGTTGTGGTTCAGTCTCTGGCCAAGTCATACAAGGCAGAACATAATATGCTTTTGCAGTGAATAGCTGAAAAATTGCTAATGCGATTACCTTTCAACCAATTGCAACCAACCAACAAACAAATGTAACCACAAAGAATAACGTTTTTGCAATGTTTTGATGGTTTCACTAAAATACTGTAAACAGAAAATTTCAAGAACACAATTTATCTTCATCAAACAAAAACCAGTTTTTTTTCTTTGACAAATAGATATAGCAAGAACATCACCCTCTTAACCTTTTCTTGAAGTCAGTGCCATATATAACTTTTACGATTTTTGTCTGAGGATGATGGATAGATTGACACAACTCGAGATAGATTTACAGAATTTCTCGAAGTGCAGGTCTAATCATGAATTTTTTATGTATTATTAAAAAGGTGTTACTAAACTGCAGCAATGAATTAGTTTTCAAAATGGCAAAATGCAGATTAATACATTTTTGTCAGAAAGTTGGCATGGTAACTTGAAATAAACATCTGTATTTTACTATTTCTTACAACTCGGTAAATTGTATTCGTGATAAACAGATAAACATTTCTTTATTTGCGTAATTTTTGATCGCTACTAAATAATATATTTTTGGCTCCGTTTATCATTAAATCATAATGATTTTGATATTTGCGACCTTTTATATGTTGATAAATAAATGTGATGTTTAATTACACTTAATCGTTTCAGAACATACATGTATTGCTAAGTGTATTTTTCCTAAATTACTTACTTAATTCTCGATAATGAAATTAATTTGCTTTCATGTAAGAAACAAATTAATAACATCTTTTCAAGTGGCACATTTCCAAAAAACCACACATCATACAACTTTGGATACTATTGGCACAAGCTCACTGAACTATTTTATATGAAATTTGCACTAAAAAACTTAGTACAGGTGTACTTACCAATAATTCTTGTATAAATTAAAAACATGGTAATTGAGAATAAGTGTTTTTCATTTTGCGCAGAATTTAAATTTCAGTGAAAAAACGGGTTATGGCTGGTGTAAATAGTGTATGAAAATGTCTATAGCTGAAGGAACAAATAAATAGTGATATAGTAAATATTGGTAATTTTTTTTTTTTAAGTTTTGCATATATATAATACACATCTGAAAATAAGATGTTGCCTTCAAACTCACTACTTTGTCAATCACACAACAGGACAAGCTGCATTCCATCATAATGCATTTTTCCCATTTTATTTAAATAATACTATTATATACAAATACATTGTAATTACTAATTAACATTTAGTAATGACATATAGTGACATCTCATTGGAACTTGGGCTGCTTAGTTGCAAGAAGTTAAATAAACCCAAAAACATTCATTACTTTTATGACTCCAAACTAGAGAAGCATGCAGGGTTTCACGTATCAGTTGTGCATGCAACAATGCATGTTTTTGACCATGCTGACCTTAAAAACCTTCTTTTTCCGCTTGTATTTATAAAATGTGAACCAAGATGAAAGTCATATATATATATATATATATATATATATATATATATATATCAGTAAGTAGGTGTAAACAGTTATTACACTGTAATTAAAACACCACATCAAAGAAACAATAACAGAAGTCATAAAAACAAGAAACCGATTTACATATTAATGAGGGGAACAAAATGCTGACAATGATCATAAAATTACTGGCTAGACATTCCAATAATAATCAGACAGAAAAATAATACACCTTTGATGTTCCTAATCACCAACTTTTGGACAACAAATGATTCATTTTAGTGTCCCAAAAAAGTTGACTTTTGTCAATCTTAATTAAAATGCACAGAAGTATACAGTGTATTACCTAGTTGATAATTAGAGGTGACCATTGACCTTGTTTTTTGATAGCAATGTCGTAAAAGAGGCCTACATGGTAGTAGATCAGTATTGACCTTTGACCTTGGGTTTTTTGGTGGTGTAATGTAAAAAACATTTAGTTTCAGAGTGATAAAATGATAGTTAGATCTAATTAATTACTAGATCTTAGTGTGATGTCTGAAAGTGATCTAATCAGAATTGTTACATAAAAAATAAGTCATTTTGGTGTAATATGATGTAGTTTAGAAAAAAAAGAGCTCTAAGAATGGGGGGAAGTTACAGAGAGCTGAGTTTTACTCATGTGATAAAGATAAGCTTTTAGTTTCAGGTGTTACTCCTTTAAAAATGACCTGCTGGAAAATTTGTGATTCAAACAGATTAAATGTTACTTTATTTATATCTTTTGAAGATAAATTATGTTGCACAATCTCCTCATTAAACATTTGGTTCATTTACACCCAGTTCTTTGAGTGTATTATTGTGACTTGGGTTTAATTTGAAACTCAGAATTGCCAGATAGTCTGTAATTAAGCCAATTGAAAATGTTCTTTAAAGCAAGGAAATTAAGTTGTTTCTCTCTTAATACAAGCAGATGTATTTTTCAGTTTCAAAGAGATTAACACAATTATTGCTGGGCTTTAGATATTCTGATAGTATTTTATTCATTGCCTACACACCTATCTTTTTTTTAAACAGAACTTTGGGTTATAATATGGAATTTTCTTCTGCTTATATTTTCTTAGTCTTGGATGCAGAAATGATAGTTTCATTTTTTGGGTTTTGTCTGAACATAAGTTGTATTCCATCTGTTTTGTTGTAAACTTATATGTTATTCAATGTCCTCTATGTGCCAAATCATCAGCAAAGCAGTTTAGAGCCCTGTTTGTGGACCATATCACTTCTTAATGCTTAGGACCATATTATTGGGCATATCTTAGTGTGAAAATACTTTCTTGGTTTGCTAGCTGATGGTTATTAGATTTCTGGGTACTCCAGTTTCCTCCACCATCCCAGAAGTAACTTTCTTGATATAAGTGAAAAAATTTTCACAGCGGTCAAAATACACATGCAATTACTTTTTATTCCACTCAAAATGCAGAAACAGAATTTTAAGACAATGCTTAATACACATTCTTCTGAAACCTAGCTTAATCGTCTTTTTCTACTGCTTAGCTGTCATCTTTGATATAACCTTGAGTACTTAAATATTTACATCCTCTTTCTAGATATTGATTTAAACATGGCTGCAAATACATGTATCTTATTTAAACAAACATATTAATTAGAGTTTTTCCTATAATAGTCTGATATAAAAAGACCGTTCCTGATCAAATTTTGCCTGCAGCGAAGTCTCCTGATATTCAAATTTTTAAAATCCAGCTGAGCACTTTTCATCTTATTAGTGTATGCCTAATGGTAGTTTTCGAGTTTACATTAAAAATGAAGCATTGTTTGCACAATACATGTATTTAATTTTTGCTGCCAGCTGATGCGGATTTTAATTCGTAACAGCGTGTTAAGAGGTCAGTATCAATGTGAAGCTTAAGTACCTTTGACATGTCTGCTCAACGCTGATGAAGTATCCTTTGCACACTATTCAGAATCAATATTCGATGAAAACGCAGTGAAGATTCTGATCATGTAGTATTATATTTTGCCGATCAGAGAGAGCAAGAGAAAGATCGGGATTTTAACAATGTTTTGTCGTTTTCATCACACTCTTGCTCTTAATAATCAATATTTTAGCTGTTTTATGTGAACTGCAGTTATTCTTCAATAATTGTGCATAAAGGATACATCTAGTTTCATTAATATTAGAGCTTGGAATGATGATCACTGATGTTAAATATGACACTGCATCTTTAAATTTTTGATGGGATTTCTACTGACTCATAGACTGTTGCAGTATCTGTCAAAGAAAAAAATCTGTGAGTTCGAAAAAGCCTAACATCTCGGCACTAATTATTTTTGTTAACAGCCCATTTTAATCAGGAGTCATGCCATTATCAGTTCCTTGCCTTATGTGCCAATGTTCGGAAGAACTTAATATTTTTATCTGTTTAAAGACTACAAAAAAAGATAAGATGTAATTATCCACCCCTTGTGTAGAAAATGGAATAACCTGCATGTCAATAAACTCAGGAGATTTTCACATGAAGAAATGATGATGATTTTTCATTAACACAAAAAGCATTATAGTGACTATTAGATATTAACCTTAGTTAAAACTTGGATCATAAAATTTCATTCAGGAAGTGACTTCCATAACATGCAAAGGATCATGCACATACATTGTGAATTTGGAAACTTTGTTTCTCTTAAATTTATTCATACAAAAACAAGCAGGTTTTCCTGTAATTTTTGCACATTTCAAAATAATCAGAAATTTATTGATGGAAATTCATTTTTGAAAGTGAAATTGGAGAATCCAGGAAGTAGATTATAATCTCAAAACAAAATGAATGTGGATAAATTTTACATAATCTATAGCAAGTTTTGAATTTTTCTCAGTTTCCATCTGAAAGTATAAAAGAGTATGTGGCATTGTGTTTTTCTTTCCTGAAAATGAGAACAAATGGTGCATTTTTACGGACCTCCTTTGAAAGGAGAACGCCTGTACAAAATCAAAATGGTGCAGGAATCAGGGCAAAAATCTCAATCTGTTCAACCACAACAGAATGGCACACAACAACAACAACAACAACAAAATGTTGCACAGCAAAATAGTTCTCAACATCAACAAACAACACAAAATCAACAACAGTTGTTATTACAACAACAACAACAACAACAGTTGCAAATTCAGCAACAACAACTTAATCAACAGATCATTTACTGGACAACTTCTTCATCATCTGGGTAGGTTGACCGTTAGTTTCTTTTCAAAGATGATTTATATTAGTTGCCAAAAAATATGTATGCATACAATGTTTGAAAAATTAGAACGACTGCCATTTATGCCTTTTTATTGCTAAACTGTCTGATATTGTGATACATGTTGGCAATACTTCCATTTAAATTGTTTAATTTTTCTGCTTTTAGTTTAATTAATAGCATTGGTAATTGGTACTTAAAACAAATAAAATCAGCTGTTTTTGCTATAATTTACAAAGTAACCTGAGAGGATTAAGTAATTGGTTCTGCATAAATTTTATCAATGATGTTAGCTTTTATCAGGGGAGGTAATAAGAAAGTATAATTAGCAAATGTTCCTTTAATACTGGTATCAAAATTAAAAGGTAACAATTTATTTATTTGATTCTATATTAAAGTGCCAAAAAAAAAAAAAAAAAAAAAAAAAAAAAAAAAAAAAAAAAAAAGCTGCAGTGTTTAAAATAATACAAAAACATTTCTTTTTGTTAATAGAGGAATATTGCACATTTAAGAGTTTTTTTTTATCCTTAATATTTCATTCCCTTTCGAAAGTCGTAATGTTTTGTTTCTGTCAGAAATTAAAAAAAAATAACATCTCAAACTGAACCTTAATATTTTATCAAAAATCGAGTAAGTTATAATCTACATAATACATATATGCAGTTTTCCTCTTTGCACAAATCATTGTCGCTTACAAATAGCATACTTGATTATGTTTGTGCTCTTTGCTATTCCATTAAAATGTCATCTAGAAATGCAAATGAATTTTATTTACTGTTTGATAAATTAAAGAAAAAGATCTTATTGCATGTGTTTGGCCAAAGACTGTTTTAAATTGAAAAAAAAAAAAAAAAATCAAGAGTATGTAGTCTGCTCTGAGCTCAATTTAAGTGATTATAAAGCAGACGATTGTATTATTATTCAGACTTTGTAAAAGCAGACGTTTCCAGTTTGATTTTATTTCACATGGTGACTAATACACTTCTTTCCTTTATTAAAAAAGAAATTGTCTATTTTGGTTACCATGTGAACTGTTTTGTATGCAATCACACCATCTCAATAATTGTTAAAAAAGCAGAATTTATGGAAAACGGATTGAATTGGACTAATAAATGTGTCTCATTTGGTTTGGACATGTTTGAGTTTATTTGTTTAGTAAAGTGCATTTTGAATCATTGTTTGGAAGTATAATTATAGTAATATAACATTGTTGTGATCAAGATTGGAAGCATAATCATGGTAAATAAAAACAGTGTTGTGATCAAGATTAGAAGACTAATCATGGTAAATAAAAACACTGTTGTGATCATGATTGGAAGTCATGGTAAATAAAAACATTGTTGTGATCAAGATTAGAAGACTAATCATGGTAAATAAAAACACTGTTGTGATCAAGATTGGAAGTCATGGTAAATAAAAACATTGTTGTGATCAAGATCCAAGAAATATACGCATAAATGAATTGAATTGAGCTAGCTAAGAACAAGACAGCTTTGATTCAGAACCTAACCCCGTTAAACACTTGAAGTTTTGTTCATGCAGCAGTTGACACATTACTGCTATCATCAATAACATCCTAAGAATCAATATTAAATAAATTGGATTAAATAGCAAACTTTCCTACACACTATTTTTGTCTGTTAAGGAAATTGAAACTTTCTTAAGAAATAGTCACAGAATTATTTCTTTGGAAAGTGAAATAAAAAAAATATAAAGTTATTTTCTGGGTAATGATAACATATGCAATAAATATTCAAGAATTAAACTGGTTCAATAGCAAAAAGAAAAAAAAATCTTTCAATATAAAGAAAATATTGCATGAAATGAAACAAATTGAACTGGCCTGTATGGAACAAAAAAAATTAAATATTTAAACTAAATGAATCGCATCCAGAATATGTTTGGAAATTGAACTTTTTTTTTAGTTAGTGGAGAAAGTAAAAAATTGAAAAATTTGTTTTTAAGATCCTGATCCCAAGAATGTTTAGAAAGTCAAACATCTAAAATCTAATGACCATGATCCCAAAAATGTTTTGAAGAATACCACAGCATTGATTCTCTTATTAGAAATTGCATTCCATATAATTATGCCTAGGAGATCTGCATGTAACATTCCAGATGAATTAAGCAGATATATTATATTGAAATCTTAATATTACTGGAACCATGGTGTATTTGCACAAGCTTACCGACCTACCTGTCAGATTAATTAAGCACACATAATGTGTGACATTGTTTGATCAGTAGTCCAGTATTGAGGTGAATTGATTGGCCGTCTAATCTTAACGAAGCATCTTAAGTACATTGTTCAGTTAAACGCATTAATATCATCTGTTATTGTCAGTCTACATCCGTTACTGGAAGCATTCATCATGATTAAACAAGAAATACTGATTGCTTATTACGCAGCTTTGATTCATCTTATGTATCTAATTGGTAGGAATAACTCAATTTTTCACTGTTTTTCAGATGCGTTTTCTTATATATACTTGCTGTGAAGTTTTTGTTAAACCATATCTAATGCAAATATATTCAGCAGCTTCAGTTTTTTTTTACCAAATCATATTTCACCTGACTAGGGTTATAAAAAAACATCAGATATTATGAAATAGTTGTATCCATTCTATCTAATTCACTGTGATTTTGTGAAAAGACTTTTGCAAAATATTCATAGATACATGTATTAATATATTAAGCCTGAATTATTTTTTAAACGAGTTGTTACAATGGTAACTTGTAGGCACATCAATATTTACCATAGAACATCTCTGTCAAGAGTAAATTGTTACCATTAATTGGGATTTTGCATATTTGAAAATATGTTGAATGGGTTCCTTTTTTACAATATAATACATCTCTAAGTGTAATCACAACCATTTTCAACATGTAAAAACCCAAAGGCAGCAGCATTGTCTTTTTTACTAAAGTACTGTTTGGTGACTGAAAATATGCATGTCTCATCTCTGATATTCTGGTGGGGCCTTGGTGGCCAAGTGGTCTAAAGCATGCACTTATAGATAACAGCACCTCTCTGCGTTGGAATCCCTTTTGGGACAGGGAAGTTTGTCAGTCCGCTTGCCGAAGGTCGGTGGTTTTCTTCGGGCATTCTGGTTGCCTCCAATTTCCTAGAACTGACCGCAATGAAATAAGTTATAGAATCTTGACTGGATCTTAAAACGACTTTACTCCACTCCACTCTGATATTCTGGTATATACAGATAGAAACTAGAAACTTTTGTGTTGATACAGAAAGTATAGACATATTGCAAAAGAATTTCTGCGACAATTGTCTTAATATATAAAATTTGTCTTGCATTGATCCTCAGCCTAAATAGATAACTTAAAATCAGGAAAAAAGGTTACATGTAGTAGTTTGGTGCAATGATATTTATATTATCCTGACTCACTCAGTAACCTTTAAAATAAAATCTCCCAGGATGTGCAAATTAATTATTCATTAAGGTCACTCATTAAACAAGGCTGTAGTGAGAAATTGATTATTTTTTCCACCTAACTTTATATAAAGCATCCTTCTATATACAATGTATTCCTCCATACTAACAGTTTATGGTTATATAAAAACCATGAATTACTGTGTAGTAATTTTTTATTCCATATGTACTTAGATATAAGGTTGCCAAGAACAAATATATATATATATTATCTTTTTTACAAGAAATACATCAAATAAAATATATATGTTGTGCCGAAAAATATATTTACTATATCAAATGGAGAATGAGTATAATTGATGGATTTTATTGACTGTTAATATGAAGAGGCTCTTTGAGTTGAAGCATGTTTAAGGCATGTGGTTTGTTTTCAGTTAAATTGATATTGGCAAGATATCACTATGTATCTATTGAAATGTGATTATTGCAGTACGTTTATTTACTCCAGCTTTTGTGTATATAAAACAAATGGCAAATGCTTGATATTTATTATGTTATACATGTATATATATGAAGTTATAAAATATCAATATTTTGGATAAAGTACAAATGTGCTGATCGAACAAATTACAGTGCAGCAAAAGTTACTTCTTAACAATATTTCACACAATTTTTACATAAAGTGAGACTGGGTGGTATGAATGAGTTGTTTATGATGTTGATTCTGTAGAATTGCAAACACACGTCTTGTTTAACAATTTGTGAAAGCTTTCATATTATACTGGCATTGCAGCATAATAATGCCAAATAATAATAATAATAAATAATAATAATCATAATAATGTAATAATAAGGATACTTTGTGAAGTGTGAATTTCATACACTTGAAAATACTGCACAATTTTTTTATCACTATGTTACAATATTTACAGCAGAACTGCATGTTTATTTTGTGAACTGTTCACTGTGACATGTTCTTCAACAAAGTACCAGGTCTTCCAACAAATTTTCAAGCAATGTCATGTATGACATATTATTTTTGAGGGTATATGGAGTTTCTGAGCCACAGGAAGTCATTTTCAGGATGAGGCATCCTCAGCTGTGAGAAGGTCACTCTAAGTATGGAATAGATTCTATAGGCCATCATTTGCTGAAACAGGGTCATTAAGTGAAATGAATTATGTTCAGTTAACTGTAAAACTACAAATGTATCGGGGCCTCGGTGGCCAAGTGGTCGAAAGTGCTCTTTTATTGATCAAGGTGCTTCGCATTGCCTAGGCTCGAATCCCACTTGGGCATATTCTAGTGTGATAAAGCTAAGGTGTCAGTTGGTTTGTTGAAGTTTGATGGACTTCTCACTTTTCTCCATCTTTCCAAACTGGACCACCTTTTTTGTGAAAAATTTTGACTTGGGCATAAAATAGTATTACCTAACTCAACTCGAAATATATCACAAAAATTGCATAAATAGCAATTAAATTAGTATAATTACAACAAATTTGCTTTATTTTGCACTTGTAACTTTTTCATAAAATTGCTTTAATTGGAATTCAAATTGAATAATTTCTGTTTCATTGCATTCAATTTTTCATGACCAGTCATTTTTAAGCAATATCTGTATTTTCTAATTTTCTAATTAGATAAGTGAAATAGAATATTTAAATCATTAATGCTTTATTTGATTGTTGATCTGTGATCATCTGTTATTTATGCAATTTCTATATTGGTTCTGATGTAATGTACTTGTGTGTGAAATAAAATATCCTTGATGTACGTGATACCAATGGGATTTTGAGAATTGAGATGAGATGTTTGGATTGAAGAGTATTGTATCTGAATCATATGTCAAAAAGTACACATCGACTTTGACTTTAGATGAGTAAAATTACTTTGTAAATTGAGCCCCAATCATGGTGGTAATTCTGTTTTAAAATTTCAATTGTTGCAATGCTGCACATCAATAAGATTCATTTTGTCATCATGGCCGACTTTTGCATTAGGATTTTAGAATTCGGAATTCAAGAAATTTTAGCATGCCCTGTGACAGTGAAAGCTGATGTCAACATGCCCTCGTGACAGTGAAAGCTGATATCAACATGATGTCATCATGCCCTGTGACAATGAAAGCTGATGTAATCTTGCTCTGTGACAGTGAAAGCTGATGTCAACAGTGAAAGCTGATGTCAACATGTCCTGTGACAGTGAAAGCTGATATCAACATGTTGTCATCATACCCTGTGACAATGAAAGCTGATGTCATTTTGCCCTGTGACAGTGAAAGCTGATGTCAACATGCTCCATGACAGTGAAAACTGATAACTAATGTAAATTTCTTTGTTGAAAAACTGTTGAAGTGGACAAAATTTACAGGAAAGAAAGGCCATACTCCCAGCATGTCTTGTTTTATTATTCTAAGCAATGAGACAAGACTACCGGTACTTTTTATCTTTATTACATGCTCGTGTTAGACACACACAGCTGAAACACCTTTCTGTTACTTTTTGCATGTCACTTAAAAGCAAATTCATTTTAAGCTACATTTAATTATTCAACAAACCTTTGAATTATGGTGTGTAATTTGTTTTTGCAATTTCTGACCTGCTGCGGCAAATGGAATCCAATCTCGAAAAAGCTGCAGTAGAGTTTAAGACTATAGAAATGTATTAGATGAGTCATAACTCTTTAATAGTATATTTCAACAGGTAAAAATTCTAAGAAAATTCCGATAAATGTATTGTAAATATTGATTTTGCTGTTAGGTGAGATTATGACGCTGTTATGATGATGGATCTCCATCGTTAAATGTCACTGAAAGATTAAGTAAATTAACAAAACATTTTAATACCTTGAATGTCAACTCTAGAGTGATAAATTTTGTTATAAAAACCAAAACTCAAAGTGCATTTACGATTTTGTAATTGGTCACAGTAAAAAATAGAAATGGTTATTTTCATTTCAAATTTGTTTCATCATTAGCCGTTTAGAATATTAGTTATGTCCATCTGAATTCAATTCTTTCTGAACATAATCAAAATGCATTTACAATTTTAAAATTGATCACAGTAAAAATAGAATTCATTATTTTTTATTCCAAATTTGTTCCATCATTAGCCATTTAGAACATAAGTTATGCCCAACTGAATTCAATTCTTTTTGAATTTAAACAAAATAAACCTTAAAGCTTCACTAACACTTTTTATTCACCACTGCGTTAGCTCAGTTGGTAGAGTGCTCGCTTCGTAAGTGAGAGGTCATGGGCTCGAACCCCGGCCAGGTCTGACCCAAGACTTGAAAGTGGGTAGTGACTGTTATTTCACCAAAGCACTCGGCATTACGAAATGAAAGTCACGGTTCTTTCGGATGGGAACTTAAAATAAACGAGGTCCCCTATCACGGTATGGCACGATAAGGAACCCTGCTGTAAAATGCCATCAGCGCAACGCACAAGCAAAATTTCTGCACTTTCGCCTATAGCTGGTGATGTCTCAATATAAATGAAATATTCTTGACTGGGACGTTAAACACCATTACTCAACTCAACTCAATATACTTTTTATTGTTATCAATGAAAACCAAAATGCTAATTGTATTTTAAAATATAACTTACCCGGTAATTTCAAGGCATTTGAATCTGAAGTTTAATATTATTTCTTGTTCTAATACAAATAATTTACTGTAAATTAGGAAATTTTCAGGCGAGTTAATATTCACAAAAGACAACATGGACATCTATTCTCATACATTTAATTTTGCATAATCTGGTGACCACAATTACAAACAATATTGACATTTTATATTAGCAATAGTTTTATTTTCACATCTCACTTTACTTGCCGAAATAAAGCGAAAAATAAAACGATTGCAAAAAATTTTCGATTTACAGTAGCTGCTTTAAATGATCTGTTGTTTTTGAGAATTCAGATGGCGTGTAAATTCATTGAACATTATTGACTAACCTTCATTTTAGATTTAACCAAAGTTCATGTTTAATTTTTTTTTTCCCCATATCGATTATTTCTAATTCCATTTTCCTATTTTAATACAAAATGTAGCATCAACTTTATCCTTAAGTATTTGTCCGGAAAAATTATATTATTTCTTTTCCAAATACAACTTTTGCTATTTAGAGCATGCGTCCGATTTTATCTAAAATGATACATTGTGTATAAAAATCATATCATGCATAATGAACGATAAAACCATCAAATAGATTAGTATTTTTTTATTTGTGAAATGAACATTATCTATGATTTACAGTTGATTTGAGCAAACAGTTAAACATGATGATGCAAAAAGTAATATCGATAAATTTAATTAATTGAAAGTGAACATAACCCTGTGCACTGAAATGCTTAGTTGAATTCTGCTGATTAAGTGGAACGATTGAATTGCGTAATAGTTTTGAAAAATCAAATTATTATTGTATTTTTACTTTCTTGCAAACAGTTTTGTGGTCTTAATTCTCTGCATAAGACGTGTTTTGTGTGCAAAACAAATTTTAAGTTCAAAATGAAATTACTAGTATTTTGTATGCATACTGTGTATTCTTGCTTCACATGTCATTTGTATGGTATTAGACATGGTTTTTGACCAATCAAATCACAGACAGCTGAATTAATATTAGACAAACACAGCTGTTTCAACATCACACTTACTTTTTACAATCACCTGCAAAAATATATTGTTTGCTCTCTCTCTCTCTCTCTCTCTCTCTCTCTCTCTCTCTCTCGGCAAGATATTGGTACCAGTCTGCTCCTTAAATGAAACCGAGGCACTTGCACCTATAAGCAGGTAATTGATTATGAAATGCTTACTGTTACTTAAAGGGTACCTGTAACGATTTTCGGTTTTGACATATTTTATTCGTCGTACTTAAATATGACTGTAGCGAAAATTTTATAAAATTCCATTCCAAAATAAGGTAGATATCGGTGATTTTCTAATACATCTCTAAAAATCCAAATCAAAAAGGTCGATGTCGAGGCTCCTGTGTTGTGACGTCATACCAGTAACATACCTCCACAGAATATTATTTACCAACTACTAAAATAAGTCAAATACGAACTCGTAGTTTTACTTTCTATGATTATTTTACGGGAAAACTTTTTAATTAAGTGGAATTAACATTCGTTTGACATGTACCGATAATTAAGATTATTATTAATCCTTTTGTTTATTAGACACATTCCTTAGATTAAGACCCACACCTGTAATTAACAGGATGTCACTGATAATTTGCAAAATTGTTTTGCAGGTTGATAAAGTTATCTTACGACCGGTAATATACAATAAAATATTTACAGTTCGAGTAAAGTAAAATAATTCTATTTGGTAAACGTTATTTGTCATATACAGGATAAAGATTTCACTCGAGAAAAATGGATATTTCATTTTTAAATTTTAAAAAGTAAGAAAAAGAAATTTTTCATTAGTTGTCATGTCAATAATAATAATAATAATAATAATAATATTACAATATAACTTTAAGGCAAAATTGGAAAAAAAAATTGACGACCAGAATAGTCTATTTAATACATTTTTATTGATCTACTTACAGCATTTGATTTTATTAGATTTTAGTTTTCACTTTTGCTTTGGCATACATTTAGCTGTGATATTTTTAAATTCTTTATTCTATATATACAAATACATGAAATTATTATTATTATTATTATTATTATTATTATTATTATTATTATTATCTCGTTTTTTTTTAAATGTGGTCTCATTCTAAAATCCGTGTCATTTCATTTTAAACAATTATGATATATTTCGTGTTAAATAATTTGAGATTGGATATCTTTTTTTTTTTTTTTTTTTTTTTTTTTTTTTTTTTTTTTTTGTTACAAACTTTGTGTGAAAATCCTCCAATCATCGAGGAAATATGATGCCGCCAGACTACTTAAAGAGTTTTCTATATCACGGTCATTTAATTTCAACTGTCAATAAACATTGCACAAAAGATTTGATTTTTATGTATTGATTTTTAGCCGGTGCCACTTTCATTTGCTGATTTTCAATTTTTATTACAATCAGTACATGACACTACAGTAAGTTCCATAATATTCATCCTGTAGTCTTTATAATCAGACTTGATATTTAATTCATTTTAAAATGTCGACGATAAAATTAATTTTCGTGTATTTGACAAGTTAAAACTAATCGCAATTTTTTGGTTATAGCTATGCAACTTATCGTAATTCTCGAGTCTGTCCAGTCCGACTTAATAAAATAATTTATTTACAAAAAGTCAAAGATATCAATTTTCGAGTTATAGACCAGTTAACACTCGTCATGTATGCAGTCACAATTCTCGAGTAGGTCGGGGCTCGACTCAATCAGATTCGTCCGTTTCTGGTTCGAATAAATAACGGTTATACTCCAAATTCATCACTTAAGATTGTCTACTGCTTCCCCTAATAATGACGAACTATTTGGCATAAATGGGTATATGCAGAGTCGTTACTTTCTTCTACATACGTCAATATATATCCTCATTGTTACTACTGTCTATTATGTTAGACACTACTTCTAATACTGCAATGACGTCACACGTTTATAACTCAAAACGAGGCGTTTCACTTTACGGTAAAGAGAAAGTTATAAAATGTGGATTTCAAACCGCTATAACTTTTTTATTTTGTCACCAATTTTGATGCGGTTTTCAATTTTAGTATACTTAAATAATATATAAAACAATTGTGATAAAAAAATTTTTGGTTACAGGTACCCTTTAAGAGTATATATTACTTTGCATAAGTACACTGTAAGAAGTACTGTACTTTTAAATACATAAGTCACTTGTACTTTCCCTAATTACTTATTAATTGTTCCTAATTGGTGCATTATGGGTGTAACTGCAAAACGATCAAAAAGTACCTGTCTTTTTATTGTTATAATAATTATGAATGGTGTTAATTAAAGCATTCATTTGTAAACTGATTTATTGACAAGTTTTAAATACACAGTTTTAAATTTTTACGAGTCTTTGAAATTATTGCACTTTATTGATAATCCGTCAGTTTTGATCCTTAAATAGTCATAATAATATTCGATATTATGTTGTATTTAGGTCATAATTTTTTAATCTTTTCATCTTGAAATTAGGAATTTTTTTTTTTTTTTTTTTTTTTTTTTTTTTTTTTTTTTTTTTTTTTTTTTTTTTTTGGTTGTTGTTGAAAATATTGAAAAAAATCACTTTGAAATGTATACATCTTTGATTAAAAGACCGAGAAACAAAAGCTCATACCTTTTGTAAGGGCATACAGTTAAGCGAAATTTACGACTAAAAGACGAAATTTACAACTGAAAGATATTCCTGTCATTGAAAAACATGTAATAAAAGTTTCTCATGAAATTTAAGAGGATTTGAAAATTATTTTTTTTAAAAGAATATTTGGCCTGTTTTTCTGGCTAATTTTTAAGTTCATGTTATTTGAACTTGTTTCATTTTTGTGGGGTTAATATTCTAGATAATTATAATGTAGTTTATCTTTCTAAAATACCATGGGAATTTGTCTTAAAACTTTATTTATTATATACCTGTTTTAAACTTTTATTATTAAAATGAAATGTATATTGTCATGTCTTGAAATACAAGATATATAGTTTTTTAAATAAACTTTTTTTAAACTTCACTGTGGTCCCTGTGACATTTTAGGTCATAGTGTTTTTCATTTTTACATAAAAAGAAATGACTTGAAAGATGTTTTTTTTAAAGACCAGTTAATTTTGAAATCTACTTGGTTTAACAATTCCATTTCTTAACCATTGTATCATTCAAAGTATTGCTGAGTGCACAGAATTATTTATAGGTTCGTAGTCATATTTATTGTAGGTCTTACAGTGAAAGATTTTGGTCTCAAACCTGTATGGACCAGAAGCATTTTTTTGCACCACTTGTTAAATGTAAGAAATATTTAGAAAATTAAGATGTGGAATATTAATAGTGTTTTGTGTGACATTCATAACTCTTTACTTATGTCAAGTTGGACGTATCTGAGATGGTGGAAGAAGCCAGAGTGCCTGATATTTTTCTGACACTCCTAAAGTGGAATTCAAGCCTAGGCATTGAGAAATGCTGTGATCTGTAACCCAGAACTCTAAGAAAGAAAAAAAAAATTGCATGAATTCACAAAAGTTGTTTGTATTTATTTAGTGTAAACAGATGTAATGTGGATGACTCTTATAATGAAAAGTAAATAAAGGAAAATTAAAATAAAGCAAATTCATAAGTTTGAAGGATGGGATTTGTCATGTGGAAGTTATTTTAGGAAGCAAATTTGAATAAGTTTTCACTCATACAGTTTAACTTTCACTTATATGATTTGAACATAAGGAACAATTTTAATGTTGCTATTAAGAGCATTTAACTCTCTTAAGTGCAAATTTACAGTCTGTTAACATATAGCATTACCTGTTTATGACATGGTTGAAAATGTAAAAAGAGAGGAGAAAATCTTATAATTGGAGTTTTAATATTGATTTACAGAATGTGTAAGTATTATTTGGCCAAGTGGTTTGCAATTTAGGTAGCAACATGGTAGGTCATTATACTAAGACTGTAGCTATCACCAACATAGGCTCTAAGGGAGAATAGAAGCACCTTCACAAAATTCCAGACCACATTAACTTATGTTTAGAATAAAACACTGCAGTTTAAGCCATTACATCTATCTGAAAAATTATAGATGTATTTCCATGAAATATCAATTCTAATATTTCTAGAAATGTGTTGTGTTACACGTGAAATGCATAATTTTACACTTCCATTAAAGTTGATTGGTAAATTCTACATAACATATTTAACATATTGATTTTTCTAAGCAAAATAACTGTTACAACAAAATTGTGTTACAAAAAAAAAAAAAAAAAAAAAAAAAAAAAAATGGAGTGAGTTTTCTTATGTTTGATATTTAGCAGACTAACAATGAAAAAGACATCTATTTGTCAAATATGTTGGTCAAGTTTGATGTTTTGATTTTTCATTGTTATTACCAAAGTTATCTCCCTTTAAAGTAGTAGTCTTAACAGGGCCTTGCAAACAATGACACTTCTTTATAATAAATTTGGTAAGAGTAATATTTTTTTTTTCAAAACAATTTTTTAAAGTAATAATATAAATTGCTTACAGATTGAAAGTAATTCTGCCTACTGTAAATCTGGAAGTTTTTGTGATACTTTTATTTTTGCATTGATTCATGAGTAAAGCTAGATGTGGAAATAAAATTAAAAATATAGAAAGCTCATATATATTTTGTGCTGGCAGTCACCAGATTTTGAGAAATTAAAAGTATGCAAATAAATGTCCATTGTTGTCTTTCACGATTATTAACTGATGCGAAAATTTCCCAATTTACAGTATCATGATGGAGCAGGATTATTTTACTTTTCTGATGAATCGTTGTGTCTGGAAAGGTTTTTTCCAGAACAGCAGGTATTGTTCCACATCAATACAGTATTGAAAAGAAATTTTTCAGATCAGTGATTTATTTTATTGTCTAATTTTCTTTCTTCTAGAATCCTTTTAAATCTTGTTATAAACAAATCACAATAAAATCTTCTTGTTTCAGAAATTAATTCCAGCATTAACACGAAAAAAATTAAAAATACCAATCTTCTTTATAAAATATATTTGTGAAATTTCAAGATGTCCTTGACATTATGTCTAGACCAAATTCATCATCTTACAGAAGTTGAAAATTTTTTGTTGTCCACCAGGGAAACTTTTTGAAAGCATGTTTTATGTAATTTTTTAATTGAGTTACCGAAATAGTTGTATAATCAATAACATTAATGCAAAAAAATATATAAAAGTCTGACAATTTTATAGCATTTTTTATCGACTTTTGTAAAGTCTGACAATTTTACAGCATTTTTTATCGACTTTTGTAAAGTCTGACAATATAATAGGTATTTTTTAGAGAGTCTTATAACTCAATTATCTTTAGTCTAGTAATTTTTTATACTTCTTATTGAATACATCTTAATATTGCCTGTCTGAAGTGGTCGACTTGGGCTGAGACAACAGAAATAAAACATGTCACATGCCAAAAAAAAAAAAAAAATGGTGTTATAAAAAAGCCCTTTTTTGATGTCAAAATGTCAGAAAAATACAAAGAATGTTGGTTTGTTTGTTTGTTTATTTTATTTTATTTATTTTATTTCATTTATTTTATTTTATTTTATTTTATTTTATTTTATTTTATTTTATTTTATTTTATTTATTATTTTATTTATTTATTTATTTATTTATTTATTTATTTACTTAATTATTGTTTATTATTTATTGATTTTGTTTATTTGTTTTATTTATTTATTTTTTTAAATATCAATGTAATCATTAATCATTTGATGTAATTGAAAATTTTAATCCATAAAGTTTAGTAAATTTGACAGTGGGAAGTTTTTTTTTTTTAACTTAAGCATGTTAACAAAGCTTCAACTTAGTATAAGAAATCTTTACTTAGACAGCTTTACTAAGATCTAGTAAAGACAGCTTTATCAGGCACAGGCAGCTAAACTTACTTTTGACTTAGCTCAACAAAGCATTAATTAAGACAGCTCAACAAAGCTTTTACTTAACTGTACAAGCATAGAAATCCTTAGATAGAATAGCAATGTGCAGTATCAGACTTAAAGAGACACAGATGGACAAATAATAATATTCAAGAATACTACATGTATTATTTTTTAATTCCCTTATCAGCTGAAGAAGCCTTAGTGGTTGTATGGTCTTAAGTGTGCACTTATTAATGACTATTGTCTCTATTCACCTAGGTTTGAAACAGTCCCAATATGACAGATCTTAGTGTAAGATTGTTTGTCAGTTCACCTGCCAAAGGACAGTGGTTTTCTCTAGACTCTCTGGTTTTTTCCACCATCCCAGAACTGACTGCCTAAATATAATTAAACGAAAAGTAAACGAAAATGACTCGGGCATAAAAATGCCATTATTCCTATTCAATCCTTATCAGCGGAACATACAGAAATTGTTTTGTCTGATTTTGCACAGCGTGTTTTTATGCATTTCATCAGAAAAAAACACAAAATACATGTACTACATGCATTTCACATGGGGAAGAAAATTGCACACCTACTAAGAGAGCTGTCTGCATCAAGAAAATATCAGTAGTGTGTTGCTTTGATATCCTGTTAGATATCACACTTGACATTTTTTGGTCTTGTAACAAGGGAGATAAGTCAGATCTGTCTGGTCATAAAGGTCATGACCTTTGCATGGTAGTTTGATATGATAATGTCAAACATCAGATAGACAGGATTGTAATTTAGAATCGGGATCACTTTTATGTTTACCGCCATGAACTGTTAATAAAAGTGAAATCTTGATTATAAACCATTATCATAATTCCATCTGACCATGGTAGAATATCTTGGCTCCATTCTTTATTCCCACTATTACCATCAGTCTGTGATGCTTATATACTGGTACTTCTCATTATAAGCAGATCTCTGTGGAGTTTACATTTGGAATATTGTTACCATGGTAACATGATTTTTATATTGAAGTAATATAAATTCAAATATAACGATATAATTGATAAAACATAGGTCCCTGTCAATGTTTTCTCGTTTTTCTCCTCTACCTGATGTTATGGTTCATAGGTTTTATCTCATTTTCAGAGATTATAATTCCGTGAGATTACACTAAATTTTTTGCTTTTAGAATTTATTCTGTTTTTTCATTAATGGCTTTTTCTTAATCTTTCATACTGAAATACACTTACCGGTACATTTTTTTCACATTACAAAATTGTATAGTAAAAACTTTTTTAATGATACATTCGAAACATTTTAGTATCTCTCCCAAAGTCCAGGCCTGGTGGCCTTAAGTTTTGGCATACAGATCAAAGACCTCCACATATGTTCAAATTTTACTGTCAAATCCCAGCATGCAAAAATTTGTCCATTTCACTTGCTGCAGATCAGTGATTTTATCTTGGCACTCTGGTTTTCTCCACCATCCAGAACTGATGGCCAAGTGAAAGAATCTTGACTGAAATATAAAACTCTATTTTCTCCTCTTCTTTCATCTCTCGGGTGCCTTCCATGCCATCCAAATGACATCCATAAATTTGTTTGTCAAAGATCATAGTTTTCACTGCAAGTTTTGTTTCCTACAGCAACCAAGAAGTGGTAGCCAACATAATATAAGTAAAAGAATTCTGACTAACAAGGCTTTGATATAAGACTCCATTATATCTTCTCCATCATTCTTTTTATTCAGTAATTCAAACACAGTGAAAATTGAGAAATTGATTCTTGCATGTTGATAATAGCTTAAGTTAGATAAATATTTGTTTAGCCAGCAGAAAGAGATGATGTCATCTGTGCAATTAATTCGGTTTTAATACAAACCCAAAGATGTATTACAAAACAAATGCATCTAATATTAAATAACATAAAACGCTCAATATTTTTATGAACAAGTGCAGGAAAACCTAGCACAATTATTTACAGACAAACAGTTTAAATTGAAATTTATTATCATTTTTTTTCTATAAAATAATATTTGAGATAAAATATTACGTAAAAATATTAAAATGGACAAAAAAATGTTCATTTAATGCGGAATTCTACAGAAAACTATTAAGTAGCAATCTGTCATGATCTAAGGATCCCTGTCAAGTGGAGGAAACTACAACAATAACAGATAAACTGCATTGTGAAATTCTTGTTACATCTATGCATTTTGTTTGATTAATAACCCTAAATAAGGAAATAGAAATTAATTAGTCATGGGCATTAAGGTAGAGATGGCAGAAAATGAAATTTATAATACAAGTGTTTTGAGTGAAGAGATGCAAAAAGAAAATTAAATGATATAAGGATACAAGTGTTTTGAGTGAAAGAGACAGAAAGTGAAGGCTGGGAAATAGAAATTTCCATAGATTTTTTCATTGAGAACTAAAAACATAAGGAACTTTACAACTGTGAGACTGATCTGATTCAATGAGAAACTAACACCTTTTTCCAGGAAATCATGAGTTTTCAACAGATATTATGGGGCCTACATCGACATCCTTTACAAGGACTGGTGTGAGTTTTATTGCAGTCACAATGCATCCTTAAAGATTTAAAGCTCTTGAGTTTAAATCTTGTCGATTGTGCATCTGTCCGGTAAAACTGTTTCTGAAAACCTTTTTAAATGAGCATGTCCTAAAATACAAGGATGTAGACCCTGCTGTTCAAGATCCAGTTCTGTTAAGAAGTGGTTTAAAAATGTAAACAAGAACTTTAAAAAGAATCATTTTATTTAGATTATAATGCAGAGTTTCTTATCTTTCTATTTTTTCTGTTTCAGTTTTGATGATAGCAGCTCAATAAGCAGTGGAGATATTAGTGACACAATTAATGAAATCAGCACCGATGAGGGAAATTTGACCGGAGGATCATCACAGAGTGACCGAACAAATCCCTACAGCAGTCTAAAACGAACACCACAAACAGTTAGAAATATCGCCAATGGCAACTTTGGTGCTCCATTTCCAGGAAAAAGAGGACCAACTCTTGGTACTAGTGCTTTCTTAGGTACCGATTATTCTGGAGATTCTGGACCTATATCTGGTTGGAGGAAATATTCACTACCTCAGACGAATCGCTTGTTAAGTAGTGATCCTGCTGACTATGCCTATTTATATAATGGATATGATCATTCTCAATGGCGAGGAAATCAGAGTAATGTAGGTGCTTTGAGGAAATTGTCAAATGCTAGTCAGCCTGAAATTCATCATTATCGTGGACATAGTGCAGAATATGCGGAAAGTGATAGGGGGTGTTATTCACCCGCGACTGTCTCTCAAAAACGTGATTCTGAAACAAATACTGATCAATCTCATTTATTAGAAACAAGCATGAGAAGAATGCAGAATGCACCACGGCCAACTAGTGCTGGTAGTGCTCCAGGACAAGTTACCTATGGATACCGCAGACCACTTAGCAATGCTAGTTCTTCATCTGTTGGAAGCAATAAAAGTTCAGGTTCAGGCTCTACTAAAAGTTCTACAGCTGTTGGCAGTCGTTTAGCTAAACACGGAGTTGTTTGTGATAGTAATGGCCAGAATAATAAACAAGGTCTAGAAAATGGACATGGTTCGGGAAATACCAGCATACCTCGCCCAGGAAGTGCTTCTGCCATACGATGTACTACCCCAAATCATAACAAATCTGACATGGGACCAGGAAGCTTATAGTAGTGCTACATTAGAAAGGAAACGGAAAGGAGCAGCTTCAGTTCCTGCGACAAAATCATCAAGTGGAGTTCAAACTGATTCAGAGATCTATAAATCTAATACTTTGGGACGAACTAAAAAGGTGTTTGGAAGTCGTAACAGTTTAAGCAAGACGCCATCACAAGGTGAAAATGGAAATAATTTGTGTAGTAGTACTATAATTTCTAATCCTCATGCCACTTACAGTAAAAATGATTCAAACAATTCGAGGACTCCAGCAAAGTCCTCAGAATGGTGCTTACAGTAATGGGAATTATGTCGCTATGGAATATACCAGTCCGAGAAACTCTGGGTCTGGTGGCATTTGGTTAAAAAGTTCTAATGGAAATTCTAATTCTGTAGGAATGCACATGTCTGACACAGAGAGTATGGATTCAATATCGTCTCACGCTTCCAGCAGTATTCAAGCTCAAATTCAACAAGCTCGTGCTTTAAGTGGTGCTAGTGCTCGAATTCTTGCACAACGAGACATTCCTCCTGGAAATGGAAATGTCGGGCTTCATCGCTCAAACAGTCTCAAGTCTACGCAGTCTGATTCTGTCTATGCCAGCACACAGCACTGTATGTCTGAAGATCTTAATCGCACAAACTCTTTCTCTCAACTTCCGACTCCTCCTCCACCTTCTTCTCCGACTCCTAGTAACAGCTCTCACTCGTCTTCACGCTTTACCTATCCTATGGCCGCCTGCTGCTTATGGCAGTCCAAGTGCCTTGCTAAATGCAAGTTATTCACAGAGCATGGTGAGATCGAGTACTCAGTCAAGTCTCCCACCATATGGCGGAATTGCCCTCTCAAAGATTAACAAGGATGAAGATGGCAGCCGTGAGTTGTGTTTTAATGGCTACCTCCACATTAAAGCAACTCCAGAGGCCATTCCATTGAAATAATTTTTCCTATCCTTTTAAATAGATTTTTATTGATTTTCCATCATTTCATTGAAACATTTTTCATGACTCATTTGAGTTTTTTTTTTTTTCATTTGGATTCAAATTTTGATGCTTAATGTGGTTGTTTGAAATTGTTTTTTTTTCCCCTTTAAAATTTATTCCAAGTGCTGATAATGTATATTTCAAAATAGATTTTCTTCAGAAATACAGAAATATTTTGATATCTTTAATCAGAATTCAATTACTTTACATTCTGTAGTTAAAAAAGGTAATCAATTTTTATATTGCAAAAGAAGTTCACCAATTTACTTTTTATCATTAATTTTGTTTCTATTATCCATTTTTAACCCTTTCAATAAATTTTACACATACAATTTCCCAGCATCTTTTTCACTTCCAAAGGCAAGAGAAAGTATCAATTACAATTGTATTTGCTCAATTAACTTCAAAAAATTGTTATTTGTTGTAATTTTTCAAAATTCTGAATATTTTCAGTATAAAAATTTTGCTAATACATGTATCATCTTGGAACCCAAGTTTTATGTCAACCACATTAAACATCAACAATTTCAAAAATTAGCATTACTTTTTGAAAAAAAAAAAAAAATAATTTATAGATACATCAGTAAACATCACCAAAATGATCTTACTTTTTACAAGGCAAAATTTGGACTTTATGTTGTGAAAGATAGATATGGTATCTTTGGGATTCTTTTTTGGTGTTCATTAAATATTATTTTTAATTATTTTTCTCTTTTTAAAGAATATCTTTAGATCTTTATAACCAGTGTGTAATTTTTTTTATGAGTTATCTCCCTTTTGATTGGAATTCCTTTAATTAAGAGGACAAAGTATAAATTCCTGACAGTGGATACAAAGTTGATGTCATGTAGAGTGATGGTTTATCAGTAGGTCTCGGTTACATGTACTTTAGAACCTGGCACAAAATGAATTTAGTTTTAGAAGCATTCATTCATGAATCAAAGATATTTAATTTACTCTTAAATAGATAAACCTGGAACAGGTTTGAATATATGCCAAGATGCAATCATTAATGCATCAGATCAGTATGACTAAATCATACACTTTATAATCAAAGGGGAGGTAACATTGGAAAAGAGTTGTGGGCATCATAACTGTACTTATCATTATGTCCCAAGAGAGATAACTCTTACGAAAAAATTCAAACTGGTTTGAATCAAATTTGCATGAATTTCTGGATGTTGTAGCTTCAAATCTGTTGTATTTTTTACAGTAATTTTACATTTACTTCTCTAAATTTATTTTTATTTTCAAGATTTTAATTTTTTTTCTCTCTCTTTTTTCACAATTTTCTTTAGTCTGTACTATTTCACCTTTTAATAATAAAAAAAAATTAATTTTCAAAATTTTTATTATTTTGCAAAGGTAAGGGGTTGCTTTAATTGTAGAGGTATTTTTTTTAATTTTGTTGTTGGTTTTTAATGTGTTATATTTTATTATATGTTTATTATTGTATTTTTTTCCTTTGTTATTATTTATGTATTATTATTTATTTTCACTGCACAGCTAAAAATCAGAAACAAGAGAAAGGAGAGAACATATTTATACACCCCCCCCCCCCTTTATCATATGAACATTATCTGTGGTAGACTTGGGCTTCTTATCAAAAACTTTTTTTTCTTTTCCTGGCAAAGGGCTTTGCTTTTCCTTTAAAAAACTTTTTCCACTGAATGATTTAAATATTGAATTTTAATGCAAAAACTATTGTTTATAGAAAAGGTTTTAAAAGATTTTGAGCAAATTTCACAATTTCAATATATATATATATATATGAAATGAAGACGAAAAATAGTTTTGATGTTTGAAGAAAAAGAAAAAAACAGGAAATTCAGTAATTTTGTTTATAAGTATATGTAAATAGATTTGAAATTTTGTAGAAATTGTGATTTAATTTAGAGAAAAATAACACTTTCAGGTTCAAAATAAATTGATTAAATTATAAGAAATTTTACTTTTCTTTAAACGATATCTTTTATCTGGTAATTAAATTAGGAAAAAAAAATTGAAAATTAAACGAATTTACTCTAACATCATAAAAAAGATAAATAAATAAAAAATACACAAAAGAAATTTTAAAAAAAGAGGTTGCCATGGTTACAATATATGATTTGTCTACTACACAGGTCTGACAAAATCATCTACTTTGGATTATACTTATTATTCCTCGGATTATGATTACGCGTATGCATCAGGTAAGAACGTGTTGTTGTCGTAGGAAAATGTTCAATGTATAGAAAATCTGTTAATTTTTTCGAAAAAGTTCAAATCCAAAGTTCTTAAGACTTTTATTTCATGATTAATGTAAATTTGTAAAAACAATTTTTTTTTTTTTTTTTTTTTTTTAAAAAATGAAGAAAAAGAAAAAAAAAAAGAAGGTTTTTTAAGGTTTTGAAAGTATTTTTGATGATTCACAATTTTTGATAAATTTTTTATTTTGCCCTTGGATTTGAACTTAAAAATGTAACTGTGTTAGTTGTGTGCAGTGATGTAAATACATGTATTTAAATGTTTCTTAATTACAGGTTTGGTTTTATATTTAATTTTAATTTACCATTTACAAGGCTGACTAATTTGATAGATTTTAATTCCCATTTAAATTGTTTAAGATAAAAAAAAAATAATATTGGACATCAATTTATTGATATGTTGTAATAATGACAAATTAATATTGTAATATAATACCTTATTTATGAAATTTTAGAAAATGACATTCAGGATTTTTTTTTTTTTTTAAAAAAAAAAAAAAAAAAAAAGATTTGTTATATTTTCTATGGACTTGCATCTTAAAATGAATAAATATATAGAGCAGTTAAAAAATTCTTTTCTCTTTATTTTGACTTAATTTAACAAATTTCATGAAAAACAGTTGTTTCTGAAACAGGTTTAGTCTTTGTGAAAATTTATGAGCCCCCAAAAATATAATTTTTTATTTAAATAAAATATCAAATTGGTTAGCCTGTGTGAAAATGAATTTGTGTTATAATAAAAGGGAGACAACTCCTTGATTGCATTACATATACACATACATTTTGTACATATATAACTTGTTTTTCTTTTTTCATATTTTATGTAGTCCATGGATCAAATCTGTCACTGGTGTCAAGCTCATCATCAGTGTATTCAACTGTAAGTATCAAATATCAAAATGTTGAATAATGTCTTTAAATAAAAAAACGGATTTTGTTTTCTCTACAAAAATCCATTTTCACTTTATTCGAGTGGTATGACATTCTAAAAAGTATTAGAAATCAAAAGATTCTTCTTTGGTCACATTATTGTGACCCTCTGCATTTTTCCGTTTTAAGCACATTTTTCCCCCAAATAATTTAAATTTCAAGTTATCCATGATGTATTCTAAGTTACATAAATTTAGTGCCACAGTAAGACAATTTTCCTCCTTCAGACTGTTGTACAACAAAATCTCAGCAGGGTGTCAAAAACTTCAAAAGCGGAAAAAAAATTCCTAAAATTATTATTATTATTTTTTTTAAATGTGGCATATTTTAAGATGTTCTTCCAACTGCAATAAATCTATTGCCAAAGTAAAGCATATGTTCTCCCTTCCAACAGTCATATAATAGTATGTACTATTCTTTCTAACAGGATATAATACAAATGAACATTGAGTCAAAAGTTGTCCCTCCAAGTTACATAAATCCAGTCTCACGGCAAGACCCCACAAACCCCTCCATAACAGTTACACATGAAACATATATTGGTCCATGTTAAAATCACAATCCCAAAACAAAGTAAAATTCATGATAAATTTAGCAAATTAAGTTAAACATGTAGAGACTTTTACTGGGAAGTGAGGTCGGTTGCTCTGGAAGGATAAGCACCTCCTATCTAGCTAACTACAACCAACACAGTGAAATGCAATACAAATTTGTCGAGGATTTAAATTGAGGAAATGCATTTTTTCTCAAAATATTAAATTTTAGGGCATAAATGATGCCCCTCCCCTTTAAGTCTCAGAAATGCATTTTAAATAGAACCTGTCCCAACAGTTCACGAAGGCAGGCGTATGAAAAAATCCCAAATCTCAAAATTGCTTATCGGTAGACTAAACATACAACATATGATATTTGTCATATTTATATGAATTATAAGTATGTGCCAGATTCCGAAAGCCAGGTGCAATATAAATAATCATCTTCCCTATTTCTGTTTATCGTGGTAGGGAAGGAAAAAGGTTGTAGGTTGTATATTCTGCAGGTAAATGCTAGAGATTCTTTAGAAAACTTTCAATTATACCTGACCTTATTCCACCCCCAATAAATATGCCATTTTTGTATTTTCTAATTATACAGTGTTACATAGATTCTCATAGCAAAAGGCGTACTAAAAAACGTTTTTGTTTGTTTGTTATGTTTTTTTGTTTTTTGTTTTTTTTTTTTTTTTTTTTTGTTTTTTTTTTTTTGTTTTTTTTTTTTGTTTTTTTAAAGAAGTTTCAGTGAGTCTTTAAATTTGAAATTAAGTTATTGAAAGTTCTTAAAATCATTAAGTTCTGATTTCAAAAACTCAATGATTTTCTGATGTTTTAATTGTATTTTAATAAATTTGGACAGACATTTGATTAAAATTGACACTGGCTTTTCAAGTCAAATTCTGTGGGTTTTAAATCCCATTTTTCCCTGAGGGTTTCCCAATCTCTTGCTCACACTTGAATCCTTCCAATGACACCTTACAACTGGTGTCCTGCCACAATGAGGTTTATGGGAAGAAGAGGAAGAATCTTCATTTCTCTATGGCACAATTGCTGCATTATTACCTATAGCTGGTGGTTTCAGTATCAGTGCAATAATCTCAACATGGATGTAAAACCTTATTTTACTCACCCATACTCCATAGTCATTTCAATTTAATACATCAGTTCTTTATTTTCAAGTATGCCACATTTTTTCACCATAGCACTTGCAGTTATTTTTATTTTACTACCCAGATGGTAATAATTTGTTAATTGAATTCTATTTATTTTCACAGGCGGAAGAAAAACAGAATCATGAGGTATATATCATATTTATATACATATTTACCTTTTTTTTTGAATGACTTTTGGAACCCCTTGTCCCCTTACATATAGTTTTATGCCATTTGGAATAACAATACACATTCAGTATATAATTTTTTGGTGAGATGTGTAGGAGTTGAAACATTAACTAAATTTGAAATATTTTTCAACTTGATTGGAGCTTATTTCAAATTAACTGAAACATTTTTCAGTTATTTTGTTATGGAAATTGGAACATTTTACACAGTAATTGGACCCTTTTTTATCAGAATTGAAACCTATTACCTCTAATTGGATTCTTTCTGTCTTAATTGAAAGGTTTTTTGTCTGAATTGGAATTTTTTATCAGAATTGGAACTTATTTCTTTAATTGGAACTTTTTCATCTTAATTGAAAGTTTTTTTCTGTCTGATTTCGGAATTTAATTCTTTGTTGATAAAACTTCAGACATTACAGGTGGGTGATGTTAATATTCTAATTTTCTAATATAATAGGTTCTGCTATTGAAGCTTTGTGTGTTTTGGTAATTTTAAATCCTTTTATCAGATAAATTAAATAATATGTTTTTGTATTTTTTAAACTATTGTTTATTTCATTTGGTATCTTTTTTTTTTTTGGTGATTATATAACAAATATTAATGCTTTGTATGTTTTTTGTTATTTTAACAAATTCTTTCATCAGATAACTTATATAATGTGTTCTCTCTCTCTCTCTCTCTCTCTCTCTCTCTCTCTCTCTCTCTCTCTCTCTCTCTCTCTCTCTCTCTCTCTCTCTCTCTCTCAGTTTGATGTTTACCTTTGGTCCTTTTTTAATAAATTTTTTCCACAGAATATTTGATATTTAAAAAAAAAAATTGACTCATTAATCAATTAAATTGAACAAAAACTACTGGCCATGTACAGGTGGCAAGGTAAAATATGCATTTTCTGAAATCAGCTGTGTTGTTGTTTATTTCATTTGGTATCTTCTTTGGTGTTTATATAACAAATATGCCAAGAAATTTAGTAAAACTGCAACATTACAAAAAAAAAAAAAAAAAAAATTATAAAAAATTATTTGTTTAATTGGATTCATTTGTTCAGTGGTTACGACATTTCTCTTGTATTTAATATTGTTAAATTTATGTTTTTAAACTGTGGATTTGCCAAATAATGATTTGTTTTGGATAGTGGCCAATGATAAAATAACATCTATTTAGATGAAGAATTTTGGAGTACTGTCTAAAATGTGGTTTGTGCTTAAAAATATTCCACTAAAAACACAATAATATTTTAGATGAAATGGTGTGGCAACTGTTTTTTAGTGATCACCTCTTTGGTATATAAAATCACCCTGTAAATTACGGTAGCCCTTTTGTGTGGTCACTTTTCTCAAAAGCTAGGTAAAACTTTCATACTTTACATACAAGCATACAATCCAAGGACTGCAACTCTGTACATAGTTATGTCCCCTTATTCATAAGAGGACATTTGTCCTTTTCAGACAATTCTGTATTTTACTGTATATAAGGAACATTGTTCTTCTGTATATTGATTCTGCATCCAGCAGTCAGGTTCTGCATGATTGTAACTTTTTAGGAAATGACATGTCCAGCACATTAGGTTGAACCCCAAAAGTAAACTTAGTTGTCACAAATTTTAGATCGCTGTCTTAAACTCTTTTTTTGAAATCCAATTCACAATATGAAGGACAGATTTTTCAGACTTTGAAATCACTCTCAGATTTGGTATTTTATTTCTATTACATGTACTACTATTTTAGACGTCTTCTTTAAATCTGTCATGGAAACTTCCATTAATATGTATAATTTGTAATCATTAGTGTCAAACTTTGTTAGTAAATGAGGCAGAAGTCAAATCAGCCATCTTGATTAAATGCCAAGTGCCAAGCAAAAGAGTTGCAATTATGTGCACTTTGATAATCTTTGACAGAATTTGAACCTTTTCAAATTATCAAACTCAAATCATGAATTTCGTGTCCAAAGTAAATTGCACAAAAACTGCTTTTTAATTTTTTTTCTTTTTAAAAAAAAACTTCTTAAACTTTAGTAGATTAACCAATCAATCTGTATAAGTATTTATTAAAGTGTTTGCTTCATATGTGGGAGGTCGAGGGTTTGAAACCCTGGCTGGGTCTGACCAAGACTTGAAAATTGGTAGTGACTATTTTTTCGTCAAGTACTCGACATTTAGATATGAAAGTCATTGGGTCCTTAGGATGAGACCTTAAAATTGATGCCCCATATCATGGCAGGTGTGACATACTAAAGAACCCTACCTGCACATTGTCCTAAGCGCACTGCAAAGGTAAAAATTTCTGGCACTTCACCTTTTGCTGGGGATGCCTTGATATAAGTGAAATATTCTTGAGGGGACAAAAACCCCATTAAATCAATTAATCACTTCCTTTAAACTTTTGTTGAGTTAAATCTGCATCTTGCCAGCCCGACATTTAGTTATCAGTATTTACATTATGCCTCAAATCTGAAAAGAGAATTTAGTAAAGTATGATTGATCTAATCTTCTATATACAAAAATAATATATCATGTTGTCTGCTACTTCTATAGTGTACATAAACTTGTTGCATTTTTGGAATTTAAAGATGCATTATGGTATCAAGGGCAAAAATCTTATCAATTTATAAAAACGGAAGATGCCTTAAAATATCGAGGGAGAAAAATCTTGTTGAATTATAAAACAACTTTTTTTTTGATTATTGATAAAGAAAATTAAAAAGATCTTGTTTTTGGACTGTGTTTACGAGCAATAATTCCGGCTGATATTTACATCATTATGATCTTTGTCAATTACAGATTCGTAAACTCCGTCGAGAACTGGAAGCAGCCCAAGAAAAAGTATCAACGCTAACCACTCAGCTTAGTACAAATGTAAGTCTCAGATCTATTTTTGGAAAATCTGCATGTTTTTAGTGTTTTTATTTATAGAATAAGTTTATAAATAACTTCCTTTTTTTCAAAATTTAATTTTCGATACCATGTAGATAGTATCCACTTAAATTTACTGAGATTAAGTTGTCGTATCAGTAGCATATCATGGATGATATGTCTGAAGAACGGTAAACGGTAAGTCTGGAATGTTTTTTTGTTTTTTTTTTTTTAATTTTAATTTTTGATTTTTAAATTGAAATTTTATCATTATTAAGAAAATTTACAATCAAATCCAGATGTCTGCTAAACAATTATTTTAGTTTTAATTTTTTTTAAAAATTTATTATGTTTTTATTTTGGTATCTGTATGGTTTTTAGTTCCATCAATAGAAATCTAGAAATAGAAGAAATGTTTGTAAACTCTTTCGTAAAATCTCTTCTTGAAAGGGTTTATGTTGACATCAAAATTCAATGCAGATATTTCGTTTCACTATGGTAGAGTGTTCAATCCATGCATCAGAAATTAGGGTGTTTGAGACCCCGTCTGGCTTTGACCAGGACTTGAAAATAGGGAGTGTCTGTTTTCTCTAGCTCTCTCAAATATATAAATTTAAAGAAAGAAAGACTGGCTTTAAAAATGAGCTTAACAGAAAATGCCATTTAGGGAGCTTTTGGATGAGACCTTATAATTGGGTAAACAAAATGATAAATGCTTTTGTTGTTGTTGTGTGTGTGTGTAAAATTTAAATTCTATTCTGATTGACACAAAATTTTTTTCCTCTGACATAAAACTGAATTATGGTAACAGATGATAATAAAGAAACTGACAAAGGAAATAGGTTTAACTGGAATTTGATTTATAAGAAATTGATTCATTCATTCATTCATTCATTCATTCATTTATTCATTCATTCTTTTGTTTGTTCATTCATTCATTTGTTTGTTCATCTGTTTGTTCGTTAGTTCATTCATTCATTTCATTCACTAATTCATTCATTCATTTGCTTATTTATTCATTTGAAAATATGAAGTTTACCAGTACATATGCACTTGCAAATATTGCCCAAGTTAGTAATAAATCTAGCATAAAAATGCCACCAAGATTGATTGGTCGAATTGCCTCGTTAAGTTAATTTGTTTTGATAATGAATTAAAAGAAGAGATAGTCACTAATCAAGTCATCATAATATATTTGTTTTTATTTGATCAGTCAGAGATAAGTAATTCCATTAACCATGGCTTGGTTTACAGTCAGTGATAATTACGATATTGGCTACCCTTACTTAACAAAATTGTTGTTGTGATGGTAACTGGTGTATTTAATAAAATTGGCTTAAGGGTCTTTGTTGATACGCATGCATGTACACACAAAATGACTTCAGAAATACTGTAGAGATTCACGGGATTCTGAGTAATGGTGTTGTATGCTCAAGTCAAGATTCTTTAATTCATATTGAGGCAGTCAGGTCTGGGATGTTGGAGGAAACTGGAGTGTCCAGAGAAAATCAGTGACTTTTGATAAGTAAACTGACAAACTTTCGCAAACTAGGGATCTGTCAGTTCTGTAGAGAAAAGTAACAAGAAAGTGTGGTTTTTAGTGGAATTTAGGTATCAACTGATTGTCAAGGAAACTCTATGTAATTTTTTTTTTTTTTTTTTCTTTTAAAATGTGCATTTTTATTAAGACTAAATACCTTTATGGATGGAATTACTATCCTTTGCTTGTGACATCTCAGTTTAAAGATTTTTGTTTTTAGCATTCCACCATCCAAGAATTTATCACCATGGCTTGAGTGAAATAATCTCAACCAGTTATAGTACTGTACTCAAAATTATTGGCCTTATTTTATCTAAGTTGTCTCCCTTTAATCAGAACATTGGTGTTACTTAACATGATATAAGGCATTCAAGATTTGATAAATCTCCTATGAAATAAAAAGCTAGATGAAAGTTTCAGTAAAACATCTGTTTTGTAAGTTGATGAAATCTATCCAAATGATTAATGATACCAGATCTCTTCTGATAAGTTTTTATATTTATTTTAAGAATATTCCAAGGGGATAATCTGTGGAGATTCATTTAGATTTATGTCGGATCTGATATGATTCGTTGTTATTTATGATGCGTAATTTCATTTTGCACCTGGAGAAAACGGGCAATATCAGTGATTTCATTTTATGTATTTTCAAAATAAATACCAGGTGCTCTGTTATGAAGATAGATTTTTTTTATTTAGGTTTTTTGATATACCATAAATTTTTTTAATTTTCATATCTGCCTCATAAGGATTTTTTCTATATATTTTTTTCAACAACTATAAAATTTAGAATTTTCAAATCTGCTTCATAAATTTTTAAGGATCACTATAACAAACAGATATTATAATTTTCTTTTTCTTTCTTTCTTTCTTGTGATTTTGTATCATTATAATCTGTCAGCTGATTATCCCCTTTCACTCCAAATAAGTTTTATTCTGTGAAAAAAGTGACATTTGTGCAATTATGCACTCTGTGTGTAAGTGTGTGTGGTCCTTTTTTGGACATATGCAAAATGCATTGAAACTTTAGTTGCATTTTCTCTGATGCAATAAAGCGCTAAACAACAGCTGATTAGGATTTTAATGACAATTTAGTGTTATGAGTGATATAACAAAATTGTACTGGTCCATTTTTCCATTATTCAGTTGGTGCTTCAAAAAGCATAAAAGCTGGAAAAATTTAAAATTCAACATGCATCTGCAACTAAATTCAGTTCTTGTCAATGGATTACTAAAAATTCAAGGCACTTTTTCAAAGCTTATGTTCATCTAGGAATTCGAGTTTTAAAATTACAAATAAAACAATGAATGAAAATTGTTCAGAGCAAATAATGATATTCAGTTGTCCATGGTATTCAAAAAAACAGTGTTAAAGTCAACAGAGTTCTTATCATTTTTAAGGATCAGAAAATTAGACATTGTTATATCAACACAATAGAACCATACTGAAATTAGATTTACATAAAATAGTGTATCACTGGAGTTATCTTTCTTGGATCATTCACATAAATGACAAATGGCTCTTATATATATATTTTTTTTTTTTAATAAACAGTTTCCAGATGTCTTATCAAAATTAAGTGGTTTCTTTATTTAAACAAATTATTTAGAAAGCATTATTTATTTTGGCTGTAACCACACTTGTATCAGTCTTTCAACAGATATTTTTCAGTAAGTAACTCATACGAACAAAATACAAAGACAAAGATATGAGAAAACGTTAAGATATGTTAGTGTGCAAATTCAAATCTGATGAGAAACATTTATTTTCAAGTTTCAAAATAGTAAGATTGCTGTAGCTTTTCTGAGGTATTAATTTCATTGCTGATTTAAAGATTTAAATTGTTTTTGAATATTTTCAACTAAATTGACTGAGGTTGCCAGAATTATTTTAATTAACAGATATTTGAAATTAAAAAATTGTGTTGCTTGCCTAAATTTTCATTTGAATGTAATTTTTGCTTTTCAATGATGATGATTCATTCAAAATGCTAATGATCATAAATATTATGTATGTTTTTCATAATAAAATCAATTATTTCATTAAGAAAACAATGTTTGACAGATATCATTTTTATGACACTGTTTAGTAAAGTATTGATCTTGCTGTATCTTCCTCCTAATTTCGAATCGGATAACCAAATTACTGTTCTATATTTATATAAATGTAACGACGCTCTGTCACCATATCAGATGATATACTATGCATTATTGTTGCTTGGATGACCAATTTAACCTAAATCTCAGTGATTCTTCCGACAAATACTGTTAACATTGTGTCATTGAATGAATATCATTCCCATCAGAAATGGCTTATACAAATCAAACTGGTAAACCAGACAGAAAATACTTTAAAATGATAATACTCTTTCTGATAAAGACATTAGACAATCCAGACTGTCTCGATTCAGTTCAATAATCATTTTAGAATGCACCTGGCTATAAAAATGAATGCATATTTTGACCTTTTCAAATACCCCCCTCTCTCTCTCTCTCTCTCTCTCTCTCTCTCTCTCTCTCTCTCTCTCTCTCTCTCTCTCTCTCTCTCCCCTCTCTCTCTCTCTCTGTGTCTCTCTCTCTGAGTCTCTCTCTCTTTTTTACATTTGGTCAATTTTTAATGAAATTTTAATCAAAATGGTAAATGTAAACCAGTAATATTTTGAAATCAATAAATAAATAATCATAGATAAATGTTTAAAAGTAATCTTATCTAATAGCAATATATTTTTATGAATAGACAGATAAATTTCTGAAATTTGACTTTTTTTCGGACTTTAAGTGGTAGCAAGACTAGGTTAATGGCTAAGAAGCCTTAATAGATAATACAGTGATTACTTTTTATTCAGATAACCGTTATCACCTTTGTGGTGTTATTTACTGCTGGGAGATATATAGGTCACGGGGAGGATTACAAGGTCAAATGATTTATAAGAACATTGTCCATTTATCAGGTAATAAAATTCAGAAGCATAAACATGCTGAAGACTTCAAATCTTAGTACTTTAAGATGAATTTGTTATGCTCTAAGAGTTGTCTCCCTTTACATTCTTTACCTTTCTGTAGTTACAGTTCCTGAATTCCTAAAATAAAAGATAAAGCGTAAATGAATGACATTGTAAATTTTTTTGGGGTTGGGGGAGGGGGATTGGATCATATAGATATGAGATTTTTCTGTCATTTTAATATCAAACATTACAAAAAATTTCAATAAAATTTGTCCTATTTTCATCTCTAAGTTAATGGTTTTTGCATTTTCCATTTCTAATGTGTTTCATCATGACTGATTGACTGCTATATCTTATCCCCTGTATATTCTAAGTAAAGATGGTAACAGTTTGTAATTATAAATGGATATCATGGTGAAGTGGGATATAAAGATATAAAATGTAACACTCTACTTCCAGTCAAGAATCATTAGAATTGCTAGGAAATTAGACAAGTGGGTCACTTAGAACACCTGTTATAAAAGGGCAGATAACTCTGTAGATAACTGTACTTTTTGGCACAAATTCAGAAATGTTTCAAATTTTTTATTGTTGTTATATGTTCCAAAAAAGTAATGAAAATCTTTTTAATTTTTATTTATTTATTTATTTATTTATTTATTTATTTATTTATTTATTTTTATTTATAAATTTTTTTTTTCTTTTGGATATTGTTCCTGCTGAACATTTCATTTTTTACATTTTTATCAGTTTTCTTCGGGAAATTTAAAACATCATCCAAGTTTTAGGTTATTTTATTACTTCTGTGGTTTCTCAGGTCTAATAATACAGATTTTATCAGTTTTATATAAAGCAATAAGACTAAAATCAACGACTTGTAAACTTTAGAATTCTTCTCCTCCTATCATAGAAATTGGATCTTCTATCTAACAGTATTTCAATATTCTGTATCCTGCCCTGGTGGGGTTTTATAGAGGTCCGAGTTTAAAATTCCAAAGTTTTACATTTTTTTAACTGACTTTCAATACTATGCAAGTAAAGCTCATTTGCAGAGTTTTTATATATATTTTTTTTTTTTTCACAAATGTTAAAATCTTTTTTTGTATATAAAAAACGACATATATGAGTCTCTTTAGTCCCTTATCTTTGATGATCTCTGATTCAAGTCAGGTGGGAAAGCCATAAACCCCCATGGGGAACCTTGTTCTTTCATAGTTAGAAGATTTTTTAAAAGTAATTTTATCATATACCATGGGGCTTTGGTCGTTGGTGTATAAATATATATGTACATTTTGGTTTTATCTGATTAACAAGTGTATGGCATTTTTATCTTTCAACTCTGCGGATTAGATGATCTTCACAAATATTCCGCACTGTCTGTCAAAAACTTTAGCATCATAAAAACCACCATTTTTCATCAAATCCATATTCACCCAACACTGGGTTAAGTTTTCAAAGAACATTATTCAGAAACGATTTTTATCCAAAGGGTTGTTTTTTTTTTTAATGGAATGCAATTTTTTTCATTGAAACAAATTCTTTGAGAGAATTTTAAAAAGAGAAATTGTGATTTAAATCTAAATTTGAACTTATGATGGATACACCAGCAGAAAGTCCGCAACTCCAGCGATGCAAATCCATGTACGATGACATTGAATGGAATTATGAACCATATTACCCATACCACTCGTACAATGGCAAGGCAAGTGTTGATTTAATTAGACTGCATGAAATCATTACAGTAAAAATTAGGTTATCAGCAACATTTTTAAAAGCCATTTTCATCAAGATATATGAAAAGAATGCATTCATTCATTTTGTAAATTGTGTCGAGACTGAATTATCATTACCTGACAGTTGATATTCAAAATTTGATTACATCATTCATGGAAGTTGATTTTATTCACTAACTGATTTCAACTTTACTGTTTCAATTTATTTTTACACATGTAATTTTAAGAACTTGATTTTTTTTTTAACTTACAAATTCCATCTTCCATTATCTTTGGGGCCTCCAATGTTTATTATCTATGCTAACATGATGTTTTTTCAAGGTCAAGGCCAAATTCCAAAATTCAAGGTGACACAAAGTCCAAGTCTTCAAGGTAACACAAAGGTCAAAATTCAAGGTCACATAAAGTTCATGATTTTAAGTTACAGATAGGTTGGAATCCAAAACATCATATATATATGTGTGTATAACTTTTCTTTCTCTTTATAGTTGAGCCTTGACCAAAACTTGTTTACTTGTTTATTTACCCTCCACAAAAACTTTCTCAAATGTTTATTAAGCTTTTAATAATTTATTGACAATTGTAAATTGGAGAACTTTCTATTTTTCAATAATTTGCAATAACAAAAATATCAAATCCTTGTTTAAATGTATTAATATCATTGATGCATATGTAAAAAGCACGAGGCAGAAAATGTGCATGTTGTGTATTTCAACAATTAACGATAGAAGAAATCTATATTTGGTCTTAAATCACTGTAAATTGAATCAATAAAGAAAATGGTGGATAGATATTTGCATTCATCACTTTGAAAATAGTTTTTTTTTTTTAAATTCGGAAAATAGAAAGTATAATGTTCCTGAAGAAAAATAATTTTTTTTGCAAGATTGTTAAAATATCGAGAGATCTCCTAATCAGTTAAAGATCATGTTTGTTTATGCATCAACCAAGATGTAATTCTATCTAATAAAGTCACTTTATGTCAAGAAAGTAACAGTTGGTTAAATTGGGTTAAATATTGTATTACATTGCATTAGCTATTTGCAAAAGGGCAATTTTTTTTAAATCTCTCTCTCTCTCTCTCTCCTCTCTCTCCTCTCTCTCTCTCTCTCTCTCTCTCTCTCTCTCTCTCATATGCTAATAGCTTTCACACTGGTTTTAACTTTGAGACAGACTCTCCCTTTCTCCCCTCAGTCTTTCTTTTCTCTCTCTTCTTCTTCTCTCTCTCTCTCTCTCTCTCTCTCTCTCTCTCTCTCTCTCTCTCTCTCTCAGCCTGAAAATTTATATAAATCAGTTAAAATACAAGAAATGATTCAGAAGTGCAAAACAACTCAGTTATAAAAAATTCGTTAAGCATGGGTTTTACCCAGGCTGTTTGAAAATAATTCATTTTGGTCTGTCTATCACCCTACACAAACATTCCAATAAAATACCACATCAGATGGTCAGTGACTTATCTAAACAGAAAAATCAGATTCCTTGTAACACAGTTAAAGATTTAAATGACCATTACAGGCCCATCATGATAGCTGTCAAGATTACACACAAGGCAGATAACTCAAGGATATTATAAGAATTGAGGGCTATTTAATGAAATTCTTAGTTTATCAATCAGTGTATGCTTATCTGTAATTGAATCTGT
The DNA here is from genome assembly GCA_029721355.1 of Tegillarca granosa. Lineage (NCBI taxonomy): Eukaryota > Metazoa > Mollusca > Bivalvia > Arcoida > Arcidae > Tegillarca > Tegillarca granosa. The sequence continues at coordinate 27,811,682 of CM056596.1, forward strand.
GTTTCTAATATCCAGGTTTGATACCACAACATATAGAACTGAAGCTTATAGCATACATCAGATTAGCAGTGTTTACGGAAGCTTAAATGAAGGGGTTGGTGTTTTGGGGAATCCACCATTAGCATCAAAATCTACAAAATTATAGTAGGAATTGGAAAACAAATTAAGATTTGAAATTTTATTTTCTCTGAAGTTTATTGGCATTGTAATCTACAAAATTGTAGAAGGGGATGGAAAAAATTTCAGATTTCAAATTTTATTTATTTGCACAGAGAAAGAGAGATGGAGATTAAAAATTTGATTCCATGCATTACAAAAGTTCTGTTTATTTTTCCCTGTAACTTGGATCTGAAATCAAGTTACTGGTATATCCATTCTCAGAGTTTGATGTGCCATCCTGTTTCTTTTTTTTTTCCGCACTAGATTCAGGTTTCTGAGGTTATATTTTGAGATGTTTTATATATATCTTTTTCATGTATGTATATTATTTATTATATATCAACTTTCTTTGTGATTAAGCAAGCATTAGATCATGGGGCGCACTTCAGTAACACATCTTAACTTGGGTTTTTTTTATCATTTTTTCGACAGATTTCACAGCTGCTGTTACGTAATCAGTTCTGACAGATGTTCATTTGGCGAGATTTTGCGGATTATAAAAATTGTTTATTTTTGTGTCATTACATATATTTTATATTCATTAGTGAAATGAAAAAATGACTTCAATCATTTGCCGATAAATATTATTTTTATGCTTAGAATAATAAATTAAACATTTAAGCAATTTTTTTCTTTTTCACAAATTACATAATGATTTTTTTTTTGCATGATTTAAATTACAAGAACTAAGGGAGATAATTTGTCCATACAAGGTGTACTAAAACCCTTAATTCTATCCAACTATGCCATAAATGAAAATCTAAAAGTGATCATTCACATTTTTTTTAACCTAGATTTTTTCTATTGTTGTCATGCTCTTACAGAATTTTTGTTTTTCTGGAAAAGTTAGATATATATTTAAATTTGAAGTAACAAACATTTCTCATATTTGCCTTCAATTTTAACCAACATTTTTTAAAAAAAAAAAAAAAAAAAAAAAAAAAAAAAAAAAAAAAGGCCTTAAAATATCTTTGTGTTAAAAGTCAGAAGAACAAAAAATATTTTAATTGACCACTGTTTTTAATATGTGAAGCTTACATAAGGTTGTTGCCAAAGTTTGGGACAACACAGTGGGTTCAGAAACTTTGTTCAGTTGATGCTTACAGGGGAAGTTGCCAAAGTTTGGGATAAGAAAGTGGGTTCAGAATTTTTTTGTTCAGTTGATATTTACTGGGAGTATAGTTGCCAAAGTTTGGGACAAGAAAGTGGGTTCAGAAACTTTCTGTTTAGTTTATTTTGCCTTTCAGCAGTCTGAATCATCAAAGTGGAAAAAGTTGTTTATTTCTGGCGCCAAAAGGATATTTAAAAAAATTGGTTTATTTTTAGAAAAAAAGGCATGTTTGTTATTGAACTGAGAACAGAAAATTATAATTCTTGGTTCTTTTGATAAGAAACTGTTGGATATTGTAATTAATTTGATAAAAAGTATAAATAATTGATAAATGACGCACATCAGACATACAGACAAATGTGTTATTTTGTTCTGATGCCAAGTAGATGTTAAATCCCATGTAGAGAACTCATCTTTTGAAATGCTACCATAAAAAATATTATTTGTCGATAAATTCATCAGAAAATATGAAATATCTATATATTCTTCTCATCCATATCAAATGAGTTTTATCACTTTATTCTGCAAGATTGTTTGAATTCGATTTTTTTTAAAAAATTACTGCTGGTATACTTGACTTACAGAAAGGTTTCAAATCAAAATTTGAGTTTTGTTTTCTATGATGTCTTGAAATATATCATCATGCTTTATATTTTATTTATTTTTTTTAGTTCAATCTTGAACAATTTCAAAAAAAAAAAAACAAAAAACAAAAAACAAAAATTCATACCAAAATTTCATGATAAATCGAAAAATATCCCAACATGCAATGCAACTTCTTCTTGTATTTTAATTCAAGTTCCGTGCTTAATGTTTGAATACATTCATCTTAGTTTGCAGCTATGATTTAGTGAATTTTTTCAACATTTTCTTTTTAGATCAAGTCACATTCATACAATTCATTTGACTTATTGCATAGCCAAAAACAATAAGACGTGACCTGCCACAACTTATTAAGAAAAAGAATCGTTAAGTTAACAAGACCATATGTTAATGAGGAAATTTATTTTACAAATAAATTACGAGTTCAATTATACACATTTATTCATATTTAGTATTCAGCAGTCAATCCCATGGCAACACGATATTATCCAATTTGGGATGTCTATTTTGACCGGAATGTAAATCCTCTTGTAATTGGGAAGATTAGTCTGGCAGACGGACAGATTTTTATTTCTGAATATGTCACACATACTAATGAATTATCATATTGGCTTCAATTTTTCATACAAATAGCTCACCTTTTTAAAAAGCTTTTCTCTATGTTCGCACAGCTTATTTTTATTGATTTGAAATATACTATAATGATATTGCTTGAATGTTGAAACAATCAAATACATGTATTCATATTTTGGTAAAAAGTTTCTAATATAACTTGAACAGGTTAAGTAAAAAAGCCCCTTTTATTGGCGTTTTTGAAATATCCTTTTGAAATCAAATTTTTTTATACACCTTTGGGCAAATGACCAATGTATTTTTGAGTGATCTGTCCCTAAAAGTGCACATTCATAACATTGACCAGGTATCTCCATAACTTGGGTCAAGTTAAGTGATAGAAGCCCATTTTAGGCATCTTTGGAATATAAAATCCTTTTAAAATAAAAATGTAAATACACCATTGTGCTATCAAAAGACAAATGATTTTTGAGTTGTCTGTTTCTAATAAAAGTGCCCATGCAGGCTACAAATGCTGGTTCTCATTTCATTTTTTACAACCAGACACAAAACCAAACAGATCATTATCAATGTCACCGGAAAGTCATTTCTTTGTGGAAGTATTGTGTCTGTTAAACATAAATCACAGTCGTAAAGAAAATTAAACACGAGACAAAAATGCTGTGATGCAATTTCTGGCTGTGCAAAAATTGTGTGTTACACCATCTGGACTTGCAGATTCCATCGATGTTTTTTTTCTTTCTTTCTTTCTTTCTTTTTTTCATCTGAAAAAGATTACAGTGATAGCTTAAATATGCTGGCATACAATTTCTTGTCAGTTTAAACTTTTTGTCCTTTTTGCAATATTTTGGTTTTTTATCTTTCCAAATATATATGGTAAAACCTAACAATCAGGGGCTTATTTTTAAAATCTTAGTCTTAAATCTTTATTTAACAAAAAAGTGAACTTTTAAAAGCTTTTCTTCAAATAATTTAACAATTCGATAGCCATATAACATTAAGAGGGAGGTAACTTTGAACTGTCTGTCATTTCATTACTACAGACTTGCAAAATTGTCCAAAAAAAAATAGAGAAAGATAACTGGACCATTCCATTCTTTATTTATAGATTAAAACATAAATGGTACTTATATTACATGGCATTTAACATAATGTCATGCGATGTACATTACCGTGGTAACAGTAGTCACCAATGGTGAGGGTAGTTATATGACATTTGTTTTGTGGTTGTCATTCATTAGTTTAATTCCCTTCATTAGAATTTCTCGGTTTGTAGTACAAGGACAAGTTATTTGCAATTATCATCATTCGAGAAATAGAAATTTTAAAGACTTGTGATCGTAAGTATAAAGTGGCTAAGGCAGTAAGGTTAAAGCTATATTTTAGACATTTTATAAACCACCAAATCTTGATCCGTTAATTAACACTGGACTCCAACTAGAAAGACTCACTTACATGCTTCAAATACTTGCTAATTAAACTTGTAAGTTTGACACCTAAGGTGCTTAGTTAGAGTAGAATATTGGGTGTAGGTTTGTTTCTCTCTCTCTTTTTTTTTTTTTTTTTTTTTTTTTTTTTTTTTTTTTTTTTTTATTACTTATATGGAGGCAGTTAGTTTCTGAATGGTGGAAGAACCTGAAGTGCCTGGAGAAAACCACCAATGTTCAGCATGAGAACTGAAAAATTTTCTCACACTAGGATCTCCCCAAGTGGGATTCAGACTTGGATGATGAAAGGCACTGTGACCTATATGCAAGTAGACCACTTGGTCACCAAGGCCACCTGAAGGTGCTTTAAAACATTTCAATTTATAAACAATAAAACCTGTGTAATTACTAAAGAACACCTATTGGAACTTAGAAATATGGACTTTATAGACAGGTGGGTCTGCCCAAGTGGGGTTCAAATTTAGGTGATGAAAGGCACTTTGACCGGTATGCAAATAGACCACTTGGCAACTGAGACCCCTCGAAAGGTGCTTTAAAAAATTCCAGTTTATGTACAATAAAAACTTTATAATAACTAAAGAACACCCATTGGACCTAATAAATATGGACTTTATAGACAGGTGGGTCTGCCCAAGTGGGGTTCAAACTTAGGTGATGAAAGGCACTTTGACCGGTATGCAAATAGACCACTTGGCCACTGAGACCCCTCTTAAGGTGCTTTAAAAAATTCCAGTTTATGTACAATAAAAACTGTATAATAATTAAAGAACACCCATTGGACCTAAGAAATATGGACTTTATAGACAGGTTGGTCTTTATGTAGAGGTCAATCTTGTGGGTTAAAATATTGAAGCAAAGGGACTTAATCAAACACTGGTTTTAATGGACAGGTGATATTTAATGTAGAGGTAAACAAGAAAGCGAGATTTATTGGATTTTCAGTTTTTATATAATGTACATGTACTAGTTTCATTTTATCTAAATATTAACTACATTAGATGGTAATAAAAAATCTTTTCCTCCCAATAACTTAGTATATGGAAAACTGTACAAATCATATACATAAATTCTTGTTTTGTCAATACAAAGCACTTATCTTGCATTATTCAAAATTATGCCATTAATGAAGAGTTTTTAGACTTGTGTCCCATTTCTGGAATCTAAATCTATACAAGTCATTAGCTGATATTATTGTTTCTATGGTAACCAAAACAGAATCAATTTGTTCTTTTAGTTTTCTCTCTCTAGTTGCTGTATTCCCCAAGAGTCAGGGTTTAGGAATATATTTTTCTTGTTTTCAAAACAAATATGTGTATTTATTTAGTCCTCGGCTTGAGGTACACTAATGGAAAGTCCAGATACTTATAATAACTTATCATAAAGCCAGGGGTCACAAAGGTCAAATGGTCATTGATATCATCTCTGGTGAGAAAAGTTAGCAAAACTTGTGGGAGTTCTGTTCCATCATTAATATAGCACTTAGTTTGCATAATGCATGAAGGTTGCATATTTTACGAGGAATTGTCCCAGATGTTGATATTTTATTAGTTGTATCATCAATACCGATTTTGACGATTCTGAGATCAGCCATTATGATGTCAACCTTACACAGTACATGTAGCTGCAGTTGCGTTTTTGTTTCTCGTTTATCAGGTAACGATCTTGTAGTGCATATATATAATTTAGTTTAAGATTGACGCATTCAAGTAAGTGGGCTACTTCACATTAATTGGCGATTTTGCATTTTGTTCTCTTGTTCAATAATGTTTACTCATTTGATTGGCATGCACTTAAAATTATTGAAGGAAATGCAAATTAAATTCCTCGTTTACAGAAAATGCAATCTGGAGTGTGATTGCATTTAATAAGGTTTTAATTCTGATGTAAATTAAATCTGTTTATTGATTTGACTGTTCCCTTTTATTATAATCATTATGCTTCTGATTTTAAAATACATAACATAAAATGTCAATTTCCATACACATTGCACTATTATTTCATATTACAAAGAATTTTTATTTAAACTTAAAACAAGCAACTTTATGTAATTTAAATTTTATTTTACTTTTATCATCAGTCATGTTATTAATCAAAGTATATAAAAGATAAAATAATCGTAAATTATTTTAATTAAAATGTAATTTTTCTGGAAAATTATTTATTTCATTATTTTTTACTTATTTCATATTCTATTTCATAAAAAGCAGATTGATAAAAATTGTCCTACAGAAAATTTTGAAAATTTTATTTAATAGAAATTAAAAACTCTGGATTTTGACATTCTAGTGAAAAAATAAGGGAATGAACTGGTAAAATTAATTTCAAGGGTCATAATTACTTTTATTTGAGTTTTAAACGAACATGACACAATTTATTGCAAGGTCATAGAAAATTTCTGTGTCAACCAACATCAGCATGATTTGCTATGGTTATATTATATTGTACAGCATTTAGCATTACATTTTAATATAAATTGCATTTATATTATGCAAAGCTGGCTTATAACAAATATCCTGAAAGTTGAGCAATTATCGGATATTGTAACCTGTTGCATTCATCACTTAGCGTTAAATCACTGTTTACAAGAAGTTGTTGTTTGTTGTTCCGACATTTACAGCTTACATATTAAGTGCTGTTATTATTACCTGTTCAACATCAAAGATGGCACCCACCTGTTCTTTACATTAATGTTACCTTATTAAATGTCAGTTATGATTAGAACATTGGCTGTTACATCAAATGTGTTCTGGTGCATATAACATAGCAATCTGTTATCAGACTTGCTTCCTCATACATATCGGATGCTTTGACTTCATATGTATCATGAAAATAATTACCTGTTATTTTTATGCTGCTGTTGTTGCAATCATAACCACTTTTGAACATGTTATTGCTGGCATTTAAGATTCACTACAGCTAAAAAGAGAGTTACCTTTTTTAATTTACACAACAGTCCTTTCTATAACCTTGGTGCTTTAAGGGCTCCAAAATAGAAAATTTTGGGGATTTTCTCTGAATATGTCACCCAACCTCTTTGTTCTGCCAAAATAACGACATGAAACAAGTTAATAAGATAGTCACAGAATTATGGAAAACCTTGATCAGAAATTTTAAAAATTTGGTAAAATTAGAAAAAACTTGTATCAACTTGAAGATACAATTGAGGAAAATTGATAGATATTGAGAATTTTTTAAAACTAATGCTGAAACATATGGTGTACAAGAGGTAATGCTTTTTTTCCCCTTTATTGCCAATTTTGCCCAACCCACCCCCCTATCCCCCCATCTTCTCTCAATGTGGTACCTCCATGGCAAAAAATTTAGAATTTTTAAAAAGTTTTTAACACCATGCCAGTCAAACCAAGTGCTGAAAGCTGTATTTCTTCTCATTAATTTTCAAAACAAACTTTGTGACAGTATGTATAACATGAGTAGTCAACTCCCCCAATCATCAAAGAAAACGACATGGTTTCCCACACATGTTAAAACCTTTTTTATAGTCATTTTAAACACTTTTGTTGATGTTATAGTCCCTGTAGGACCAATTAGTCAAGATATAATCTGTGACCTTTCGACCCCAAGACAGGTTCTTCACTCAAGGGGATAATTGCTGTATATTTTATAGCATTTCAAAAACTTCAAAACTTTGTTTTTTTTTTTTCTCTAACACATGCATTTTTAATCAGCTGGCAAAGACATGTGCATTCACTTATTCAGCTTTGTCCCTGTTTAAGCATCATTTTAAGGTTGTTTAAGTTCTTAAAATGTTTTTAAATTTGACCCATTTTAATACTGAAACTCGTTGTTTTATAGAGGGGGCTTAGTGGACAAGTTGTCTCAAGTGCACACTTACAGATCATAGTGCCTCTCACTTTCTTGAGTTTCAAATCCCACTTAGGCAAATCCTAGTGTGAGAAAGTTTGTTAGTTTGCTTGTCAAATGTCAATGGTTTTATGGTCACTTTGGTTTTCTCTACCATCCCACAGACTGCTTGCCACAATATAAGTAAAAAGTATCTTGATTGGAGTGTAAGATACCAACTCAACTCTTTAGTTTACAGACCTAGATTATCTCCCTTGTCACATGGTTTTGTTATTTTGACAAACAGCCTAAAAATCAAACTGTTATATGTTTGAGGTTTAGCCAAAATTTTATCTTGATTTTTGAGGAGAAAAAAAAGGGACATTACAATGATACAGCTCATTGTTGAGTGATTTTTGGCATTATTTACTTAGATTTTCTGATAATTGAAGGTTAAAAAACCTTCTTTATATATATATATATATATATATATATATATATATATATATATATATATATATATATATATACATTTGTTATAAAAATTGATGTATCTAAGCCCACTGTGAAAGATGTGTTTTATAAATCATCATTTATAGAAGTTAGTTAACAATTTTTTGTATATGAGAGATCAAACTTTTTTAAATTATTTTTTTTTTGTAAACAACACAATTTTTTGCATTTTAAATACCCTTTTATATGTGCTAACATTTAAACGAAAAAGGGCATTGCCATTTCTATTGTGTGTCTATAGGTATAAAATATATTTTGGTTTAAACTGTGTATTTGCAACATTTGAAGTTCACAAAAGTTTGGTTGGGATGTTTTTAGTAATTTTGTTTGGGATATGTCTTAGGCAGGTTTTACTCCTTGCATAAATTGAAAATTATGAAGTAATAAGGCTTCTATTTTACAATATCAGTAATTTTCTTAGGAGCAATATCAATGTAGTGCCTTGGTGGTTCAGAGACAGAGCATTCCTCTCAAAAGTGGGAGGTTGAATGGTTCACTCAGTGGCTGGGAGTGATATACTTGTCTGCAGCATACTGATTCTATGACCTAGCACTTTATAGACATCCTAAGTAAGGGCTAAAACATGGCTGAAAATAAAACACACTAGTACATCTCAGACAAACACAAAATTGTACTAATGGATTACTGTTAATAACTTTGTTGTCATTGCCATTAGCTGCAGAGTTGCTGATGTGATGTAAAACAACATTACAACTAACCAACCCAACTTTATCAGTATTTTAAGATCAATAACTTTTCAATTGGAAAATTTATTTTCACTTTCGTGAACAAACAAAGTTTGTTTTTTCAATGCACTACTAAAAATAAGGAATAAGTCAGTCTGCATCTTACACATAGTTTTGTGGCGACTTTAGGTTTCCCCGCTAAAAAACATCTGTTTTTAACATTTCTACGGCTGACATTATGTTTATGACACAGTTCAAGTGATGCTAGCTAATGGTTTATTTTTGCAATTGCAAGTCGGAATCCCAAACTTTTTCTTGGCTGATATGTCTATCTGATAAGGTTTTTTTTAGTGACATAATTGGCCTGGCCATATGTTTTACAAACTTTATCAGAACGATGGTGCATGTTGCAGAAAGATTGCACTTGCTCAGATTGCAGTCATCCTGAAAAATTGCAGAAAATTTTGCAGACAATGTCAAAAGAAAAAGCTGTGCATCAGTTTCAGTAATTTTTGTTTTCTAATCTGGCAGTTTCTGTAGTAGATAATGAAACACTATCATTTTACAGCTGTAAAAACAGACGAATACCTACAAGCTATTTTTAGATGATGATCACTTGACCTTAGGTATAACCTCGTTGATTTCAATGTATATTTCATTTCCTTTTATTTTGTAACATTTCGAGTTTTTATGAGGATAGCCTTAGGTATCTCTGCTTGTTAGCTTATTCGATTCCATATTCATTTCCTTCAACTTTGTCAACATTTCTGATTGTATGAGAAATTTTCGAATGCTGATTTACATAAAAACAGAATCATTTTTGTTCAACTTAGGTAGCATACCAATCTATTCATCTATTATTTAATAAAATTCCTGGTTTAAATAATATGATTGAAAATATATGTCATTGATTTTGATAACCCTTTGATATCTATATTTTACCTCTTATTTTGGATTTTTTTCTTTCTTTCTTTTCTGTTTTTAATTTTTTTAGGCAATTGGAATGCAGACTTAAAAATTGATACATGTTTAAAATTGACCTCAGGTAGCTTACTGATTTCTATGAATAATTTTGCAACATTTTTAGTTTTATGAGGCAATTTGAATGCCCGTTTAACATATATACATGTTTTAAAAACAAGATAAATTTAATGTTATCCCTGGTTATTTCAATTTATTTAAAGATTACAACTTTATCTACTTGTAATATTATTATGTCACCGGATGTCTGCTTTTAAGATTTTCTTGGCAAAAGGCAAATTTTTTTTTTTTTTAAAGAAAATTTTACTAAAAAAAAATACCACTGTATTTTGACTCTCTTTAATATTGAATAGTTTTGATAAAATGTATAAAAATATTGAAATGTTTTTGATAACATTTAACCCAATTTTCTTCTTTTTTTTTAAACTTCAGACAGCTCAAATGAATTTTACTATAGAAAAAATGTAATTGAATGAGTTTTTAACCCTTATTAATGTCAAATTGTTATACTTATTGGTATCTACCATATTTCAAATTACACTGAGAATTTTAAGAACCATGTATTCCTACTTTATGTTTGAATTGTGTTAAAAATCAAGGGAGATAACTTGATTTTTGAATAGTCCCTATATCTTTTTTACCGGTCATAAAGTATTGTGTTGAGTACCTCTCAGTTGAGACTTACAACCTGATGATCTTTGGTTTAAAGGTTAGTAGCATCACGGGATAGATTAGGTTTCTTGAGAAAATCTTCCAATTATAACAATTTTCCTACCATCTGTTTTAGATGGTTACCTTTGGTTTGTTTGAGAAATCATGAGATAATTTTGTGTTTTTCAATGTGTATTAAAAATAGAAACCGCGATTAAAGTTGGCATTTGACAGTTTAATATAATCAATTAACATTTCAACAAACTCACGAGTTTTGTTTTTCTACTAAATTGTAAGAATGTATTTAAATTCTTGTAAATGGTTACAATTATTTCAGCATGCTGTAACTGATGTTTTTATAGTTGTTGAGGTTGAGATATTGAAATTCTTGTAAAGTATTTAGCAGCTTATTTATCTCAGCAGACATTTTACGTAATCACTAAACAATAATATTGTAATTCTTATTAATGGTTACGATAATTTCTACAGACTGCAAATGTTTTTTCCCACAATGCATTTTATTTCTTAAGGGGTTGGTTTATATAAATTGCAGGAATTTCTATAATGAGATGCCACAGTTCCCAACAGCTTTATTTAGCGTATGATGACATTTTGCTAATTAAGACATTTTTAACATGAAATTGATGGTGAATGCATCATAACACTTCAAAAATGTTCTGCTTTTCCAAATGAACTTGTAACAGCATCTTCTGCAACCATTTAATTGTGTATCTTCCAAAATCAGTTCACCTTTTGAATTTTAATGATGGCTTCTTCCATTCCCTAGTTTTAGGTTTGTACCATTAAAATTTTAGGATTAAAAAAATGTCACAGCTCCAAGTTTTCATCTTTTGTTAATTTGACCTTCGATAGTGTCTGGAGCGGAGATGTTGTGTACCGGTATTTGTAATACAAACATTTGTACCGGTAGTCTATTTTTTGTAATACCTTTCGCTTGTATTTTTGTAATATCCTTCGCTTGTAGACATGTGTTGTGTGAATACATTTCATTTTTTCCCATTCGAAAGGTCAGTATGTATGATTCATATGTAGATCATGTCCTATAACATGCAATTATAATTCCATGCATTGCATAACTTGAGGATTATCCTTAATTCTTTAGTTTTTGTCTATAATACAAATATTTTGTTTAACCAAGAAATTGTGTCAAGATTACAGTGTCTATTACCACCTTAGTGAGATACCCAATCAGACAGATCCTTTTTATGTAGCTGTCTGGGTAGCTCAGTGGTAGAGCACTTGCCTATAGTGCGGGAGGTCCTGGGTTCAATCCCCGGTCCAACCCTGCATTTTTTCTCCATCTTGTTACAGTTTGGTGGCCAGTGTGGCCCTCGGAGGTGGTGGACTGACATATATGCAGCCGTATAAAGTCCAATTTGGGGTGAGATTTCCTATAGGATCATGGGAAACTCAAGAATAACAGGGGAGGAATGTAGCGGTCTGGGTAGAGCACTCGTCTATAGTGCGGGAGGTCCCAGGTTCGATCCCCGGTCCAACCCTGCATTTTTTCTCCCTCCTGTTATATTTTTAAGACATAAACAGTTTGTTTGAAGGTCGTTGGTTGTTTCTTCCTGACACTCCAGTTTTCTCTACCATCTAAAAACAGACACACCCTCAATATAAGTGAAAGAATCTTAACTTGGGCATAAAACACCATTACCACTCTCCATTCCATTTTATATACATGGAAAACAATTTAGTCCTGCACAAACATAATGGGGGATCAGACAGAACACAGGTGGACCCCATTGCGAATTCCAGAATGTAAAATTATTAGAAATTCTTTGTCATTCAAGTTTTTTCCCAATTACCAACATATCCACTTATGTATTTTTATCAGATTACTACAGAAAAAAATGAAGAAAGAAAAAAAATAATAATGAAATAAAAAGAAAATATGCATAGAACAGCTGTTTTCTTTAATGTTTAAAGCATCTTGGGTTTTTTATTGTGATATGATCTAAAACACACAAACATACCTAGATCAGATAGTGTTTCTTATAGAACAGTTTTAAATCATGTTTTCAATCAACATGATATCAATATTGCTATCATCATGTAATCCTCGACATTCCAAGATGATATTTTATCAGGGGAACACACATGCTTTTTATATAAAAGGTGTTAAGAATAATTTGTTGGTTATCTATTTAAAATGGACATCAGCATTTTGCTTCTTGTGACATATAAGAGTTATATTGTATAAACCTGTCATTTTTGGTTCAGTATTTTATAATGCTCTTTTTGAGTTGCATTTTCATCAAGAAAAGCTTTACCAAGTTTATTTATTTTTTTTTATATAGAAAAAAAATAAAATAAGACATAATTTGTACAAGATTGTTTTGGAGTCAAAATTATGATGATCATTTTAAGTTGCTCTTTTCATCAAGAACATTAATTTTAAAATTTCTTTCTTTATTTTTTCCTCCTAAATTATTACCATATTGAAATAATTTTATTTTGAAAAACATTATATTTTAATAATATTGTCAAACATTTGGTAATTTTTTTTTTTTTTTTTTTTTTTTTTTTTTTCTTTTTTCTCGAGCTAATAAATATTTCTTAATAGAGACAGTAACCTGACACAATTTTTAGCTATTTTAGTTCACAAAAGGTTAGGTCATGTCAATTCATATTTTCAGTGTAAAATCTACTTCTGACTGCTGACATTCTTGAATATTTAACTGTCAGAAATTTTAATACTTATATTTTACATTTTATTTTGCATGAAATAAAGGAAATTGTAACAACCGATATTTGCATGGTTGTAACTGCCCACTATTGTAATTACCACTATTCAGTCATTTTTACATGAAATAAAAGTAATTGTAATTACTGGTATTGATATTTGCATATTTGAAATTACCCACAATTGTAAATACGCATATAAAAGTATTTTAAAGAAATAATTGGCTAAAAATTGTTTGAATTAAAGGTTTAATTCTGTTTCCCGTTAAAGGTTTAATTCTGTTTCCTGTTAAAGGTTTAATTCTGTTTCCCATTAAAGGTTTAATTCTGTTTCCTGTTAAAGGTTTAATTCTGTTTCCTGTTTCCTGTTAAAGGTTTAATTCTGTTTCCTGTTAAAGGTTTAATTCTGTTTCCTGTTAAAGGTTTAATTCTGTTTCCTGTTTCCTGTTAAAGGTTTAATTCTGTTTCTCATTTGGCATTGACAGCAGTGTTAAAGTGCTACTAAACAGAACAGCCTCTATAGACAGGTCATTACGGATCTCAAGACAAAGCGCATGGATAATTCATTATAACAATCATTTGCAGGATCCAGATAAAAAAACTTTAGATCCCTGTCATCCATTATGTAACGTCTCGTGGGTGCAATTAGACAATCACAAAGAAAAAAGCATGTAATTAAGATTCTGCTGAAGAATTATATTGATTCTGGTGAAATCGTCGTTCTCTCCGAGGTCTATCTGCCAAATTTGTCTGAACGCACTTTAGTGAGTTAGGGTAGTCTGCTTATTGTCTTTTGGCTTCAACTAATATCTTGGGATTTGACCGATTGCGTTTACTTACCATAATTAAGGTCAAAGGTGTCAATTGCAGTCACACATTAGCCAATTGATTTGGTAGAAAATTTCACACAATTGAAACTCTCTGCGGAAATGTGTTTGGGGGTATTAAACACTTTATGTCTTAGGAAAAGGATAAATGACGTCTGCTTCCAATATTTTTGTCTAGTATGTAGAAACTTAGTAATTATTTTGCTCATCTCAAAAATAAATAAATAAATAAATAATAAATAATAAATAATGAATAAATAATGAATAAATAAATAAATAAATAAATAAATTTTAATGTCACAATGGAAATCTAAACATTCAATCAAATGATGATGCCATTTTATAATAAAATGTGAATTAATGTGCCATTCAAACATGGCCAATAATTCTGATGCTAACCATAAGTGATTGGCATAGTACAATTGAGACCCAGTAGTTGACATTTCAGTTTTTGCAGATAAATGATGAAAGGTCATTTTTACGACTTTTTTTCCAGTGCTTAAACAATTGTTATGTTCTATGTCCCAGAGTAAGTTTGTGGAAATTTATCATTTAGTAACTTAACTCTTTAAAATTAATTGTAATGTACTTGTATCTTTTCATAACTAACTTTTAAGTAGTGGTAAGAGCCACTGTGATCTGTGGCTAAGCTACATCCTTATAAAGTACTTTGTAGCTTATAATGCTTGTTACTGGAATTGCAGCATGAAACCAAACTTTAGTGTGCAGTTACAATGCATTTGATCACTTATATTTAACAGCCCCTAACAAAGTAAGGACATAAAGAGATAAAGACTATTAGTTACTAATACTCTTCACTAACTCAGACTCTCGGGAACTTGTTGGATTACTCCACTAAACAAAGGTTATCGTGTTTATACACTAAATCCATTACAACAATTGGTTTTATTTGTATTTAAACAACCGTAATATTGATGTGGTAAACATTTAAATGTATTTCTTTTGGGTATTCTAATGAAATTAATGAATGAAAAACTAGTTCAATTAGTGGGCTTTGATGTTGGCAGGATTTACAATTAAAGAAGGTTTAATGTCCTGCATCCAAACATGTATTTTGAAGATGTGAAATGCAGCATTAAATGGAAATGTTACATTGCTTGATTGAGAGGTTTTTTCCTTCTTCTTTTGTTTCTTTTTTTCTTTTTTCTTTTTTTTTAATTTGATACTTTTGTCACTTTTACCGTTAATATCACACAATTTTCAGGGGTAGATCAGTTCATGATGTAGTTTTAGTAAGGATTATTGTGTAAATTGTCTCGCTACATCCAAGGTAATTTGTAGTTGTTTTTTTTGAAATAATTAAAGTTTCAGCAGTATTTCTGTCTATTTTTATGTTAAGCTTTGCCAAGAGTCTTGTTTTGACAGAAAAAGGATGAAAAAATATTTATAAAATTGTAAAAAACGAGAAAAATATATTTTTTTTTAAATTGAAAAAGAAAACATGGAAATCTGGATGCCAATATTTGGTCCACATGAATGATTTTTAATTTTTCTTTCAAATTTTGAAAACTTATATTGTTTCGGATTTTTAAAAGTTAAAATTTATGTCTTATAAAAATCAAGTATCACAGTTTTACTATAAATAAAGCCAGAGACAAATCTGAGCTAACTAACTGTGAAAAACTGCTGAAAAGGATGGGAAATTTTGAAAATTAGTTGTTAAATAATAAACTAGAGAGAAATTAGTTAATCAAAAACATATCTGAATTTCTGTAGTATATGATTGTTTTATTATAAAGTAGTGTGGGGTTTTGTAAATTTACAAAAAGAATGAATTTTAACCAAGGACAGATAATCAGTTTGCTTACCAATCTAAGGGAGGTAATCAGTTTTACTAACCACCAAAGAAAGATCACATTCAAAGGGGGATAATTACTTTTTATACCATTTATAGTATATAGCTTCTTTATACTGCAAGGGGTTTTAATTAATTGCAAAATTTGCTTTTAACAGGTCTTGTGAACAGTAGTCTCAAAAAAATAATTTCTTAATAGTGGGAATTTTGGTATGCTTCTTAACAAGGACTGTAATTACATGAAGAAAAATAGTATTTATGTACTGTTTGTTTTTATAGCTTTGTCAATTTTTATTTAATGTAACAAACTAAGGGAAGATGACCATTATTTTTATGTTAAATGTTTATTATCTAACTTTAATATTATATATTATATAGTAGTCATTGTCAATTACTTGTGCTGCTAGTTTTAAGTACTACATTCAAACCTCCAATTATTGCCACCATTTTGATGTTAAAAGGGGGCGTGGCAATAAAAAGGGGCATTGACAATAAGTCAAGGGAGACTTATAAACAAATACATACAAGATCATAATTTATCAAGAAGTATTTTAATGAGGATTTACTGTGTTTCATTTACTACTTGTAATTCGTGGCAAAAAAATGTTTAAAAAACTCTTTAGTATGTAAAAAATGCTTTGGATCATGCTCATTATGTAACTCAGTTAGACAAGGTAGATATTTCTTTCCTAATACATGTATATTTTTTTCTATTAAATCTTGCGTATAGATGAAACGAGTAAGTACTATGTTGTATATTGTGTATATTGTGTATAATTTTTGTCGTAATTATAAATTGCTTTAGTTGTTTTGCTTGGCAGCTCCCAAAAATTGGGATACGGGCTTTTATTCTGCTTTTGTAACTCGTACATGCATTACCAATATCAGAAACTGAAAAAGTAAAAATACACTTATAACCCCCATTTATTTTGGTTAAAAAATATTAGCAATCCTTCAGAATTCTTCAGAAGCAGCTCACTGATATTTTGGCCGAATTATTGTGGGCCTTGGTGGGTAAGTAGCTGGGGCTTTTGTGGCTGAGGGGGGGGGGGTCTAAAGTGCAGGCTTATGGGTTCACTGCTTAGAATCTTTGACTGTTTGACAGACTTTAAGTTTGCTATAAACCAAAGGTCAATGTTTTTATCTTGGCTACTCTGGTTAATCTTGTGCCAAAAAATTAGGCATATTAACGGTCCTGGATTAAAATTACAAACCTTTTAGCTCCATTATGCTGATATAAACAAGTCATCCAGAAAGGGAAAAAAAACTTGTTTCAAAATTCAGAATAGTGGTCAACCAAGATCAAAGCAAAAGCAATGAAGCATAGCTGGGTCCAAATTTCACTGCCTGAAATAGACGCTGCTCATTGCTATAGTCTGATTATAGACTGTGTAACAAATATCCTAATGTAATATGGGAGCCTCGGTGGCCGAGTGGTCTAAAGCGCACACTTACAAATCATAGTGCCTTTCACTGCATGGGTTCGAATCCCACTCATGACAGATCCTAGTGTGAGAAAGTCTGTCATTTGCTTGCTGAAGGTTGGTGGTTTTCTCCAGACACTCTGGTTTTCTCCACCATCCCAGAACTGTCCACCTTGAAATAAGTGAAAGAATCTTGACTAGGGCATAAAACACCATTACTCCTATTGTAAAATGGGCTGTATTTTTACAACTTTTGTACCTGTGATTAACAATGTACATCTGTCAGGTAGTAATGCATGCTTATGGCTTTACATATCCTCACCATGTAGTAATGGACAATACCAATGTTACTGGTCATTTTTTTTTTACATCTTTTTTCAACATCATCGTCTGAGATTCACAGATGTGCTTGTTTTATTATTGATGGGATTTCCAATATCTTTAATATATCTGTCTACAACTTGGTTCAGGGGTGTTGTAGAAAAAGGCATATATATATACACGTGTATATATATATATATATAAGTAGATAACTTGCTATCATATCATTTTTTGGATTCACCAAAACTGCGTGCGAAAGGCTTGAGCAAGATGAAGATTGATGAAAGCCACACAAGAGTAAAAACATGTAGTATTGAATGCTTTGAACTGAATTGATAACCAGTATTACGTTTAAAGATACCTTCTTCAGATACCTACCACACATGATTTGATATATATTTAAGAGGAATGCTTTTTCAATCATTTACTTAGCTTAAAACAAATAAATAAAACAACAGCTGATTTTAAAAATGCAATTTTATCCCATTAAAATTAAATAAAAACTGTTGAAACAAAACACAAATTTCTCACCAGATGAGGAATGCAGTAAATCTCTCACTACCAGTTTGTATATGTTAAAGTTTACATAAATACATATGTAAGATTTTTGTGTTTACACGTGTATTTTAATTTTTTTTTTACATCTTACTTCAAGATGTCTCTTTGAAGGCAACTCTCTCTCTCTCTCTCTCTCTCTCTCTCTCTCTCTCTCTCTCTCTCTCCTCTCTCTCTCTCTCTCTCTCTCTCTCTCTCTCTCTCCTCTCTCTCTCTCTCTCTCTCTCTCTCTCTCTCATGCTGCTAGTTTGACACATTTTTACACAAAGAAAATTCCAAAATCTAAAATAATACCTCGAACACAATTCTCTCTTTGTTAGCTGTTTTTTTTTTTTTTTTTTTTTTAACTTTTAGCTCTATTCTTTTTCTATCAATTATGAAATATATACCATATAATTTACTATTTTTCATTCCCATTCATATGAGTTACATTATATTTTTTTGTGACAAAGAAAAACTGATTCATCATCTTAATTCTTAAGACTTTTGGCTAATCAAGTTACCATGAAGAGAATTACATCACCATGCATGTTACAATATCACTGATGTGTGCCTTCACACAAAAAACGCAGGATATCATATGTGTTAAAGACTTGCCTGGTTCATTTTTTTGTCATCAAAAATGATTGAAGTTTGGCTGTATTGAATTACATTTATTATTGACTATTCACAGTGTTAATTTTTTTCCTTAGTCCAGAATTCCTACCACAGATATTGGGCTTACAACACAAGCCTTTTTAAATTACAAAAAAAGATTATTATCTTGAAATAGAGTGCATATTTAATTAAATCCAGTCTTTAAAACACACACAAAAGATAGTGCTTGATTTTAATGTCTCTTAAACCTTATATATACCGCAATCATAAGAGATGGAGTTATTCAGCAGCTGAAAAAAAAGAGAAGAAAAATATTTAGATTTCTTTAAAAGATTTTTATGAAGGTAGGATTTTTTATCTTTATGTGATAAAGGAATTACTTCAGATGCTTCATGTCCCAATGGAAGATATCCCAACATGGGGTCGGGGAGAGAGATATGGTCCCCCCAACTGGTGTACTTATATACAGATATACAGATGTATATACTAGAGTGATAAGGATCTCCCCTTAACATGTTTAATCGCCAAAGACAAGAATAGGAAAACATAGGCAAGAGAGAAGATTTGAAAGGTTTTGATCGTGTTTCGCTAATGCTTTGGGTCAGAGAAAAATTCAATTAGCCTAGACCTACTGTAAAAATGAGCAAGATAATACTATGCACTGTTTTTCATGGACAAATAAATTTGCTGATCACAGCTGGGATGTTAAGATGTTACTACTGAAAAATAAAAATATCGGGGTTTGTGAGATAGCACCAAGAAGGCGTATTTTAATTTGTGATTGCTTCAAGTAGATGTACATGAACTGACATTGTGGAAGATAATATTTACATAGTCATTAAGACAAGAAGGTTGCTGTTTGACTCTTATTAGGAGTTTGACTCGATGAGACGCAGTGATGAGGAAAAAAAGTCATCAATAGAGGAAATGATTCAGTCCACTGTTACTTAGGAAAAAGGATCTAAAAGTACATACTTTGTGCTAGAAAGTTACTTTATGACCATTCCACTGTTACTTTGAAGAGGGTATCTTACAGTACATATTTCAGGCTGGAAAGTTACTTTTTGTCTGGTTCACTGTTACTTTGAAAAAAGTATTTTATGGAACATATTTCAGGCTGAAAAGTTATTTTTTGACTTAAAGTATTTTTACTAACGTTAAAATGAATGTTGGTACTGTTTTGTAAGAAAAATTGCTTACTTTAAAACAAGTTGTAACAGCCATCAGCTCAGGAGAAGGTTTTGTCACTTTCCTTTAAGAAAAGTCATTTTCTGCTACTAAAGGAGTAGTTGTGATACATGATAGACAAGTTACTTATAAAATAGCCTGTAACTGTGAAAACATCGTTATTGGTACCTAGTTACTGATGTACTAACAGATGTTATAGTGTGTGAAATGATTGATGCGGTACTGTGATAATTATGGCAGAACACCTGATTTCAAGGCAGTGGTAATAATTTCATAGTAGTGGATATAGATATTTATACACATGTATATAAATTAATATTATGTTGGAAACTTACATATGTATATATATATATATATATGTATATGTATACCGATAGGTGTTGTAATACACTTTAATTTCAGATTGGATGTGAAAGGTCAAATTATGTGAGGTGTAAAAGATCTCATCTTATCACAACCAAAAGATTGGATAAAAGTCAACGAGACCGAAGTTTTTCTGTTTTCATTAGCAGATTTTTTTTCCGTTGCCGAGATAATACAAAAACTTGGCTCTCATTGTCAGAATTTGCTTAATGATTACGAGGATGGCTGAATAGCATATTTTTTTTTATTCATTTTCGAGTTTCATTGGAAGAAAGACAATATATATATATATATATATATATATATACGGTACATTTATACATAGATATATACATATAAATATATATATATATAAGTATTGATCGTGGCTTATTACCAAAGTTCGAAGTATTTCTGCACATTGATTAAAAGTCTTGGAGATATCAGAGGCATTATTGGAAACACTGACAAATACATCACCATTGGAAATATACATCACTATCGGACAAATATACATAACTTTCACTGGATACTGAGTTAGTAGGATTTATATAGGATAAAGTGGCCATATTACAGAATTTTTTTTATACAACATGGTATCTCAGATAATTTGTCAGTTGAAAAAAAAAAAAAAACAATTTAACACCTCAGATAATAAAATATAGTGAGATTTGATCAATTTTATAGATTATAGATTTTGACGGAAAAAAGCATTACCGATATTTTTTTTTAATCTTGAATAATGAATTATTAAAAACGATTGATTGAATTTCAGTTTATGATTTTTGGTCCATTGAAAAAAACAAAGTGTTTGTATCCTGAATAATTCCTTACATGTAGATAAAAAGTGATGAAATTTTTTTATTTGTTATTTCACCGTTTTAATTTTCTGAACAAAACATTGGAATTTAATATGTTTGGGATAATATTTATGGATTAAAGTTCAGTTAAAAAAATTTAGAGAGAAAAAAAAAATCTTATGTTTCAAGAAACAAAGTTAAAAATCTTCAGTTAAAATTTATATTGATGGAAATACGATCTTGATTAAATTTTATTGGACATATTCATAAATGGTGTGTTTGCCTTCATCATAGACAGGAGATGTATACTTAAATGGAAATTATATATAAACAGAGGTTGTGATCGTAGTATCATAGATCTGCATAATATACCATTCTATGTATAGTTTAAAGTATAGATTTTTGTTAATGTGCAACGATAAAATGATAAAAAATGGGATTATAAACTGAAATGACTTTTTTTACCTTCTTTAATAGAGAGAACCCAAGGAGACAATTACACATTACACCTTTACAATCAGAATCAATATTCGGATTACAACATTGTGTACTTTCAATTTTTTATCTTTAATATTGAAGATTACTGCATTGAGTGTTTCTCAATGATGGTGAAAATTTTAATTGCTCGTCGCTGCAGAAATCTGTAGATGTATCAGGTGTTTGATTAATAGTTTAAACGATGATTATTAATTGAGAAATTGAATCAATATCTATTATATGGAATACACATTTTTTGACCAAATATTGACTGTTGTTTTTCTTGTGCAGGATCACATTCATATCATATTTACTACAATTATAGTGTAATTATCACAAGTTTAATAGCTAGCCCACATGTAATGACTAGTACACTAGGACGGTGACAGGATCCAATATATATATTTTTGTGATGATTTACTGGTAACTTGGATCAAGTTTATGTCATAATAATATTATCATAGTACAGTTAATCACAGGTGTGTGTGTGTTTTTTCCACATGTAACAACAACAACGACACCCTGACCCCGACCACAAGGATTTGAAAATGCAGGAAAAAGCTGAATATGAATCACTTTGTGATTATTCTGCTAATGAGGGATATATGGTTTGTATATAAGTCCATCTGTATGTATGTCAACATTAAGTTGATGTTTGTTAGTCCATGTACACATGCTACATGTCTCGTTCATTTCCATGCATATATACTGTAATTGAGACTTAAAAATTAATGTGCACATAAATATTTCTATTTCTGTTGTGAAATTTCTCTTTTATGTAAAAAATGATTCATTGTCTATATCCTGTCCATTTTGTGTACATGCAAGTATACAGGTATATCATTATAAAGACTGTTTCCTGTTTTACTTTTTTCAAAATTTTTAAGATTAGCATATTTGTTTACAGGTATTTTAAAAAAAAAAACTTGTCTTCAATCTTTGACTCTTGTAGAAATTGAAATATTTTGTAAATCGATATGGTTCAGATATATACACTCCCAGGTGAAATTTAAAGAATTTTTAATATACATGTATACCGTTACATCTATTTTTAAAACTAGCGATTTCTCTCTCATGTCATTTGAATGGTATGATATAATGGGTTTTTTATCTTTAGTAAATGTGCATCATGGGATTTTTTTGTAAGAACATTTATTTGCTTATAGAGAATAAATGGGGATATATCACACCAAGAAAATCAACAATGAGGGATTTCAGAGAGTGCAAGAGCATTTACACTTTGATAAAATTTATTACATGAAAGAAAAACCTTTTTTCTATAAACTCACAAATAAGTAATCTTTCCCAGTGTGCAATTTTCTGTGGTAAATCCCGTTAGAGTTTATATTGATAAATACAAGAGTTTTAATGATTAGAATTAAATACCTCTCAGTTAGAAAAAAAATGGAACTATGGGAAAACAAAGTTATAGGCAGCATTTATTTAAATCAATAGATTTATAGAGTAGCCTTCAAACCCAAGACCCCTCACTGTTTTGGGTTCGACTCCAGTTGACATTAAGCGAGAAAGGTTTTTTCAGTGTCTTAGGGCTTTTTACTGGTTGACTTGGTAACAGTGTGATGGACCCAGATGTCTTTGATGTTTGTCTGTTACGTTGCATGTGAGTGCACTTGCACCCTAAAGGTCACCATTAGTGCTAGTACAAAGCAGATCTGAAATACTTCGTAAACTCATGCACCGCATGAACTTTTAGTTTGAATTAATCTTTTGAGATCAATGAGTAACAGTTTTATTGTCCTGAATATGCGAAAAAAAAAATTTACTGATTAGGTGTAAAACAGTATTCAACCAATCAATCAATTATGAAGTCAAAAGTTTGTTTGTTTGTTGTTGTTAACTTAAAAAGTTTAAAAATCAATATACAATGTTGTTTATATAATTTTTTTTTTTTTTTTTTTTTTTTTTTTTTTAAAAAAAAAAAAGAAATTTGAAAACATTAATTCTAGGAATTACTGGTTTGAAATGTCAAACAAAGAGGCCATAAAAATAATGAAATTGAATGCATGATCATTAGTAAGATGCAATTCTTTTCTCATCTCGGAACAGGTGCATGTTGTATTAAAATGCAAGGAGGTATTATAATCATTCATTTTTCCTCGTATTCTTCTGTTTATTTGAATCAAAAGTTCATTGAAAAATGCATTATTGAAACATGTAATCCTCATGTGAGTCATATGAATTAAAAGTCTCTTCATTCAGGAGGAAATATGTGATCGCTGTACTATTTGTCAAAGACGTGTTACACGAGAACATTGCATCACTGGACTTTCTAATTGTTATCTCGAATTAAAATCCTGATAATAGATGGATACGAGGTTCCGGAATTCTATTGTTATAAGCTTGATCAAAATGGTTAGTCATCGTCTGAGAGGCATTCAGGGAACAACCGTACAAGCTCTTTTTCCGAGATTATTGAATCTATAATTGAAAAATTTCCTGTTTTAACATCATTAATTATATTTATTTTATCGTTTAGTTGATATTTAGCATAACAAAATATTTGCTAACATCCTTTTATTAAAATATTGATATTGTTGGTCAAGGACTTTTGAGAAAAACGGAGAAAAATCTATTTTTAAACTTTGTTAGGGATTTCAATATTCATGTGTTAATTGAATTGTTTTATTGATTATGATGTAACAATGAAACATTGCTGGACTATAAATGAGTATGGCCTGGTAATATTCGGCTTATTAAGGTCGCTGGTTATATATAAAAACGTCCCTCGTCGTAGACAATAAATGATTCACTTCCTTCTATAAATACTTTGCACTGGTGCCTTACTGCCTCATGAGAAATTTTCACATTGATTTCTCACATACAGTCTGTAAAGCTATATATTTATCAGAAAAAATAACATATTGCATCTAAAATCATC
Organism: Tegillarca granosa; assembly: GCA_029721355.1. Taxonomy (NCBI): domain Eukaryota; kingdom Metazoa; phylum Mollusca; class Bivalvia; order Arcoida; family Arcidae; genus Tegillarca; species Tegillarca granosa. The sequence goes on from CM056596.1 coordinate 27,836,163, forward strand.
CAAAGATAATTGTTATAAATATATACATATAAATATCCAAATGTTTCTGGAAATGCTATGCTCAAATGCAAATGCAAACTTGTTTTTTAGGAAATTTAATCTGTATAATGATATTTTATAAGTCATTCTCTTCCGATTTTGTAGATTTATTATAAATTATATGAGAATTTATATCTTATTCTTGAAAGGTTTCAAATTTAGCTTAATGAAGACATTTCTACTAAATCATCTTTATTGGAATCTCTTTTGTCTTTATTGGAATTATTTTATTCTTTTTTCCATGATCAAATAAGTTTATGAACAGTCCAAAAGGGTTAAAATAAGTGGTTTATGATATAGGGGATTAAAGAAATAGGTTTTTTTTTTTTTTTTTTTACTTTTTAATTATTATTTTTCTGAGAAATTCAATTATCTTTTTCTACAAGTTGCATTTAAGTAGGTAAAGATTTTGTGCAAGGTTTTAAATCATCTTTAGTGACAATTAATGTAGTGAATAAAAAACAAAGCACCAATCGACATTACTTCTCTTGGGTTTAAGTTTTTTTTAGTTTTTTTTTTTGGAGTATAAATGGTTTTGATGTCCAACACTACATTCCTTGTGTTCAAGTTTAATTGGGGAATAGTTCTGTTTTAACGGGAAAAAAAATCTAATGACAGTAATGGTTATAACACTGATATCATTACAAGGTGTTGGAACCCAGATAAAAGACATAGCCAGAGTTATCTCCCTTGGATTTTAGTTAGTTTGGTTGCTGGTGGGATAGCAATTACCTTAACGAAAGTTTGATTGATTGGATGATTGCTTGTTTGTTTGTTTGTTTGTTTGTTTTGATCATATTGTTATCATGACCAGTGAAGAAACTGGGTGTTTGAACCTAGATAAAAGTCATAATCAAAGTTATCTCCCTTGGAATTCAGTTAGTTTGGCTGTGACTGGAGTATTAAAATACCAAAGGAAAAGTTCTAGTTTTAAACTTGTAATGAAAAGAGATGCCTGAATCAGGGTTAAGTTTTGGAAGATAATGCTTGATTATCCGCATATCAAGTAAACTCAAACTATGCTAAAACAGAAGGCCTTAAAACGAGTTTATCACCACACAGTAATCTGAAGTATTCATGCATAAATGACTTAATGACTCAGGTTTAGAGATTAAAGAACAAAGAAATATTTCATGCATAACAATGGTCATTGTTACTGCATCTGGTGTATTGTAACAGAAATTGGGTATTAAAAAATATGGTATGAAAATAAATAATGAAATGTTGACAGTTTAATCCAAAACAGAAAAAAAATCTTAATTTCATAACTGTTTTTCTGATATTTCACAGAGTTCAAAGTAAAAAAAAAATGTATGAATTGTTGCCAATATTTTAGGTTATAACTCAGTGGTTGTCATGGAGGAAATATTACGAGATAACATGATGGATTATGGGAAGGAATAATGGATCTTGAGATTGCTTAGATACGAAAATTGAATAACATGGTGTTAAAATAGGAAAACATAATGATACAGAGGCTAAAACTCAAACATTTTAATCTCAACTTTTATATATTTTTCGAGTATTTATCAAGAATATGTAACAAAAATGATTGATTAAAAAATAAGAAATAAAAAAGAAACATTTACACGTGCACAATTTCCATCATTTATATCAAAAATTGAAAATTCTTATCTTTGAAAATTGTTGAGAAATGAAAATTGTTATCGTAACCCATGAAATATTGCATAAAGTAAAAATGGCCATGAAAAATTATGCAAATTGTTCTGTTCCTCCAGACTGCATTTTACATTTGTGGTACTACTATTGCAAAGGTCTGGGAAAAAAAACAACAAAAATTAACATATATAAATTGAAGTCTTTGTACATGTATATCAATGGAGTCTTGGTTTTTCTCGATTACATTATGCCACCGAAATAAACTGAGATAAACGCTGAGCCGATAAATAAGCCTTTTAATTTTTTTTTCTGAGTACATCTTGAATGAATAAGTTTTTCAATTAAGAATATTTCCTGTCTCTGAATCAGGTCTTATTAAGTGCTGATAGTGTAAGGTGGTGAAAGGAATACGTGAGCTCTTGCATTAAGATACATATATGTCACAATATTTGACTGAACTTTCTTGTACTGTTACAACTCCTAAGATAACGACTATCAGTTTGGTGCCCTTAAATGACTGGGAAGGTTACCAAATTAAAACGCCATATGTCTTATTTTCACATAAAACTGTGTCTGGTCACCCCTCTATTAATTATACAGCAAATTAATCCTGGGGTAATCATGGAATTTATAAGGAAATTTAGATGCAGATAATAAATTACTCTTCTTAAGGATAAATTTTATCTATTAGATGTGTGTTTAGATTCGATTTACATCAGCCATTTAATCAGTAAGATTACATGCGAGAGTAATTCTCTCTCTCTCTCTCTCTCTCTCTCTCTCTCTCTCTCTCTCCTCTCTCTCTCTCTCTCTCTCCTCTCGTCTCTCTCTCTCATAGGCCAGTTTTAATTTGAGAGACCTCTCTCTTATATGCCAGTTTGATACGTACACTACTTTTTACTTTGAGTTCTCTCTCTCTCTCTCTCTCTCTCTCTCTCTCTCTCTCTCTCTCTCTCTCTCTCTCTCTCTCTCTCTCTCTCTCTCTCTGGAAATGCTTTTTGAACACAGTGCACATGCATATAATCTGTTACACTTTTAAAGCCTTGTGCAAAAAAAAAACAAAAAAAAAAACAACCAAACATAAGTTTTCTGCTTGTCCCTGCAATAAACTCAAAAATCAAACAATGGAGTTTTTCAAAAAGCACCATGACTGCCATACAAATGAAGACATAAAAATTTTCTATGACCTAACAGTGTGCCAAAACAAGATACCAGGAGCATGCAAACATCATGGCCCCTATATTTACTTATATTTATTGGTTTATATGTAAGAAACAGAGAGATTGGTTAATCAGTAAATTGACCGGAATACAAACACTACATTATGATTAGCAGTAGTTATGTTAATAATCGTGATTATAGATACTTACGATTACTCAGTACAGTAAACAATGATTACTTAGATACATCATACTATAGATATTAAGTAAGTACTTTATATATATTCCTGCCCCTCCCTTTAAAGATGGTTTCTTATCATTTTAAAAAAATCTGGAATTTTTGTAACAATATTCTTTATATATATATATATATATATATATATATATATATATCTATATAACAACTTTTGAGTTGATTTGATTTTTGTCGCCCAGCCCACCTATCCCAGGTGTCATTATTATCACTATCAATTTTAAAAAACAGTAACTTTTTTATATCAATATTCTGATGTATTCATTATTAAAACTTCTGATTTGATTGGATTTTTGTAGCCCATCCCTCATAACCCAGGTGTCGTAATTATTGTAATCTCTGGTCATGGATATCTGAGCATAATCAGATACACAGAGTATGTTTTTTGTATACTAGGGCATGATGGTCCACTTTTATCAATGTATTACTTTAAAACACCCCAAATATTTATACTTATATTCTGATTTGTATTTATGAAGAAAATGGACTTTGTTGCCCCACCCATATGTCCCTGATAGCATCAGCATCGTGATCTTGGGTTATTGATTTCAGATGATACATCTGCATGAATAATTTTATTTTATTTTATTTATTTTTTTTTTTTTGCCTAAAATTTTAATATATTTCACTTTCAACATCTAAACATTTTGGACTTTGCTTTGATTTTTTAGTCCCACCCACTTATCCTGGATGTCATCGTTATCATAATCATAAGGTCGTTGATTTCAGAGATCCTTGTTTTTTTGTGTGTGTGTAACCAGAGCAAGATAGAAAATCTCTATGGATATATATATATATTTTTGCTATAATTCTCTATGATAATTTCTCCTTCTTTATTATCTGATACAATGAAATGGTGTAATAATTTCGAGTCAGCTGCTTATCAATTTTTCGAAAGAAGTAAGAACTAACTAGGATAAACAGCTGCACATTCTCTTTTTATACAGCAAATGACTGATTACAATATAACGTTTATTTGTTGTTTTGTACATATATTCCGTAGAATTTCAGATTTAGGAAAATAATTTTTGCTTACATTTGTTATTTTTTTGTTGTTCTGAAATACCATGAAAAAACTGGGTATTTTAGATGATTTTTTTCACCCATACTCAAAACCCTAGGTGGCTAGTTGGTCTGAGCATGCCCGGGTTGGAACCCCACTTAGGCAGATTCTAGTGTGAGAGAGCCTCATTTGCTGAAGATAGATCATTTTCTCTTGGTACTCTGGTTTTCCCCACATCTATGAACTAATCGTCTGGCTTTAATTGAAAGTCTTCACTTGGGCTTAAATAATATTACTTCTGTCCACTTCCCTCCACTCCTATAGGCTTACAAATTTCTCTTTCATTTTTTGGGGACATCAAATTTAGTATTTGTGAAGTTTTCATGTTGTGTTGAAACAAATTCAAGACAAAAATATAATTGTATTCTTTAAGACCCTCTAAATTTTTTTAATTAATAGAAAGAAATGGAAATTTACATATAATTTTTTTTCATCCATCCTTATGTGTAATTGGGCATGATCAAACAAAAGATATTAGCATTTTTTTCAAGTAAAAATTTTTGTTTACTACCATGGAAACTAGAATTACCAGTGATCCCCATGAACGTTTAAGAAAAAAAAGATTTCATGTAAAGACTTAATGAATCTCCTGAGAAGAGATGTATGGTAATATATAGGCTAAATATAATTTTATATGATTTTTCATCCTGATTCATTAATCAAGATGGCGTGGTTCTAAATAGAGAAGGGGGGGGGAGTTAGGATTTGAGGAGTGCATAATTGAGTTTTATGCAGCAGTCAAGATTCTTTGCTTATATATATAGGTGGTTTGTTAAAGATTGGTGAAGGAAACTAGAAAATCACTCTGCTTCAGCAAACAAATTAAGTTTTTTCATGATTTGATCAGTCTGAATTGAAGTTGAAATAAAACAATGAAAGGTATGGTAATCCATAAGCCTGCACTTTTGACCACTTGGCTACCAAGGTCCCAAAAAAAAGAGGCAGAAGTCAATATGTGAACATAGTGACTGATTACATGTAAAACTTTTTTAGGTCCTTGAGAGCTAATTTCAATCACCATCAAATCATAAATCATAATGGCTGAAACTTGTAAACAGTATAATATTACAATAATTCTGTATAAGTTTACAAAGTGATTCATAATTCCAATATCAGCCAATTTTTATCTGCAATATGCTCCAGTTTTATCAAAGTTCTGAATCAGTGAAAATTGGACGTTTAATCATGATAGTTTTAAGATTTATATATGGCTGCCTGATAACGTCTGCTAGTCCAGAACTGTTAAAACAAATATGGTACACAGATCATGATGATTCGTTGTTAGGTGAATTCAAAGATAAAGTCTTGTAAAATTGTCTTGTTATTAATGGCTGTAAGTTAGGTTTGCTTGTAAAACATGGCTGCTGTCTGAATATCATTGGTTGCCATGGTTTCTGGCTTGTAAAACATGTCTGACAGTCATTTTCTTACTATGATTTCTACTGATAAGAATTTTTTGGATACCATTTTATAAAATGTGGTTTGTGGAATATCGAAGTTTAGTGTCCATAAACCTGAAATCAGAGTTTAAACGCTTATTTTGAGAATGTAAGGTTAAAGGTGATTTCAATAAGACATTGGACTTAGCAGATGACACATATTGCTGTAGACATTGGCACCAATAACTGGATGCATTCTGATATAAGTGAAAAAGGTTATTAGTGTCTGTAAAAAATACATGGAGATATGAAAATTGATTTCAGTGATAAGAAAAATGGCCACAAAAATATTAATTCAAAGTCAGATTGTCTATTGCTGCTGAAGATTATATTTTACCTTGCTCCATGTATCTGAAAACAATTTGTCTGCTTTTGTGATCTTGATGTGATGTCAGTTAATCAGTATTAGTACTTGTGATTGATATCATGTCAGTAAGTCAATAAGTACTAATGATTGATTCATTCTGTTTTCTCTGTTAAAGTACCAAAACAACCCTGCCATTTTTTGTTAAGTGAGACTCATTCACTGCAAGTCTCCATTGTACATCATGTTAATCAGGCCAAATCAAAAGTTTTGTTAGTTTTCAGTCATAATATTATCCATTGAACTAAACTTTTGTTTGCCTTTAATACAAACCACTGCTCCCATTTTCATTTTAATAAGTTATAAAATAAAAGGAATTGTCAAGAAACAATGCTCTTATGTCTTTTAAAGCTTACAAAAAACACAACAAACATAGTTCAGGCCTAATGTCAAAATGAAATATGACTGTATGTATTTATGTATATGAAATATGTATCGATTTGTTCGGAATGATAATGAATTTCCGTTATTTGTCTTGGACAGTACTAAGTAAATGCCAAATTGGTAAGGATACTAGCATGAAATTAATTGTTTTGTTTGTTAATGATCCATCATGAAACTTATTTGTGAAATGAACATGATGAATGACTGTAGGAGAAATATACAATCATTCTTTTTAATAAAGACACCATGGAGTCGTTAATGGGATGGCTACTGTACTAAAAATAAGTTTCCTGTTTTTATATACTATATGTATATTGATTGCCATGGTGATTTAACCCTTTAAGTCAGAATGTCTTATCAAAATTGATAACAAATTTTGAAGATTACCATAGAAACCATTTAATGACTTTGGATTGTTTTATGTCAAAAATGTATTCCTTCTCCTGATCGACAAATCAAAATATCTCTCTATTAAAAGATTGAATGGAATTCCTGACAGTATCTTTTGACAGGTTTCTGAATCATCCTCAAATGAAAGGAGACTTTACATGTTCATCATAATAAGCCTTTTCTTTCTTTTCATAATGTTTTCATTTTGACATTTTCATAACTTTATCGTGCTCTGTCAAATAAGTAAATTTGTACAACATAATTAGAGTGTTGAAGATTAGAGTTGTCAGAATGTTATGTCCAAAGTCCAGAGTTTAATAGCCAGTGGTCAGTATAGATTTATTCTTTTTAATCATGTTTAATGGTTGCTTCATCTGTGTTCTTGATTGCATTTCAGGGGTGATTTTATAAACATATATTTAAAAATTATAGTAAAAAATTTACTTTTCTTAAATGTTCACTTATCAACAAATTTTTGGATTTAAGACATACTTTTTCATGATCATGAGACAATGAAATTATTTTTACATAATCAAATTTAAATTAGACATTTGTTGTAACTGGAAGGCTAGGTAAAACATTGGATTTTCACAACCCTACATTGGCTTTACAAAAATCATCTTTTTCAACAACAATTTTTTTCAACAAAGCTATAGCATCAGTGGAGACTTTGTGACCCAATTATGTCTCTTAAATCTTCCCTAACAATTTTTTAAATCATAATACAATCTATTTTTAATTAAAACTTGGAAAGTTATTCCACCACCAAAAAAAAAAAAAATAAAAAAAAAAAAATAGAAATAGAAAAAATAATGAAATTATAAAAAGAAAATTGAATAATTCACTTGATAGTCGCTTCATTTCCTATTTGCTGAAGAGTGTTGATTATTTAGCAAACAAATTCAGACAACCTTTTGGTATTTCATCCATCTAAATCATAAAAATCTATTAATATGTATAAGATTTTTTATTATATATTTAGGATGTGTTGTGAGAGCATTCTTATCATATCTAGGAAAATAATGTTCCATTATCCTAGAGAAAAAGGGAAAATATTTAGTATGCATGGTCATTCTTGGTGGTTATTCCCTTGGTAGAATCTGATTTCTATTTTTCGCCCAAGTGTTAAACACTTTCATATTGTAAATAATGTCAGGTCATACTCGAAAATTACATTTCCTTTATTTAAATAACATCAATAAAATCTAGGGATCTCAATTGTAATTCTGATTGACATAACTGTTATACAAAAACATTGGTATGGAAATGAGTTATGAATTCCGAATTAACGATGTCATTTTATTGGATATTTTATCAGAAATCAGTTTTCATAATTAGACCATGGAATCTGACATGAATGTGACAATGATGAAACTGTGTAAACATTTTAATATCGGGTTTTTTTTCTCGGTGGAAGAAAAATCGGAATTATGATAAAGCTTCTATATTATCTGTCATGTAGAATTTAAAGAAACATTTTCATGATTAAAAAATCTTGTAACTTTAGAAGCTTGAAAAGGATATTAACACAGTAAATCGCATTAGTTATTTTACATCATTATTTTTTTTTAAAATATTAAGATCTGAAAGATTTTTGTTAATCAGCCGTTTTGATGACATTTATCCATGGTATCAGGCATATCATTGCCTTTTTTTATTGGCAGTTTCAGTTAATATTATTGTATAATTCGTTATGAAATAACTATAGGAAGACATACTGCTCTATGAAGTTAATTCATTGCAATTTGACCGCTGTAATAAGATTGTAGAAAGTATTAAGTTCAATCACAAGTCACTTGTGTCATATGATTTTCGTTGATGCTTCTCGATTTAGTTTGTACATATTATGGTTTAGGTCAGTAGCCCTGTGCTTTGGTATATCAAAATCAAGCTTTACTGTTATAGATTTTAAAAAAGAACACAAGCAAGCAGTGAGTTTTGACATGCTTTTTAGAATTCTATTGCTATATTAAGCACTCATTGAGCAGACATTGCCCAAAGTTGGTCAGCTAGTGTTTGACCACAAATTCCTTTGTTTTATAAATCTCTTGCTGCAGTTGCATGTGTGGTCTCAGAGCACTGGACTTATTGTCCACTGCACCTTTTTTCCAACTTTGCTCAAATCTGTCTTGGATGCAAGTATAAGAAAAAATGTCATTTTACCATTACCTGCTGGTTGCTGGAAGTAATGGTTTTCTCATGGTGCATTTTTGTTTCATAACAGGAAAAAACCAACTCTACCGAAGTGAAATACTCATGCAACCATATAATTTATTTTTTCACCAGTTAAGTCCAGTAATTTTCTAAAGTGCACAAACCACTATGTTGTAAGCAAAATTCACAAAAATGTTTTTAAAAATTGGAAAAAAGATTAAGAAGGAAAGATGATTCTAGTGATTAATATAAAATATAAAAGTTGTTAAGAGGAAAAAAAATTAATTGCACAAAAATGTTTTATTCTGTTTAATGAATAATGCTGGAAAAAAAAATTTCCTCATTGAATTATGTAAAATGATGTGGTCACAAATTGAGAAAGCTTAAAAAAACGTATAATATTATCTGGTAATGTAATTAATTAATATCTGGTAATGTAATTAATTATTTGATTATGATCTTTATTACATAATGATGTTTGTATATCAGTTATAATTTAGTAGTAATTGCCTTTTTTTCTTTTACATCATAACATTTTTATAACGAGTTTGTTTTTTCATGCAACAACTCTTGCAGATATGTTCATCATAGTTGTTTTTTCATACAACAACTCTTGCAGATATGTTCATCATAGTTGTTTTTTCCTACAACAACTCTTGCAGATATGTTCATCATAATTGTTTTTTTCATGCAACAACTCTTGCAGATATGTTCATCATAGTTGCACATGTATGTACTGATGGAAGGACTGGAGTAGAAATGTTAGACCTCGAGTCAAGATTTTTTTTACTTATTTAAAGAACTGACATTCTCACACTGGGATTACTCTAAATGGGCTGGTCAATGACACTTTGATCAATTAGTCTGCATTTTAGTTCCCTGTTGCCCCATATGGGACGATTTATAATATTTTTATATTTTCTTTGCATGCAAGATAATAAGGACTATATTGTCCTTTTGTTTATAGAAGGTTGGTGGTTTTCATGTGACACTCCAGTTTCCTCCACCATTCAAGGACTGACCACTTTATTAGAAGTGAAATAATCTTGTCTGAAACCTAAAAACTATATAACTTATCTCCACACTATAGAACTAAGTTCAGATTTGATTGAGCAAATAAATAAATTTTTTATAAACTGAAAGAATTTTCGAAACGATAAGTCCTAAAATACATTCATTACCAGATGGGATCCTTCAGATGAGACCTTAAAAACCGATGCCTCATGTCATGGCAAGCATGGCACATTAAAGATCCCTCCCTGCACATTGCTCTAAGGGCACTGCAAAGGTCAAAATTTCTGCCACTTCACATATAGATAGTGATGTCTCAGTATAAGTGAAATATTCTTTACTGGGACGTAAAACCTATTCAATGCCTATCCAAAGTAGTGACGTTTTTCCGTCATTTCTTCACAGTATGTCTCTATGTCTGTTTACTAAAAAATTGTAGTTCACTTTTTTTTCGCTATGGCTTTTGTAAAGTGCTTATTTTTTCAGCTCAAAAGATTTATGTTTTAGGTGGAAGTCAGACTTTTTTTTTAACTTTCTGTGAAACCATATTCCTATCATTTTAACCATATGGTTTTTCAGGATCATAACCCCAAGAATACACCTGTTCTACTATATATTTCTTTATTTTGATCTCGGAAACATAAAGAAAAGATAACCATCACTCTAATCTGTTAATCCCCTGAGATAATCTACTAAACTTAATGCTCTCAGTGACTCAGTTCGTATAAATTTTACTTTCTAAAAAATTTATTGTGATATCCTTATCTAAACTTATAATTTATTGTAAAGTGTATACATTTATATTGATCAGTTTTAGAAGATATTTGAAATGATGCCAGTTTTATTATATAACCAGAAAATTTTATTTATTTTTGTTGTATTTAAAGTAAACAAATGATAAATCAATTAATGATGCTGGTGGTACATATATTATTTCATTTTTATCATTATTATAACATTGATTCAGTGGTAGATGTATTCCATGACTGTCTCGTGATCATTACAACCATCTACCAGAATACACTAACGATTTTTTTTAAGTTTAAAAATAACATGTCAATGAAGATGTCGCATATTATTTTTAGATCAAGTTTGATTTTTGTGGAGAATAAAAAAAACAAGAGCAGTCACTTATGGTATATATTGATTAAAAAGAAAATCTACATTGATCATTAGCTTTTATGTACAGAAGTGTTCCATTATTTTCCAGCTTATTTGTAGATTTACCAGACATAATGAACTTCATAAAGGACTTTATTCATGTATTTAGGTCAATTTTTAGAGTCATTTCTTAAGACCAATGTCGTACCAATTGTTTAAAGCATTATTGTATAAAACAGCAACAGAATGCTTTATTTTGATGGTTAAAGGAAAGTTTTTTTTATCAAACTCCAATAAAATTTTTTTTTTTTTCTTTTGTATTTCTCTTAATGAAAAGAAAATGAAAATTTTAAATTTTATGTTTAAAACCCACCATATTCTTTTTTACAACATGTTTGACAACAATACTGTCTTGTTTTTATAAAATCCCTCTTTTGTCAGGAGAACTCTTCTGGGTTAAAACCTGAACTTGTGTAACGTCTGTTCATAATGTCTAGTTAATGATTCCACAGAGTTGAAGATTTGTATTTCCTGTATATCAGTACATACACACTTAAATACTCTGGTAATTGCTGCAGGTAGATGATTCCAACAGACATAGGTATTTTCTCACCTTTTGCTCGTAATTACTTGACATAGTACAAGACATGTTTTGAATTACAGCGTAAAATAATTCCTACTTTACAAACAAGCATGTAGAATATGTATATTTATTACAAAACAAAGCTTCGGGGTTTTATGTAATCATTTTTGACTAAACACCTGTGTTATACAAGTAATAATGAGATTCTATGGAATTCTTTAGATGTGTAAAGAACCTAGATGATCGAGATTGCGTTGTCGGTGAAATTGAGAGTTTGCTTTGTTACGAGATGAAAGAGAATAACATTATGAAGGAGAAAAACGTTTTTTGTTAAAACAATAGAGATGTTATTTGAGAGTATGTCCCATTGTGCGATAAAAAATGGAAGTAGTGTTATTTGCACAATGGAGATGTAATTTGACTATTTGTTGTAATGTTATATAAAAAGGAAAAAAAACGAAAGTATGGTTATTTAAACAATGGCGTAACGCTGCTAATAATGTCAATAAATTATCTCTCCACCATTTACAGAGATGAATGTTTCTATCAATAAAATAAAACTCTCTCTAAAGCTAGAAATGATTTGTGAAAACTAGAAATTATAGTAGTGCTATGGTATATTGAAGTAGGTTTGATTTATTGTTAGCTGCATAAGGGGTTCCAGAATGGAGATATGGCATGGTGATGTAATATTTTCTGTAGTATCAGTAATTTGCTAAAAATTCTTTATTTTTCTGTATTTTTAGGCACATGTTGTCGCTGCATTTGAGCAAAGCTTATCCAACATGACTGCTCGGTTACAGCATCTAACAGCTACTGCGGAACAAAAGGTGGGTTTTAATTTTCTCAAAAATTTTAGAATCTCATTGCTCGATGTTTTGAATATTTCTTTAATTCATCATGTAACAGTGTTGCGTTGTGGTGAGGCATGGTTTTTTAAAAATCTTTAGGCTAGATTTTTCTTTTCAAATTTGATTGACTGTCTGTAAAAAATACAATAAAATGTATGAAACTAACCTTGAGCAGTAAAAATTTTAAACAAAATGAGCAAAAAAAATTTTCTAATATGAATTTACCTTGAAAGACTAAATTTTTAAACAAAACCCTGGAGAATTATGCATTTAACAGAAGTCTGATTTTTAATTAATTTTCTAACTCTTCTGCATATTAATTAATAGACCAATGGAACGCAACAAAAAAATAAAGTTAATAATAATTATGTCCCAATATTCAATATTTCTACTAAAGCGGAATGTCTGTTTTCATGTTGTTTGATCTTTAGATAAATTGTCCCTGTTTTTAAAACTTTTATCGATTTTTATTTTTACATACATTTTTCATTACATACTAAAAAAGTGTTTTGTCAGCTGAATGTAATTTGGCATTTAGCAGGTTTTTTTGAGAAGGGGAAAATACTGTTTCCAATTGTAATCACATTGTTGATTTCATCAGTTTATTGACAGCAGTTTACAGCACTTAATCCTTGATTTCACCCATTCATTGACAGCATGAAATCAACATATCAGACTGAACCTTGAATAGATTCAGCTTTAATTTTATCTTTGTAACAAAAATTACATAATCATGTCAAAAGTGCCAAATTTTTTTATTTTCTTATTATTTTTTTTTAATCATCAATAAAAATTTCATAATACTGAAAGATCAGAAAAAATAATTTCTGGTAAAGTCCTCACATTATTTGAACGATGATTTTTCTCTCACCTAAGCATGTTTCAAGCTAAATGTTCATTTTCATAGTCCTTGATCTAGAATTGAAAAGAAAAAGTACTGCTTTTCAGGCTGGTTAAACTGGTTATTGAAGCAAACTGTTGGCTTGAGATACTGGTGCTGCTGCTCGAAATTTCTTGCATTAAGTACAATCTGATTTGCTGTTTTTTTTAATAATCAATATTTTAAGTTCTGTAATGTGAAAAAAACCTAATTTTGATGTTGTGGGATGCAAATTTTGGAATGCAAATCAATTATGTGATATGATTTTTATTCACACCGATTTTCATTACCATGGAAACAACTTTTAACACAAACTGACCTAATGTTGTATGTATTAGTATACTGTCCAGAAAGGGGAAATAATTCAATTATCAGACATCCTTGGGGAAATACTGAGGGTAATGATCTATGATGATGTATACTTATTTCTCATTGGTGAGTTATTCAGGATACATAGCAACCCATAATATTCTGTTATACATAGAATATAGCTTTTAAGTGAAAAATGGTACATTTCACATTATTGTCAGTTGATTTATCATTTAAATAAATATGTATTCTCTGTAAAAATGTTTAATCTCTATAAGTCTATATTTTCAAGTCATTTATTAAATATTTTTATGCATACCATAAATTACTTATTTCTATTAATGTACCAATTCATCACTTTAAGACTATATTCCAAACAGAAACATTTTGGGAGCTTAAAATTTCCATTTTCGGGATAAAATATGTCAAAGTTAGTATTTTGTGTATTATTCAGTATTCTTTGCTTTTGCTATGAAGCATTATTCCTCTGAGGAACTTTTTTTTCCAAAATTAAAAAAAAAATAAAATTCAAAAAATTGCTTTTAAGCTTTTTTATGCTTTTAGTATTTTTGCTTATACTTTATCCTTTATTTTTTTGTCTTTCATGGTTCATTTGTCATTTTATGATGTCATTTTTTTCTGTAAATTACCGGGTATTCAATTTTTATATTATGTATGTTTATGATATAATTGTTCATTTGACACTTTTAGAATTTTTTGTCGATTGCTTAAATGATTAATTGATCATTTAATTAATATCTACTATATTCATATTATGCAAACATTTTATAAATGAATATAATGAAAATTAGAATTTACTAAAAGTTAAATTTAAAAAAAATTTATTGATTTATTTAAAAATAAAAGTTAAGCGTTGGTAGCTTCTTATTTCAATGTGATAAGTTTAAGAGTACAGATCGAATTATCGGACATTTATTTTCAAAGTGATAATGCTTCTACTTAGCAAAACACTGGTGCTTTAATGAAATAGGACATTTAAGATGTATTTGCGATTTTAGCACCCCATTTCGATACCTAGGATTATGTATATACTCAGAATAAGATAAACAGTCATTAAGTCAAAAACGCATTTTCACAAATGTCACGGAAACTTGGGAAATTGGTTCAATTACTTAGAAGAAAATTGTATTTTTAAGCTTTAAAAAAGAATGTGTATTTCTCTTTGGAGAATTGAAGCCAAATTAACTTTTATTCATTCTAGCAATTTAATGTAACAAATAGCCTCAAAAGATTTAATTCATTGAAGCCCTTGAGACTCCGATTAAGAAAAAGTTGTTTTTCAATTTGGTTCTTTTAGATTTGTTTAAGAAAAAACTAAAATTTCTGATATTGTATCTTAAATGTCTTAGAAAAACTTTATACTATTTGCTATACAAGAGAAAATCATTTGCTAGTTGTACTCAGAGATATTAAATAATCAGAAATTAAAAAAAAAACAATAGACCCTTTCTGAGACTGACTTTTATATATGTGATGCATCGTGACATTTTTGGCTAAAATGAAATCAACATTTTATCAATAAAAAAAAATGATGTTCAAAATATGTTGTTGTTGTTGTTTTTTTTTTTTTTTTTCTTTTAATGCAATTATGAGCTCATGAAGCCATATTTCTATCCACAATACCAGCAAGTAAAATAAATAATTGTTGAAACATGTAATGTTGAATATTTTTATACCAGAGATCCAGGGATCACAATTATCGCCTGCAATGTTTGCTCCAGTATAAATGGCAACCACACAGTGGCCAGTTAAAAAATTGTACAATGTTTTGCTGGTACCTTATCTCATTTTTGTGAGTATCTCAAATTTGCCGAAAAAAGCTCATTTTGGCCAAAAATGTCACGTCCGTATCACGTATGTTATTGCATGCCATATTTACTTGATGCTTTATTAATATTTTCATTTTTGCTCCTCTTTACCTTCTGTCCTCCACCAATACTACTACTACCTGCTACCATCATGTGACTGTCATGTGACCTAATTGGTAAAAATAACAGGCATGGGAGAATAACAAGTTCAATTCAAAGGTATGTAGTATATTTAACATAGAAGAGTGATAATTTTTTTTGGCTTCATTTTGCTTTTAAAAATCTAAGCCCTGTCTAGATATCTTTTTAAATACACTTACTGCCCCCTGCCTTACCAAATTAGTAATTGCCTACAGTGGCCTAGTCTAATAATTGACCTTATAACCTTGAACTTTGACCCTTTACAAAAAAAAATGATGTTCCAGCACCTCATGTTGGGATACATTTGTGCTAAGTTTGATAAAAAAAAATCAATCCATAGATGTAGAAGTTACAGAGCACACTGATATTTGGACAGACAGAGAGAGTAGTTCATATATATCCCTCTAATCTTTGTTTTCACTGGGGGATAATACGTTGTCATTATTCAGACTAGTGTACATTTAAAATTTAAAAAATTTTCACCAAAACCTGTGTTTTTGTTTCTTTGAATTCTATTAATGTGAGTTGGGAATGCGGCTTAGAAATGCAACACTGTATTCTAATAAATGTAAACTTTCTGTCCTACAGTGCTGAAATTGGCAAAACATTACTACTTTTTTTCAAACTGAAAATCATAGATAAAAACCAGTGTTTCATATATCTATGTTATTTTAGCTGTTGGTAATAACTTTGGAGAGCCAAAACCATGGTTTTAATGCCTACACCAGTGTTTAGGGTTTGTTGTTGCATCCAAATGGATTCAAGTCTTTTTACACAAGTAAAATTCCAGAGAATGAAAATGCTAATTCTCAAATGGCAAAACTAGTCCATCTTCCATAAATCTCTATTTTCAATCTGTTGATTGTTGAGTTCTGAATCCCACAGTGATTTAGTACAAATGATTAGACTGATATTCTTGACAATAAAAATTCAGGGTTATCCCTTATCATTACACCCACTAATATCTTGTACTTAGCGAAAAGTTGCTTTGCAATCAGGCTGTTTTATTTTATATAGCTCAGGCTTAAAGATTTCAGTAATGTGATTTACATAGATTATAGCTAGCTTTACAAAAATGCCTAATGCTGATTAAAATCCCAAGAAGTTTTGAATGACATTGAAACTTCAAAAGGGGTATAGTAGTTTTCTGATCTAGATTCTGACACGTATTCCTAGTTGGAACATACTTGGAGATTACCCATTGTAACCAACCCCAACAGTGGTAAATATAAATATGATATAGGAATAATACGAAGCAAGTTGATGCACTTATAAGAAACAATGGGACTGACAATATGCTTTTATACAGTGAACTGTTATAATTGCATATTGTCTGTCGTTTCAACTAGTTGGAACATACTTGGAGATTACCCATTGTAGCTAACAGTGGTAAATACAAATATGATATAGGGATGATACCAAGCAAGTTGGTGTACTATTAGGAAAGGATGGGACCAACAATACTCTTTTTATACAGTGAAATGTAAAAATGCATATTGTCGGTCGGCATCATTTTCTAATAATGCACCAACATGCTTGGTATCATCCCTTTGTTATATTGACAATGAAACGTCGATAACTTGAGTGTTATATAATGTTTTCATGAATATCGAAGATTACCCGAATGAATATTTCATCATCATTCAAATAAGATATTTTTGAAATCTCTGATATCCTGTATTCAGTCGTCATCAAAATCGAATAGATTTTGTTTGAATGGAAAAAAAATTTTTGTGGGAAAAAAGGGGTCGTATGTAAAAACTGACATGCTGAGAAAGCTTTAAAATAAGAAAAAAAATAATAAACTGCAACATTTTTATATGGTTTAAAAAAATTGTGCAACATCAGCGTCATCAAGAGACAAAAGAAAAAACCTGTTTTCACTATTAAATTTGATCATTAAGATAGCTTTGTGGATTAAACAAACAAGAAATTGATTTTAACACTAGTGATCTGAAATCGTTTCAACTTTAAAGTAAATTCAGAGTTCAAAAATCCAATATTCTAATTTCAGTTTTTTTTAAATTATTTATTTAAATTAGAAACATTTATTGACAAAAATACATTGGTTAGCTTAAATAATTTCCTAATACTAAAATGATTTTCTATTGGTTTATTCCATTATTCTTTTCAAATACTTTATATTGTTAATGACTTTTCACTCTCTATTGATAGATAATTAAATATATTGAATAAAATCCCTGCATGTCATTTTAATACAAAAAAAGAAAATGATTCTGTCAGCTTTTATAAATATTTAATATTATGATGCATGATGGGATATAAATCAGCGTTTTTTTGTTTTTATATTCTGGTTTTTTTTTATCGTCAAATAGCACTTACAATACTAACAAAACATTACTTATGGATTTATTTAATATCCAAAAACATCTAAAAGCGATTTAATAGCGACAGAAAACATTTTAACAATGGTGATATGTGAGAATTTTATCTAGTAAAATCATTCTTTATTGTATTTATATTTCTTCCCCGTTTCAATCAGATATAAATCTGATAGAAGTTTTAAACGAAATTGAGGTGATTAGTATTGGCTTATATATAAATCACTTTAACACTCAGTATTACATTTTAATTTATTTTTATTTTTATTTTTTATATTTTTAAATTTTTTTAAAATTTTATTTATCAAACATAGCTTTAATGTACAAGGAAGGGCTTTAAGAGTCATCTACCAGTAATTAGATTTATGTCCTCGTGCTGATGAACGGCTTTAGAAATTTTCAAACATTTTTGTTTTTATTCGTGTTTGTCTATCATTTATACCATTGTTATGTACAAGCTGCAAAGGCCAAGTGGTTAAGATGTTAGCCTTTAAACCCAAGGCATTCATTCCTGTGGGTTTGACCCCTGCAGCCATCTGCAAGTTAGAATGTCATAAGGATTCTACTGGATGGCTACTCTAATGGACAATAATCTACAATGTTTATCTTGGACATGGTGAACAAGTTTACTAGCACTATAAAATTTACCATAATTTTGCAGTTGTAATAAGCAAATTATACACACTTGCAAAGTCGTCATGAGAATGTCATCAAAATTTAGCAGTTCTAGATTTGTGCTGATATTTGCTTAATTGAGTGAAATATAATTATTCAAATTTTCTATTTTTTTTGAAATTCAATGAAAGATTTAAAAAAAAAAAGAATTCCCTTCTACCACTAATAAGGAAAACAGCATCTAATGTACCATCTGCAAAAATGTTGAACTCAAAATATTGGCAAACACTGCTCAGAATAGCCATTTCAATATTTGGCAATGCTTTCAAAAATTCCTTGATGCATATTAAATGGATAACATACTTTTGTTAGCCTGACAAAAAACATCATCCTATAAACCTCATATTATAGATAAATTGGTTTTTTATTTGTTTTGTTTATGTTTTTGATAACATTTTTAAGATTTTCAAATAAACATTCTTAATTTTTTGTATTATCAGTAAATAAATAATCTTTCAGCTATTTTTTTTTTTCTTTTCTTTTCTTTTTTCTCTGGAATCTTGAATTTGTATTATCTGTGTTCAGATAAGAAATATTTAATAATAGATTTGGGTTATTAAAATTGCATTATTCTTGGGTTGTAATTTTCTCTTTTTCGACCATTAAAATACCATTCTCAGGTCACAGTGCTGAAAATATCCTCTTAAAACTTTATCATTGTTAACGATTTATTTAAAAATAAGTAAAATCTCATCTATATATAATCATAACATAGTAGTTTTTAATGGAAGAAATTTAAAAACATTGATTATCTTAAGAGACAAAATATTTCGAGAAAAGTTTTTTTTATTTTGATTGACGAATTTGACATTTTTGTTATCATAACTTAATTTACAATTCCTAAAAAAATTTGTACGATCTGCAATCCACTTCCAGGCCACTGAAATTGCACATTTGGAATAAGTTTATTTATGAGATACAAAATTTCCTAGGTCATTCTTTCATGAGAGGCATCTCCTAAAAACTAAACTTGTACAATCTGCAATCCATCTCCAGGCCAGTAAACTGCATGTTTGGAATAAGTTTATTTATGAGTTATGAAATTTTCCAAAGTCATTCTTTCACTTTAAGGGGTCAGTTCAGGGATAGTGGGGGTAACCGGAGTGTCTGTAGAAAACTGCCAACCTTTGGCAAGCAAACTAACAAACTTTCTCACGCTAGATCTGTCCCGTGTGGCATTCAAACCTAAAAGATGAGAGGCACTGTAAGCATGCAGTCTTGGAACATTTTGCCATCAAGGCCCCTACAAAAAAATTCCTCCTACAAAATCATAATGAAATTACTCTCTGAAAAATATTAGGCCAAAGGGGAGACCTAGTCCTGACTCCATTGCCAGGGGAAACCTTTAACCTGCCCTATTATTTTCATTATGAAACTCTTGAGTTTTTCTAGGCCAATGACCATTGTTAAGTGTCCCTTTAATTCCACTACTAAGCCATGGCTATGCAAAATGTCCATAGCAATGCTTGCTGCAAATGGGAAAAACCTATTAGGCCTTACTTCTCCTTCAAATAAATAAATAGTCTATTACCATTATAATCCTCTAACTTATCTGTTTAAGTCTCTCATGTATTGTACATCCATAAATTGTCATTTAGACACAATGTATACTTAGGTTTATCAATAATATAGATATATAATTCCTCAGTCCTATGTACAGGCATTCTATTTTCCAAATTTAAATCCGTTATCATCGTTAGTTTTTTTTTTTTTTTTTTTTTTTTTTTTAAATTTCAATCAGATATTTGTACCAGTAATTTACATTAGAAAATGGTTACAGGAAAAATAATTAATCAGTGTTTATTATTTTGTTTAAAAAGATTTTTTTAAATGTGACCTTTAAAATTCATATGAGGAAAATAAATTTCATAATTAATTGGACTTTTAAATTGGAGGATAATTTGTACCAGTAGTTGATGCATAAAATAGAGTAGCAAGAAAAACGCAACCTTTCAAACTCAAAAGAATTTAATTTAACTTGTAATTAAGTGGGCTTTTCAACTTGTATAATTTGGAATTGCAGAGATTGTTGCATAAAAGTTGCATCCTATAAAATTTAAACTTCATGATTAGGCTGTGTACATGGGCTTTTGAGTCTAAAATTCAAGGAGATTGAGAAAATTATTGATGTCAGTGTGAAATGCTTGTTGGAATATATTGATGAATTGAATTTCAAAAAGATCTGTTTTGATATGCAAATTATACTGCTGAATGCATCGCTTCCAGTTTTAACAAAGTTGGAATTTATCAATTTCTATGGCACCATGGATACAAAAAGTGTTTCAATATATCCTTAGGACAAAGCTGTTTTCTTGATCCAAGCAATGATATATATTTATTTATGATTTTTTGAAAGCTTGATGTTGCCAGTAAATTGTTTGATGGTAAAGCATTAATATTAAACATAACATCTCAGCACATAAGTGTTTAAGCTCTGAGGAACTTAACACAATCATTTCAAACATCTGTCTGACCATGATAGTTAACTAAGATGACTGCCATTTAAATACACATATTGATTGTGATAATTGTTTTATTTCTGATTTATTTGATCATTTTCCCTTTTCTTGGGGCATTTGAATATCATTTTTCATGAGGGTTTGTCAACAACAAGAGAAATCAGAGAAAAAATTGTAGCGTACTTTTGTTAATTATGTTTGTTATTTCATTGAAGATCTTGGAGCTATTCAAACAAAAAGTCCCGTTCTACTTCAAATTATACTAGATTTTCTGGAGGCAAATATTTTCTCTTCACTTAATAGAACATTATATCTTCTGAAGCTTGGGATTTTTTCTGAGGGGACAGCATTAATTCTTTCTGTTAGAAATTATTAAAACATTTTTTTTCTTTCCAAAAGGATTGTAAATCAGGTTTACATTTGATAAATATTTGATACAATCTAATTTGATTAGAGAAAAAAATTGATCATGATTGTGAAAAATGAAATTATATTTATATCCTTTTTTGTGGGGGGGTAATGATTTAATTTTTTTTTACTCTAAAAGATACTTTTGATATATCAAGAGGTGATTTAGCATGTTGAATGTTTGAGCATTCATTGATAAACATTTAGTATTTTTGTTTTATTGGGTTCTTTTGACAAAAATTGGAGGTCATATTTTTAGGCTTTTTCAGTTGAATCAGCATTTATAATTTTTTCCTGTCTAAAAAATTTTAAACTTTTAGAATTTATCTACAAATCAAAATTATTAAAATATTAGTTGTTTTGGTTTTTATGTTCAATGATGGAGGTTTAGAATGCAATGTGATATAATGAGCAAGGATCTTATTTAAATTTATGTTCTTTTCTATTTTCAGGATTCTGAGCTGAATGAACTCCGTGCAACTATTGAAGCATTAAAGAGGCAAAGTGGGCTAAGCATACCAGACCCGATAATAAGTCCGAGAATAGACAGACGGCACACATCTCCTGGTATGGTCCCAAACAATACTCCAAATCACCACCATCATCAACAACAACCACACCACCACCATCCTCATCATCTACAAGGAGGTAACAGGGCGTTTCATACCCTGCCAATGCCCACTGGTAAATTATAACATGGACTTATAGATTAATCCATATTGTGTGTTCTTCGTTTTTTCCTTGCTGTTTATTTATCCACATTGTGTGATCTTTGTTTTTATCCTTTGCTCATATTTGTCAATATAGCATGATCTCTACTTTGTCCTTGCTCTCTAATTTTTCATAACAGATTATTCTAGGAAATGAAGTGCCTGATGTACAACTATAAGAACTATTCATATTTAAAGAAAATTATCTATTTTTGGCAAGAAATTACATCTTTTTCACAATTATCAGAAGCAGAATCCAGCACCTGCCTAAAGGGACATTTTTAAACACTTCTCTGAAAATTTAATATATGAAAGACATTATAGAATTTGTATAGTCAGTTGCTAAATTGCTTAAGTAATAACTGTATCTGAAATTGGAAAATTGTTTAATCTGATAAATATTTTATGAATGGAATAATCTGTATTGAATGTCTCTCTTTTTACACCTATGTGTCTTGCTGCCAGTACAGTGTCATTTATTGATAAAAACAATTTAAAAACCCATTTTCACAATCACCATGTACAATTTCGCAATTGAATTGATTGTTTATAAATTATTTTTGTTTCTCTCACACATATGTCCTGTTATTTTGCTTTTTGTTATTTTTCAATGTCAATATTTTCACACTTTCACACTCGCACAAGTGCTCATACACTTTTTTCACTCTTATAGATATAAGACCGTATGTTGTACCTCTGTTGCAAACTTAACTTTGTTCCAATTTCATAACTGATGTTGTTAAATTGTAAATTTAGCTCCAGTTTTTAAAATAAATGTCAAATTGTTTATAAAAATTTAAAAAAGTACATTTGTATTTATTTAAATTGAAAATGGAGTCAGTCAATTTAAATCCCAATACATCTGTACAAAATAAATGTATAAGTTGTCAAGGCACCAAAGTTACCATGACCTTCAGTTTCCCGATTATTCAAAGATGTTATTTTTCTACGGAAATCATTCATATTTTGATTGGATGGTTTAGGGATGCGCAACTTTATCCTGACTGTCATTGATTTGTCGTGGGATATTTAGGAGATAATCATCGGATGTTCTACATTGCTCAGTGTTTCCATGTAGCCATTTATCAAAATTTGACATTGTATTGACATTTTTATAGCATTAAAATAGATCCCTCATAGATACCCTCGGCCATTTTTGCTTGAGAATGTTGAGCTAGTTAGTTAAACGATATTACTTTATCTTAATTGCATTTATTAGATAGTAAATATAGAGTTTTTTTAACAGAGAAAAATGTACTTTTCGAGTCATGACTCAATACCTTCTTGTAATTCTATTCTTGTTCGGCTCCAGTGGTATCTCTCATTTTATTGAAAAAAATTAGATTTATTTGATTGTGTCAAAAGCAGGTGACTTGTTACAAGTTATTTTGTTTTTCTACAATTTAAAACTACATAATTTGGATATACAGCATCATATCTCTCATGTCTTCAATTTCAAACTAAAGCTTTTTACATGTAGATGTATATGCATAATTTGTTGCCAAAATCAGAAGAAAAAAAATCATCAAAAATTGTTCATTTTGAATATTCTGATCTTAATCTGAGAGATGTTTTTGAAAAAAAAATTGCAGAGGGATAATTCTGTTTTCATGGTTTAGGGAATTAAAGAAAGCTGCATGTGTGTGTTTTTGTAACAGATTGTTTTCATCTTGCATGCAAATTTTTGTTGTTTTCTTTAAAATAAAAAATATGGACTAAAATACAAATATTTTTCATCTTAAAACTTTTTTTAAAAAGATATAATAATAATAATATTTTTCAGCACAAAAATTTGATGTTTCTTTCTTATGATTTAATTGAAGTTTTTGCTTTCCAATTTTGTTTTCATCATGGTCAGTAACTTGTCTTAATTTTTCCTTCTTTATTTTAATTTCACTCTTTTATTTAACATTTCAGAGTATATATATTTATATAACTATATAACTTATTATTGCTCATAATGATTTGGCTTTTTGTTTAACTTATTAGTTGATGACTTTAATATATACTCAAAATTTTGGTCATATAAGTCCATATATCCAGTGTGTACCATTGTCAGTCCTACCCTAATCCTATTTATACCCACTTTACTTGTACCTGTATTTGATATACTTACTGCACCAATATACATGAATTGTGAAATCAAATCTGCCATTTAGGTTTGTATTTTATTGTGGCATTTAGAACAGTCTTGAAGTCTTGAAAGTATTCAGACCAATGCTACCAAAAATCAGAAATATCTTTATAGAATGTACACAAAAACCTGAAAAAAATGTACATACATGTGTAGCCTTTTAAACAGAGTTCATACCGGAAGCTTTTGTTACATATTGTTACAAGCCTTGGTCTCCTTTTTTGAATAATGTTCAAAAGTTTACCATGTGGCAGATTTGAAAGTTTATTGAAATTTTTTTTAAGTATGCATCTTGACAAAACTTATGATTTTTTTAAAATACTATTTTGTTTAATATTCATGCAAACATACAAATGTAAACTTAATTCTTTTATTTATAATTTTGACCTTATTTAGAAGAATTTGTAAATTTTCCTTAAGATTTGTTTCGAAATACAATATTAAGGATTTGACCTTAAATGTTGATTAATGTTTTATTTAGAAGCTCGCATTACCAGACAAATGTCCTCAGATAGTGTATCCAGTATTAATAGTTTGTCTAGCGCATGCAGCGCGACTAGTCAGCAATCAGCAGCGACAGATGGTGATATCGGAAAAAAGAAGAAAAAGAAAGGATGGGTAGGTTTACATAATAAGTATAATGTAAAAATGCGTATGAAAAACACCTGCTTGAAAAAGTTATATTGAGGAGGGGGATTGCCAAATGTGTCCACTCAGAAACTTAAGAATACTAATATCAATTCAATATAAAAATGAATAAATAAGTGCTTGTTAGAAGTTTTTTCCAGAATTTGACCAGTTTTCATATCCGAACATAAACTCTGACCATACTAAAATCTTGAACACCTTTAGAGATCAATATGATTTACTTGTCATAACTTGATTCATTTAATTAATATAAACTGTGATAAAATTCATAAAGTAATTTTTTTTTAAATTTAATTTAGACTTTTTTCTATCAACAACAATAAACTTGTAATCATTGGAACCATTTTTTTTCCCCCAATTTTTTATTTTTTTTTTTTTTTCACAAATTCTTTGTTATGGAAACCTACAAAAGTACTAAGTTTATTTATAGAAATAAATGTGCAATTAGAGGTCTGCCTGGTCTTAATTTTGTTGGTATCCAGTGGTCTGTTTTTTTATGTCTTCATCATAATCATGACCTGGTTGGTTTAAGAAAGAAATCAATTTTGTACCAGAGTGTTCTAAACACTAAATTAGGTTCAGATATTTTATGATATTTGCCGAGATTTGAATTGGTTTTTGTTTGTTTGTGATTGTATTGACCAGGTTCGTGAAATTCTGCAATCAATTACATTGTTGATAATGGAGTTTATTTATAGTAAATGAACTTATTGGAGAGTCGGTGTTAATGTAAACAGTACAAATTATATATATATGTATATATGTTTATATATCTGCCGAGGGCATAACATCATTTTGGAGGTCACCTAGAATGAATGCCAGACTGATACATTTAATAGTGCAGGGCACTTTGTGTTATCCCATTATAATTATCAAATATTAACATATTTCTGTAATCTAGAAAACCATGTCTGCTTCAATAAAAGTTTCTAACAAAGTTTTAGATTATTGTAAAAAAAAAAAAAATTAACAAATCTCTTGACAAATTTTAAAAAAGAAAAAAATTGTAATTAACTCCGATGTTTTATATATTGTAACCCTGATGTTACACTTACATGAGTGTTTTAGCCACTGTGCTACAAAATACATATTGATGAATGTGCCACTGGCTCAACCCTGAAAAAAAGACCACAAAAAGTTTAATAGTGACCTTCAATATCTGTCATTTAAACTTTGCAGGAAATTGCAATCAAATTAAGAAATTTTAAAATATGTTTGTTGAAACATGCTGTTACATTGGGGTCTTCTGGTACAAAATGTTGTTATGACCATGTTTATATTTAGTACATAACTTAGTAATACTTCAAAACATTGAGGTGATTGTGATTATATTTAGTACATTGCGTGTTTCTTAATTACAGAAGCTGATAGATTAATTAAAAAAAGATATTAAAAACTAAGATTGGCCTTGTCATGTACAACATTATGACAACCATGAATTAATTTTAGTGTACAAGATTAAACTCAATGACTTTTACAGCCAATATTAAATCACCATTACTTGATAAATATAATTAGTCAAATTGCAGATTATCAGAGATTGATACCGGAATTACTTTCTAAATAAGAGAAAAAATTCAGTCATTTAAATTTTTATATTTGAGTCTTGAACCAATAATCACAGTAGAAAATTGTAAAATATTGTTTTCTCATACAACATTGAAATAGAGCATTTTTGTTCCAAAAAAATAATAATTTTTTTATCATTTCAAATTTGAAACTAGTACATCTTGAGGATTTGAAGTCAATACACATTCAGGTTACCTCATAAACAGAACCTAGTGTGAGAAAGTATGTCATTTCTCCTCCCAATATTAAATTAGGTCAGTGGTGTTTTCAGTATATTCCAGTTTCTTCATCAACCTAAGTCAAAGAATCACTACTTGGGGTGGGGGAAGGCACCATTAATTTATTCCACTAAAAATCAATAAATACATTTCCAGTTTAATATGAAAGTTTACTTTGTGTTGTTATTTTTGATACGTTACCAATTTCAAGTACTGGTTTCTTAATAACAGCTGTAAGAGGAAATAATTACCCGTATTTAAGATCAGTCACATTCTTGTACCGAACAAAATTGCTTTATTTCATTATCTAACACTTTAATTGCCTTTAAGTGTGTATATTGATTTTTCTCTCACCTTGCGTAACTCTCTCGTCTTTTATTTTTTTGCAGCTGCGAAGTTCATTTAGTAAAGCATTTTCAAGAAAGAAAAATAAAAATGGATCAATGTCAGATTGTGAAATGGATATGAGATCCAATATTTCAGCTCCAAACTCCCCATTACTGCAGATTCATATGCAAAATGGTCCAAACCTAATCAAAGGATCTCACTCATCAGGGGCGTAAGTATATAAAAAAAATTACTTATTAAAGGGGTTCATTTAAAAAAAAAGATAATAAAGTACTTGGTTTGTGGAAATAATTTGTGTTATTTTATATACAGATTTGCATGCATCTAATAAGAGAGCAAGTCCAATTTATTTCTGAAAATATAAAAATTGGTAATAGTGGAATCAAGGCAATCAAAGTCGATCAATTATGGAAAGATAAAGAATCAGCTATTGATGTCAAGATACATTAGTGATCGTAACAAAAACATTTTCTCATATTCTTTTTAATGGTTATTTTTAGATTGCATTTAATTCTTGGTTATTTTCGGCAGTTATTTTTACGTTGTATTTTCCTATGATTAAAAGGCGATTTTTGTCATTGACAATATGATAATTGTTTCTGAGGAATTCCTTAACAATTAAGGGGCCTTTGGTGGCGGATTGGTCTAAAGTGTGGGTTTATAAATCAAAGTGCCTCTCACTGCCAAGTTTTGAGTCCCACAAATTCTAACAGTATTTTTGATTCTTAGAGCATCCTTGTTGGCTGAATTGTCTTAGACTGGGGCTTTCAGATCACAGTGTTTCTCATGAACAAGTTTTAAATACCGGGCAAATCCATTAATGTGAGAAAGTTTGTTAGTTTGCTTGCTAATGGTTATTGGTTTTTTCCATCATCAGAACTGATTGCTTGAATATGAATGAAAAAATCTTGAGAGGGGCATTAAACACAATTGCTCCTCCACTCCATGCCACTCTTGATGAAACAGATATTTTTAAACCTGGATTAAGACATTTTAGTCTTTAAAAAAAAATGTTTCAAATTAAATCATGAACATTAAAGCTTAGGGTAATAAATTATTTTAGATTGTATGAAGCAGAAGATGCCGGAACTGTGTTAGAATTACGTAAACAGTTACGAGATAAAGATATGAAACTTACAGATATACGACTAGAAGCATTGTCTTCCGCTCATCAACTTGAGCAGTTACGAGAAACAATGAACAAGATGAAAGTAAGTATAGTGTATATAGGTCATCATATCACTGATTTGCACCATCATAGCTCATAGCATCAGTTAATTATCACCACAGGTCGTAAAGTAAGTATGCCAGAATGATTAAGCAAAACACTTTTTTTCAGTATTTTTTAATTTCATTTTAAAAACTGTTTTCTTTTTCTGCTTTACCATTTAAACCTGTGAATGGCATACCATAATTTCAAACAAAATCTGCATGGTGACATTTCATTTAAAGTGAAAATTTCAGATTAAGAAACATTTAAAAATAACAGGTGGTCTTTATAATACAGGTGGCAACTATACTAATATTTAATGTATAGACAGGTGGCCTGTGATTAGAGGTGGTCACTTTAGCAGGGTTTACGGATTAGAAAGGAGGTAAGCTAGCTTTTTCCGTGTTATGATTTTTTCTGACATATTTGTTTAATGCTTCCATTTATTTTTCAGAGTGAAATGAGTGCCTTGAAAGCTGATAATGATAGATTACATCGAATGGTCAATAATGGTAGTAGACCTGCACTGACCAATTCCCAGAGTTCCTTACTCCACACCCGTAGTAGTAGTGATACCTTAGAGCGTTCCCTTAGTGTTCAGGAACAACCTAGTTTAGGTAAGTCGTAGTTGAGGGTGTAAGACTGACAGATCTCAAAAAAAAAAAAAAAAAAAAAAATTCTGATTGAGACAGTTAACAAAACCAGTCTGACAGGTCATGCTTTATAATTTCAGCCATTCAAATAAGTACATAAAATAAAGATTTTGAATAAAAACAATATCATCAGCAGAAGTTTTGTCAAAATTTTCAGAATTTTTACTGTTGTATGTAATTTTTTCTTAGGTAAGAAGTCGTTATTGTGGTAAGGTTTTTACACTTTTGTTTATGCTCTGAACAAGGTTATTTCAATTATGTCAAGGCAGTCAGTCTTGGAATAGTGAAGGACATACTAAAGGCTTGGGGAAAAAATAACTAATCTTCAGCAGGCATTAACTGGCAGACTTTCTCCCAGGCTGTAAAATGCATTGTGATTTTTAGCTGGCACTTTAGACAAAAAGCCACCAAGGAATATGATGGAATTTACAAGTACAGAAATATGAAAGTTACATAAAAGTGTCATAAATTTAAACATTCATAGTTTCTTTATGTTGTTTATCTTTGTAATGTTTTGATCAAAACAGGTGCTAAAATGTATGGTCATGATGTTGTAGGAAATATCAGTCAAATCCCATGTATAAAATATGTCTTTATCTTCCCACACAATCAGTCGATAGTGTGTATTTAAAATCTAGTGTATGCTTTCATGCTGAGTTTTAAAAGTTTGCTGATAGGAATAGTTAGAACATTTTATAGACCTGACAAGATATTTCTTGAAAGCAGTTAAAAACTTCAAAATTTATAGCAAAATATTTAAATTCTGTTAAACTAGACATGTTTTAAATTACCTGTATAAGATTTTGAAAGATTGAGAACATGTCATTTTTCCCATCAAGCAACTTTTTTTTTTTTTTTTTTTTTTTTTTTTTTTTTTTTTTTTTTTTGACAATGTTTTTGTGATTTAAAAAAAATAAGAAATGTTGTTTGTGTTTAATATTTGTAGATTTCAAAAAAAAAAAAAAAAAAAATTGTTGACTAATATTACTACATGTATTTATTTTTGTCTAAAAATTGTTTCTGTTCGGACTAATGAATATTAATAAATAGTTCACATATTTAATTGGACATTAGATAGCGTTTCATTTTAGAATAATGAATATTTATAGATGGTTGTCAATTTCAATAAATTTGTTATCAAATTTCATTTCAGAAATGATATTAGCAGATAGTCCTGATCAAAGGGAGGGTAAAAGAGTAACGATCACAGTTTATCTGGGGTCAAACCCTGATCCCTTAAGGGATTGTTTAGAGGTAAGTTATTTTCAGGTGTTCAAACATCATTCCAAAAATAGGCTTTTGAACCTCCTTATTCATTCAGAATAATCACAAAATATTTTTATCAGCTGACCTAACTTTTCTCAGCAATGTTAATTTTGTACCCGCTATGACTTACATATCTCCTAAACAAAAGAAGGCCAAAAAAAAGGGAAATAAAAACTGTATAATAGTGAAATAAAATGGTTCAAAATATTTAATGGGGCAAAACTATATACACAAGAATTTTAAGTAGCTTAATTGTCTCCACTCTTATTTGATTTGCTTATCAAGTCATTCACTTTGAAATCTTCAATGCCCTTGAGTGTATTCTTTAGCAGATCAACTAGACACTTAAACCCTGCATTGCAAGTGAAAGAGAATGGTAAAGAAAAATAAATAAACCAGTATTTGTATGGAATCTTTTCTGAATATTCTCTATAGTTATCTTCATGTCAAGAAATGCTTCAGTTTAAAGAAGTACATGTATGCTGCTAACACTGTTTGTGTATAAGTGTTTAACATGAAATATACATCTATCAATGCTAGTTGTATTGTACTTGAAATATACATCTGATTCTGTCAATGCTACATGTAGTTCTATTGAACAATATATACATCTATCAATGCTAGTTGTATTGAAATTGAAATATACATCTGTCACTGCTGGTTGTGTTTAATTTGAAATATACATCCGTCAATGCTGGTTGTATTAAACTTGAAATATACATCTGTCAAGGGTAAATAAAATTTAAGGACAATTATTAAACTAAAAAATTATGTATTACATTTACCAAGTAACCTAACCTAGTGCAACAAATTCTTTAAGTTAAATTTATTTTCCTTATGAAATATGAAATCACATTAATAAAAATGTCTTAAAATATTGATTATGTCAAGTTCGGAAATGTATTTATCATCAGAACTAGAAGTGAAATGTCAGAAAGATGAGTGTGAAATCAGTATATAAAATTGAGTAATAATTGAACAGAGATTAAAATCCGTGATTTATTGGATATAAAAACACATAAAATATCCAGGCAAATCGTAAAACTGAAAATAAACATCAAAATGAATCTTAAAATCAGAATTCCGAATGCATTATATTTTGTTGTCATGAGGTTTAATTTTAATTGGGATAATTTATTGTTATTATTTAAAAAAAGATGAGATTTTTAAAATGGAAAAAAAGTTATTTGCAATATTTTCGAAATTAATTAAGTGTTTTTTAAAACAAAATGAGAAAAAAAATCTTTTCAATTTTTCAGAGAGAGAGATTGATTTTATCAAAGATGAAAGAAAACATTCTCTGTTTAATTATTTCAGAAATTTGAGATTCTTTTAATGAGAGAAAAATTTATATTTCAGAAATATGATATTTTTTAATTTATGAGAAATTATTTCCCCAATATTTTCAGAAGCCTGGAGAAGTGTTAATAGGTTCCTTGTCAGTTAGTGGTAAAACGAAGTGGGATATATTAGATAATATTGTCCGCAAAATATTGAAGGTATGGTATAGATTTGTATAAAACATCATATTGATGAGAACCCTTTGATTGCACTTTATTTAATTTAATATCAACTAAATTCAACACGTTCAATAAGCTTTTTCTGTAAAGGACAGTCAGCACACTTAACCCTCTTAACTAAAAACTTGTGTACTTTTATGACAAAAAAGTTCTAAGGAACTCAAATACCTATTAGCTTGCTCATATATACACATATATGATTATTGTCAAGCCCGGTTTTGCCATAATGCAAGACTAAGGTGTTACTTTTCGGATGTCGTCATAGGCGGCATCATTTCAAAATGTAAAAGTTTATTTAAAGTTATGTATTTTCTACTCTATCAAAAACTAACCAGACAAGACATTTAATTCTTGGAATTCTTGTAGTTATTATGAACCACCCTTGGGATTTGACAAAAGCACAGGCTTGCACACTTAAACAATGTTATACATGTAACACATTTATAGATATGTTTTAGTAGGAATTTCCCTTCTGTTCCAAGTCCAAAGCACATGCTTAAGGATCACAGTACGGTACCTCTGACCACTCAGGTTTAATACCCCCAGGTAGATCCTAGTGTGTGAAAGTTTGTCAGTTCACTTGCCAAAAACAGTGGCTTTCAATGTCGGTGAAAGATTCTTGAGTGCAGCATAAATCACTATTAATCCATTCCAGTCTAATCCTTGCAGCCAAGTCGTTTAAAGTGTGACAGATTACAGATCTGTCACTTGTCACTGTTAGGGCTTAAAGCATGGAGTGGTATATCCTAGTGTGAGAAAGGTCTGTTTATTTGCTGAAGGTTGATGGTTTTCTCAAGACACTGTGCTTTCTTCTACCATCCCAGAACTGATGACCTCAGAATAAGAACACTTAAATTGCCATAGTAAAGTCAACTGTCAGTAAAGAGCCACATTCAATTTAGCATCAATATTGTTTATAATATAATTGTCAGTTATTATAATATAGATTTCATTCTGGAATATCTGGGGATTTCTCCAGTTTCCGACATTTTTTTTTCTTTTGTAATTTGACCTTGTAAGCTAAATCTACAGTAAATGAAATATAATTACACATTTGATAATTTAAGATTGAGTTTGACATCTAGATAAATGATACAATAGTTATATATAGAGGTCATCATGGCTGTAATAGATTAAGTTTGCTGATGTCAGTTTATACAGGGAGAGATGATTATTTTTCAAGGTCATTTGACATGCAATGATCACAGCACTTCTTGAAAAAAGGTAGTGACTGTCCTTTTGCCAAGCAACTGGCATTTAGAAATAAATTTCACATGGTCCTTTGGAAGAGACCTAAAGACTGATGCCCTGTGTCACAGCAGGCAAGGCACACTAAAGAACCCTCCCTGCACTGTTTGCCCAGAGTGCACATCAAAGTTTTAAATTTCTGCCACTTCAGTGATGTCTCGATATAAGTGAAATATCTTTGCTGGATCATAAAACCCCATCCAATCAATCACTCTTGCCCCTATGTTCAAGTCTAATTCAGGCACATTAATATAAGAAAGTTTGTCAGTTTGTTTTTAAAAAGATTTTGGATTTTGGGCACTTCAGATTCCATCCCTGCTTTGATTTTTGTTAAAAAATTGATAATATTAATATCTGGAAATTTTGTATCAACAGAACTCCTTTCTATATATTAAAATTCTTTGATGTGTCACTGTATATAATATTTTTCTGTCACAATTAATGAATTTCTTCTTTGTTTTATCTAGGAATATGTATTACGGGTAGATCCGGTTACAAACCTTGGTTTGAGTGCAGAAAGTGTGTTTTCCTATCATATAGGGGAGATATGTCGAACCAAAGGTGCTGAGTTACCAGAGTTACTTCCCATTGGTTTTCTTGTTGGCGATACTATGCAAATTGGTATCTGTTTAAAAGGTATATAAAATAAGTCAAATATATATTTTATCCTTTTACAAAAATGCCAAACAAGAGTTTGAAGTAAAAAGAAAAACAAAGAGATATTAAATTTAGTTGTCAAAACTTAATGTAGGTTCGTTTGTCCCCTCTTGTTTTCATTCCGAGTTGCAACAATGATTCAATAGAACATGTCTTTTTGTGTAATGTTTGCATTGTTTTATTTCGACTTATATAACTCTTGGTTTTCAGGTAAATAAAATGAATAGTTATCTTGACAAATTAAAACCCACTTCAACTATTTCAAAATAAACTGTTTGAAGATTATCTTTTAATATTTTTTTGATCATTTCAAAGTTTAAAATTTAGAAAATAAAAAATTCACTGATAATAATCTTTCGTTTTTCATTTATCTTTTTAAAAGGTTAAAAGATAGTTTGATTTTTTACTTGCTGACACCTAAAAATAAATTTTGCAGTAAAATTTCAGTAAATCTTGTTTTTGAAGTTTTCTTTTAAAGAAAAAAAACCCCGTAAATTTCACAATAATAAATCTTCTCTCGTTTATATTTCAGGCACCAAACAGAACAGTGTAGACTCGTTATCGTTTGAAACACTTATTCCGAAGTCAATAGTACAAAGATATGTATCTTTACTTCTTGAGCATAGAAGAATCATTTTATGTGGGCCAAGTGGAACAGGAAAGACTTATCTTGCTCAGAAGTTAGCGGAACACTTAGTATTAAGGTGAGATAAAATTTCTTTTTAAAAATAATTTTTTTAAATTCCCATTGACGTAATAATTTAAAACACAAAGTTGCTGAGCATTCAGTTTTAAAGTAAGATAAAATTTCTTTATAAAATAGAGTAAGAGGTTTTTCATTTCGTTTTGACTTAATACATGTACTTTGACGAAAATCAAACATCTACCATATACTTTTAACTACAGCTCATTGTTATAAGGCCTTTGAATGTCGATTTGTTTTTATTTAATTATTTATTTATTTTTTTTTTTAATTTATTTATTTATTTTTTTATTTATTTTTTTTTTGTGGTGGGGGGGGGTCTCCATAGTTTACTTTTCTTCAGTTCAAAAACAAAGCTTTTTCTTATTTTATGTAGTCATAACAGGTATTTGAAATGTATGTCCTTAGCTAAAAGTCTTTGTCTCACAACTGTTTTCTAGACTTGCTAGCCTCTAAAATTGCTGTCATAATACTGATATGGCTTAAACAAGAAAATAACTTGCTCTTCTAATCTATTTTCTGAAATGTGCACATATGGCACATCAGAATTTAACAGGTATTTGTGTTAAAATAATTGTGATCAATTCATCAGTCAAGATTTTGGTGTTAAAAAAGGTTTTTTAATTGTAAATTGATGAGACTTTTAAAGAAAATAATAATGAAACAGACTTTTTGACTTCAAAATAAATTTTTAAAAAAGTGAGGTTGCTAAGTTATTGAGGGGCATTTTAACAAGGTTTTATTGTATGAGAATTCTGTGATTCAAATCTCAAAAATTTTAATAAATTTTTAAACACTTTCCAAAGGTTGGAAGTCATTAATTTTTTTGTTCATTTTAGATCTGGTAAAGAACTTACAGCCGGTTCAGTGGCTACGTTTAATGTTGACCACAAGACTGCCAAAGAATTACGTCAGTATTTAGCCAATATCGCTGACCAGTGTGAGAATACAAATGCTGGGGAGTTACCGAGTGTTATAATATTAGATAATCTACATCATGTAGGCTCTCTAGGAGAAGTGTTTAATGGTTTTCTCAGTGTCAAATACCAAAAATGGTAAGTTTTTACAGAATTTTTTTTTTCAAATTTAAAACTATGTTTAATGACTCATATTAAGCTGCTGATAGTTATATAAGAATTTAAAAAAAAAAATTAACCAGCAAAAATTTGAAACACTACATTTTTCTTCAAATGGGTAAAAATGTAATGGGATCCTGTAGCCTTACACCTGGTCATTATCCTGAAACATATCCTGCAGAATGTTTGGAAAACATTTTTATCACAAATTCCAATAACTATGTCTGTTTTCATAGGTAAATAAGTTTCATATCCACTGAAAATAATAGTTAAGTGCAAATATTTTGGGATTTCACAAGGTACGCCAGCTGACTCTTTTATACAAAATCTTTTTCTTTTTTGAATGTGTTACATGTTTTTGTGTCAAGTTTTGTTTGAAATATAAATTCTTTGACTTTATTTGAAATTTGAATTCTGTGACATTAGTGATTTTATTTGTTGATCAGTGATTCATTTAATTTTTTATTATCTGTTCCAGTCCCTACATCATTGGAACAATGA
The DNA here is from genome assembly GCA_029721355.1 of Tegillarca granosa. Taxonomy (NCBI): domain Eukaryota; kingdom Metazoa; phylum Mollusca; class Bivalvia; order Arcoida; family Arcidae; genus Tegillarca; species Tegillarca granosa. The sequence continues at coordinate 27,872,079 of CM056596.1, forward strand.
ACCAGGCTACTTGTTCTACAACCAATCTACAGCTACATCATAACTTCAGGTATGTAAAAACCTTGCAGATTGAACGAGTTTATAGTCTACATGGGACCTTGTGGCCATTGTGCAGACTGTTTTAGACATGGTTTATGTAGGGCTCAAAACCAGGTGAATGGGAGATAATTTTAATGTGTTAAATTAAAATTATCCCCCTTACCTTGCTTTAAAACCTTCATGAATCAGGTTTAAAGCCAGCCAAAATTATAACCATTGTATATCTCTTAAGGGGGAATGAAATAAAAACTCAGAAAGGATTGTGAATTCTTGGTTTATTTTGGCTTTCTCTATTTAAGCAATAATTTATATCTTTTTGGTTATATATTTATTTATTTATTTGTTGTGCAAATATATCCCATATTGTCAATGTTAACCTGTATCAATAATATTTTGGAATGAGTTGACTTTGCATTCACCAGGGAAAGTTTTTGTTCAACTTCATTCATGCAAGATCGTTTTAGTAATATCAGTAGACATCAAATTTGTAACTTTCTTCAGGAAAAAAAGAACAACTTGTTCTATAAAATCTACTTTATTTGATCACATATCAGGTGTTTAATTTATAATTTATTTGGTATGATAAGAGAACGGGTGATACCAACTAGATTGGTCCATGATAACACAGGCTATGGAGCAGACATATGTTGTGTCCTGTAAACTTTTTAAGCCTGACAATTTTCAGATATTGTAAATCTTTCATCAGAGGCAATAATGCTCATTCTTACCTGTTAAGCATTACAGTTTTAAAATCATCTGTTGTACTTGCATTTATATTTTTATTGTTTTATTAATACTATTGTATCTAAAAAATTTTTTAGATGGGTGCTGTGTGCTAACCATATGGAACCAGTTAAGGGATTCTTGGGTCGTTACTTGCGGAGAAAACTGGTGGAAGCGGAAGTTAGAACTGGAATCAGAAATAACGACCTAAATAAGATTATAGATTGGGTACCAAAAGTTTGGTTACATCTTAACAAGTTCTTAGAAACTCACAGCTCTTCAGATGTAACTATAGGTAAGAAGTTCTTCAATTATAAAATCTCCAAAATCGAAAAATTATTGATTTTTTAATGTAATTTTTAATACATCGCAGATTAATAATACGATTTTAAGAACTACAAGTCCTGATGTATTGTCTTCATTTGTTCAATAAGATTTTGGCATTTTAAACAGGTTTGCATATAAACTGAGAAAAACTTTTTTTTAAAAAAGAAAGAAAAATGGGCTCTTGAGACATCAAACTACTAAAATGACACGGTTAAGGTAGTTGGGGGTATTTTAGCAAGGTTTCACTGTAAAATATTTCCAAACATAAATATGCTGATTAATGGAATTCGCCAGTGTACTACATGATACCTCATAGCATTTGTGCGGGACAATTATTTCTATTGGCAATGGAATTGCATAAGGTGACGTTTTCCCGTAACGACAGTTTTTGGAATATTGACGTAATCATTATCCATTTCATTCCCCACAAACGTTAAGAGGAATTGATCACATGGTACACTGGCGAGTTCCATTGCATTCGTGGATAAATATTTCATTAAAGGATTTTTTTTTAGAATTGAAAATGTGTAGATTTTGCACCAAAAATTTGACTTCACATTTTTACTCAAGGAAAAATTTATACTATTCTGTTGCCATGGTTACCTTACGATCCCAAACACATTAATTTTAATTTTATATTTTTTCTTGACCAACAGGTCCACGATTGTTCCTGTCATGCCCCATGGATATATCTGGATCTAAAGTTTGGTTCACAGATTTATGGAACTATTCCATTGTTCCGTACATGTTGGAGGCTGTAAGGGAGGGACTCCAGGTAAAACCATTTGAAGTAAAAATTTATGAATGATTAAAAGAAGTGTTCTCTTTGAATATGTGATTGGTTGAGTACTTCTTGATATACAGTTAAAATTCTCTTCTATTGATCTTATATTCACACATTCCTATAACCTTTAGGGGGGGGGGTGTAGGGAATAACTATTTCTAGATGAATTGCCTAGTTTGAAATACACAGAAATGATAGCTTTTTCTGAATTGGCAATTTCCATCATATTTCCAAAATGATTCTACATGTTCCAATTTTCCATATAGGGATAACCCAGATAACAACATGTACATCTCCATTTTCCATTCTAGTTATTGGGAACTTTACATAGTGCCCTTATGTTTTTTAAAAGGCACACATATGGATCACATCACATCTCACTGCCTAGTTTTGAAAACAACATGGGCAGATTAATTCATAAAAAGTTTGTCAGTTCGCTTGCCAAAATAAGGTAGTTTTTTTCTGTCACACTTGTTTTCCTCCCTCTCAGATCTGATCATTTTAATACACAAGAAAGAATTTTGACCTGGGTTTAAAACTTTATTACTCAACTCCTTTGAATTTTACTTACATTTTAATTTAAAACAGGTGTATGGAAGAAGAGCACCATGGGAAGATCCCACTGATTGGATCATAGAATCCTACCCATGGCCAACCTTGAAAGATGAAGATCCAGCGTTGCTTAGGTTGAGGCCAGAAGATGTTGGTTACGATAGCCAGGGTGTGATTACGACAGGAGTTGGCAGTCCTCATCCACAATCCAAATCTCCGACAAGTACCAAAAATGAAAGTGATACTGCGGATCCATTGGTTAGTGATGTTTAATGATCAGCTAGTAGATATCTAGAAGTAACCATGACAACCCTTTTGTTTGTCATTGTTTCACCTGTTTTATCACCGTCATTTTGTTGAAATCTACTAAGTGGTTTTGTTTACGTCCTTTTTCGTGTTGATACTAGTTGAATTTATGTTGGAATTATCAATTAATTGTGTCAATTTTCAATTAATTAGTTGAAGAAACCCCCCTTTGTTGTCCATAATATATCATTTACAAATTCTACGAGTTTTGCCTCCAAAAATCTTATTTTAGAAATCAGTGTTCAAATTTTAATTTGAAATAAATGTTTTTCAAATTACACATTTCATTTGAAACTCATTTTCAAATATAATTTCATTTTGGTTTTAGACATTTTAAAAATCTCAGGACATTATTTTCTATGGCATATGAATAAGCATTTTAATTTTTTTTTTAAAATGTGGAAAATTATTATTTCATCAAAACAAATTCATATTTAGAATATCGTCAAAAGTACATGTAGTTCATATTCGACATACATTTCGGAGGCATTACTTCTGTTTTAGAGTTTCACTAGATTGAATGTGTAGGTTTTTCATTTATATGTTCTGATGTTGTTAGATATATGTATATTTGAGTAGATTTAGACACCGGAATTAGTCAAGGTGCCGACAAGATATGTCTGTAATTTATAAGTTTATATGAAGTTCATGAGCATCATGAAAATTGAATGCATGTGGATGACTGCATGAAGCATGACCTGTTGTAAATACAAATAATTTCTGAATCAATATGGCTTTTTCAAAAAAATAAAAAAAATTATTTCAAGAAAACAAAACAGATATACACTTAATAAAAAACCTTGCTTAATACCCTTTTCTACATAAGGTTTTAATTTCAGTTATTAATGTGTTGTAAATAAAAAAATTGATTTCTTTATCAGTATTTATAATTTTATTTTTTACCAAAAAAATTGTCAACATAGAATAATGAGCATAAAAAGACCTCCTTAGTGCTTTAAAACTATTTCAGAAATTGATGTCCGTTATGAATTAAATACTAGTATTTTGGGGAATTTGAAAAAGCTTCATAGACTTAAGAAATTTATGGTTTTTGCCATAATAAACAGTAAACTGATATATTGTTTATCATTTACCAATGAAAAAGAAGTTATTTAAACCAGACTAATTTTTAACTTTCTTTATAGATCTAGAGTTTCAGAGGCATTTAAAATATCCTGAAAAAATGCATATATGTTGCAGTCATAAATTTATAAAGATGAAGAATGTTAAATTTGGATCTAATATAATAATAATAATAATAATAATAAACATTTATGAGCGTTATGCTCTGGATAAAAATATTCACACTTAAATGTCAAATTGGCAAGTTAACTTTGACTTTTTGAAATTAAAATAAATCTAGTGATAATTGATTTTTGGGAAATAAACAGATTTTCAGTAGATTTTCAGCAAAAATATGAAAAAATGAACTGGCCTGAGGGTAACAAAAAAATAATAAGTAAATAAAATAAATCTCAAAAAAAAAAAAAAAAAAAAAAAAGAAAGAAAGAAAGAGAAAAAATAGAAAAAGAAAGTTTATTTTTTAATAACATCAAGCCGACAAGCCCCTTTAAGAGAATTAGATTATTCATATTGTCTAAGATCACAATGTTGAGAGACAGGCAATGGGTGTACTGAGAATGGGTGCATCAAATTGTGTGTGTATTAGTATTAACATTGCATTTATCACAAAGACCAAGGAATATGATCACAAAACTAATAGCAGTCCAAATTTCACCTCACTGCTTCAATAATTTTAAAAGCATTAAATGAAGAATGCTTTTACTACATGTATGTGCTGGTTGTACATTTGCATTATCAAAATTGAATTTCAGTTGAATATTTTGCACTGATAACCAATTTAAAAAGAAAATTCAGCCTAAAAGATTAATTGTGAATGAAAATATACATAATTACATATTTAGAAAACAATGTACATGTACTTGTAAACAGGCCTTCGCAAACGCCGATTTTTTGGCAAAAAACGCCGATTCAAACTTTAAAAAAGCTGATTGAAAAATATCGGAATCGGCTTTTTTCCCCACCATAGTAAGACAAAATCTGATTCAAAATTCTTTAATGCCGGCTTGTTAACAATTGAAATTCTGCCGGCATTTGTGGAGCCCTGCTTGTATATTAGAATTATTGAGACCCATAGCATCATAAAGCTGGATATTGATAAGAATTCAAATTAAAAATTAAAAAAAAAAAACATCAACAAAAAATTTATTATATTTATATTATTGGTTGGAAATGTGGTTTTCAAAAAAAAAAAAAAAAAAGAAAAAAAAAAAAATGTGAAAGAAACCATAGTCATTGATTTGGACACTATCGCATTATTTCCTCGATAATCTTGCCACAAATCTCACTTATCGCAGCAGTATTTTGAAGTCCCAAAATTTATATCTTCTATGAATTTCCTAATAAGCCTTTCTCAAGCAATTTTTTGCCAATTTTGTTAATAATGCCAAAATTTTACTTAGCAAATCATGGCAAGGAATTGAAGTTTTGTGAGTTTGTTGACACTAATTTAAAAAAATTACATTTTTGCTGAAAATGGTTCTGTATTGTATTCCTGGGTCTTTATTTCATGTAACAGATTTTTTTGCATCTATAAATATTTGAATGCTAACTTGCATATGACCTTTTTCAGCTTAACATGATAAAGCGGCTACAGGAAGCTGCCAATTCTAGTGCTCAAAGTCAGGAAAGTGATTCAACAAGTCTGGATAGTCGTAGCAGTAGCATACAAGATATATCCATCTCGAGTGTGGACTCAACACAGTGAAGTCATCAACGACAAATAAGATATTATTGTTGACTCTTCAACTAAAGAGTTAGAAAAATGGTGCTGAAGTTAAAATTAGAAGGCCAGACAGGAAATGTGCAATTACGCCTTATTGATGTGATAATCCGTATTTAGACATTTTGAGATTAATGCCAAATATATCGCTGCAAATCCAGTAAAATATGTACATTTCATTTCAAATTTTCTCACTTTGCCAATGGAGTTAAAGAGATTTTTTGAAAGAAGTTGGGTTTTTTTAAAGTTTAATACTCTTGTTAAAAATTATCTATTTTCTTGAAAAAAATAACACAGCTTAAATTGTTATTTCTTGATTGTTAACCAGTAATTAGTGTACTGGAATCGTAATTCTTGTTTTCAGAAACAGTTACCATGGAAACCATTAAACAGCATGGAGAATCATAGTCTATTTTCTTCTTGTTGTTTAGTATTACCACCTTGCCATATTTTAGTTTTACTTTGTGTAAATTTGGCATGTGTACCTGCATGAATGTTGTATCGTTTTGATTTTAGAACCTCCATTTTGATTTTCGTTTTTTATCCGTCAGTCAGTCCTCATTACTTTTAATTTTTTACCTAGACTGTGATATCATTGTTGTACAATAAGGTGTAAAAAAAATTATACTGTAATCTTTTGTTACTCCGCTAATAAATGCAAATGTAACATCTTTTATTTTATAAAAACAAATACAGAAACCAATTTTAATCAACAAGATTTAAGTTATGACTTAAATGATTCTATCCTTTTCCTGCATTTTTTAAGCCAAAAGATTATTTCATTTTCCTGCAATTTTAATTCTTTCTTTCTTTTTTTTTTTCTGTTTAAGTAATATAAGTTTGAATTTTTTCATTTTTATCAATTCACTCATCGAAGCAAATAAATTTAAAAAATGTTGTTGATAAGAAAAATGTTCAAATTTATGTGTGTGATTGAAGTGTATTTTTTCTTTGAATGTTCATGATATTTTTGCCTCTCCTTCAAATCATATTTTTGAAACTTTCGTGAACAGGTAGTGCAAGCCAATAGATCATCAGAAGGACAGGCATGAAGATTGAGGAATAAAGATTGGAATTCAGGACAACAATTTGTGTATATTATATATATTATGTGTGGAAAAAGTCCAGGGGAGATAATTATAGGGAAAGGGGACATAATGTAGAATGATGCTATTTGAATTGTTGATTTAAATCTGAATTTTTCTAAAATTAAAATTTAAAAAGAATTTGAATTCTTTTAAATTTTGGTTGGTTGAAAAATATTAAGATTTTATTCTAATTGCTATTATAATGTGATTTTATAAAAGAAATGGTTTGAGTTGTTAAAAATTGGATATATTTATATCAGAACAATGATGTATTTATTGATTTAAACAACAAAATTATCTATAAATAATAAGATTATTGTATTTATGAAGATATTAAATTATTTAAAAAGTGCAATGTTTATAGATTATTAGTCTAGGACAGTGATTTGATAATAATTCTATGTGTATGGTAAATAAAAAAGATAATATACCGGTAGTCAATATTTATGCCTTCTAGAGAAAAATTACTTCCTTTTATTTGAAAGGAAGTTCAATAGACTGCTGCATCATGGGAAAAAGAAACAAAACTAAAAATGACACCCAAGATCTTCTAGTCATTTCAATTTTCTTTTCATTTTTCTTTTTTTTTTTTTTAAACAGCAATGATCTCATTTTTGTGAATTGTTTTTCATTGTAAAGGCTTATGTTTTTGATTGTAGGAAGAAATAAGGAAAAAATCTTAAATGTCACATTATTATGGAAGTTGTCTGTCCATTAGAATTTAATATTTAAAAATTTATAGTTTAGCATTTTTTAAAAATATATTTTGAAATTCTTTCATGTGAACAGATTAATTTTCGATTTTTGAGCAAAAGAAATGCAAGTGAAGTCTTTAAATATGATTTAACGAACAACATATTACCTCCCTTGTATAGGCTACTAAACTGTATTATATCTTGCCATCTTTTACAAGATGATTTGTTTGTAGTAACAAAAAGAAGATCTCGCTAAGTGTTATTGTCATCAACAAAGAACGTGAAGCGGAAGCAGTAACAATACATGACGCCATTACTGTAGACAAAAATATGAATAACTTTGTCAAAAATTGTTTACAATCTTTTGAAATGTAATGGTTTTTTTTTTTTTTTTTTTTTTCATAGACAAGTTTTTAAATTATAATTGAAATACTTGTTTCATAAATGTTAAGTGAGCTAAAATGAATCGATTCTGAAATTTTAATTTTTTCCTTCTCTAATACAAATAGAAATTGTCTTCATACACGTCAAGTTATGTCCCTTGAAAGAATCGAGTATTAGTAAATTACCAGTTTTAGAAAATAAGTAAATTTATTCATATTTTTCCAATTTTAAGTACTGGGTTATTCGTATATTTGATTTGTCTTATGTTATGGCAAATTAGAAGAAAGTTTTTAGTATGCAAATGTAAATTGAAAGTAAATTGAAAGAACACAGTAAATCAGTATTGTAAATTGATTTTGTTTGTTGTGCATTGAAACATGGAACATTTGTACTATCAATAGAAATATTATGTTGTACGTAATACCTGTAGTATACGCTGAATAAATTTACCATCGCTTTTTGTCGTCGTGTGAAATGGTTTTGGTGATGGTTTTTACGTTTTGGTGATGCTATAATGCTTGGATTTTCAGTAGTCATTTCTTCCTGTAGCAGCAGTTTCAAACAGTTTTGTTTTTCGAAGAACCCTGTAGAGGGCATAAATTTGAATTTTATGTGGTGCATATATACAAAATATATTCAATTGTTACAAGTATCTACAGTGATTTTAAATTTGTTATATCCATGAAAATAATTGTCTTTCAAATATTAATTTTAAACCTAAACATGGATACATTTTGCATAAAGATAACTGTTCTTGACCAGTAACTAATGAAAATCAGGAATATTTAGTTTTCCCTCTTCTTCTTCTTTTTTTTTTTTTTTTTTTTTTTTTTTCTTTTTTTTTTTTTTTTTTTTTTTTTAGTATTCTCCCTTTGATCTTGAATTGGTTGGTAACATGAAAAATCAAGAATAATTATGTCCCTTTGTTCTGGAGTTTGGAAACATATGAAACTCAGAAATAAGTTATTTTTATTTGTTCTCTTCTAAAATTTTTAAAATGAAAATTTGGAATAATGAGTATTCTCCCTTTAATTTCTTAAAATACTTTATATTTTATCCAATGATATCACTGTAGTTACTCGGTTGAGGAATTTTTGGTGGATTGTATAAAATTGTGTCTTAGAATCCAGTTGTTGGAGTTAATAATAAAATTATAGAAAAATACACTTTGATACAAATTTCTTATCAATTATATTTATCAGTTCACAAGTTCAGTTTATGAAAAAAAAGGTTAAACAGAATTTCAAGAATTATTCAAAATCCTAGATTTTCAAGATGGAAGCCAATTTTTACACCAGATAAAGAGAATCGGATTGATTTTCATTTTTTTCTTTTTCCTGAAAGATTGCTTTAATTATTCGGCTCAGTTTCATTCTGATTAATTATTAACATTTCTGGAATTGTGCCCATGAAATGAGAGCATGTACCTGTCATTAAATCACAAGTTAATTGTCACTGTGGTAACAGCAGTCACTCAAAATTTTGGCAAAAAGCAAGTTTTTGTCTGATAATAATAGCATGTGCTTCAAGTAGTCCAGATGTATATGTTTTAGCTTTGTATGGCTTTTAAATATCACCACTGTGCTTTTAAAATCTAAATTAAATTCCAACCCTTTCATTCTTATCAGCATCCAATATACACTTACAGTTTTCAATTTTAAATTGTGTCGTCATGGAAACAAGATATGCATCTCTATTTATTCTTCCAATCAAGCAAAATGGAAATATTAAAATAGATAAAAGAGAATTTGGATCCTTTTTGAAAAGGGTTGGAATTATTTTTTGAAACTTTATGTATTTCTTTTTTTTCTTTGCTAAACACAAAACTTGGTTTCTGGTATTTACATTGTTTTCTTGGACAGATATTGTTAATAGTTTTTCAGTTGTTTGAAAGTTTTAAATATGGTTCTTTTTTGTGTGATTTTTCCATTTATTATCCATGCTGATTAATTTATTAACAATTTGTATATTTGAACATGTTACTGATTCTCGTTATCAATTTACCAATTATGAAACTTTAAAACACTTTCCAAAAAACTCTTTTTTCCCCCCTTACTCTTAATATGTAAGCTATTGAAGAATTTCATTGTTGATTTTTAAAGTAAAATGTTGCATAAAAGCTGTTTTTAGAACAAACTGCAATCATATCAACAATTATATTTTTAATGAATTTTGGCATAACGATAGTCTTTTATCCTGCTAGAATTTTATTTGGCTCACCTTAAAATAGGTTTGGAAAACTTCGAGATTTTTCCCCTTTTGAGTAATGGCATCCAGTATTAAAGTTCTTGGTTGAAGCTATTTGATATTGTTTTTAATGAGCCATATGTACAGATGAGCTACACATTTTATGGCCCTTGTTTTTCTTTTTTCCCATTAACCTTGAAGAAAATTTTTTGTGTAGATGTTTTTCCACTTACACATCTAATTTGTCAAATCAGACACCTTTCCTTTCATTTGAAACTATTTATGTCCATCTGTTTATAAATCCATCTGTACGAATGATGTTTTGGTAGATAACCAAAATAGAAAAACATTACTATTTTAGTTCTTTTTATTATTGTTAAACATTTTAATATATAATAATATGTTTTCATTTTTTAAGGTCACATCACATTTTTTCATGTTTTTGGAATGTGCAAACATTTATAGGTGCTTATAAACAATTATCTGTTAATTTTGTGTATATAATCATTAAGTACAGTCTAAAAATAGACAATTTACACATTTATAAATTACTTACGCTCAAAAGGGTATTCATCGTTACTATGACTACTGTAAATAGTATGTTTGTCTCCGAGATGCTCCCATTTTGAAATGTGCTTGTCTGATTAGGTCAAGGTCATAGGTTAAAGGTCATAGCCTCTTTCTACTAGACATTGATCTGACAAGTAGGCTGATTGATATATAACTATGTCTAATGTGGAAAATGTTTTGTATAAAGATAGAAAGATTTGGAAGTTTTCCATGTTTGAATAAAATATTTATTTTGAACATTGTGTTACGAGTTCTGTTATTAATAGAAATATTTTTGACTGCATTTTATAAAATGTGTCAATGTCAATAACTCTTTTACTCAGCTATAATTCAGATTTTTCTACCATTGTTAACTCTTCATCAGAAATTACTTGCCAAAGGTTTTCTTCAGACAGTAGTATCAGGATATAACTTAAGAAATCAAGGCTAGAAAGTTAAATTATATAAAAAAATAAAGGGTTTATCCTTAAAATAATTTAAATCAACCATACTTTATACTAAGGGTTAAAAAGTGCCAAGATTTTTTATTTATGTACAAATTTCAAGAGGACTTTTGCTTGGCTTGTGTGCAGTGTAAGGGAGATAACTCAAAGTCCCTGTTGTGTTACTGAAGTTTGGTGGTTTACTTTAAAACAACAATTTTACAGCTATGATAAGACCATTTTTCATATTTAAATCAAGGATTAATTCAAACTCTTTTTATGATATATGATACCTTAATCAATGCAAGTATTTCTCATTTGCTTTGTACTTTGTGCTTTATGCACACTTCACAATCTAAAAAGTGCTAATACACTCACCAACAATGTCATAGAAAAAATACTGAGGATAACTTTACTACTTAGCAAACCAGAGATCTATGGCAAGAAAAAAAGCTTTCCTACTTAAGGTCAATGGGGATGAAACCCATAGCAGTAACACAACTTTGATTTATTAGGCTAACATCTCAACCACTTGACCAAGGTGGCCTTTTTTATGTGGACTAAGGTTTATGACAAAAAAGACAAAGTATTTCATGTGTTTCAAGTCATTAATCAATACTAAACATGTCTAGCATCTCATTCTTTCAAGTTATTAAAAAAGCCATCAACCCTTTATCACCAAACACACTCAACTTTAAATTTGAGAAAATATTGAGTTTGTATTTTGACGATATAAAACAAGAACTATACAGAAAGTTTCCTATACAATGAAGAATTGGTTGGTTAGTTTTTATGTTGTTTATGTCACATCAGCCATTTTCAGCTGTTTGTAAAGACAGCAAGGGTTATTAATCTCTAAGGATTTAATTAAGAGCAAGTTTCTGTTTGTGTGAGATTTGCAAGTGTAAATTATAAGTCTGCTTTACAAGCACACAACTCACAGCAACTTTTTGTTAAGGAACTAACTAACTGAGTCAGTATGCTGCAGATATGCATATGACTCCCATATTCACATTAATCTTGGCACAGAGTGAACCAGTCAAAACTCTGTTCACTTAATTCCAAGTTCCAGACACAGACGCAGTATCTCAAATTTTTAAGTCTTAAGTATGACCCAGTTTGGATTCTAATCCCTGACCTCCCATTTTCTAGACAGATGTTCAACCACTTGGCCACCAAGTCATCAAACAATTGTTTGAAGTTCCAGAGGAACCATCCACCCTATGCCACAAACTGATTCTATATTATATGATAGTATGGCAATGTAATTTTTAATGAACCACGTGATATTTGTAAGAGGGTAATTTATCCTGTGAAAATAGTGTCTGGAATGATATAATGTACTATGTTATTTCACTGTAAAATTAATTTGGCAGATAAAACATCATAAAATTTTATCTATGAATAACAATTATCTTTAAAAATATTTTCCATAGAACACATTTCAAAGAACATTTTATCTTAATAATAATATAGGTAATATTTCAGCGGGGATAAAATAAAACTGTTTTTATATATCATAATTGTTTTTTACTGGTTACCGGTAATGGAAAATCTTAAATGCCATCTATCATAGCATTCCTTTCTCAGGAAAATACTAGCATAAAATTATGGTAAAATCTGATATAGCCACCATCTCTTTATAAAGAACACATGTCAGTTAAACCAGTGATTAAGGGTACCTACCAAAAAGAATTATACATGTATTAAGACCACCTGTCTATAAAGTCCACTTTTTACATCTGACTGGTGATCTTTATATACAGGTTTTACAATATAAAATAACCTGTGTATAAAGACCCCTCTGGGTACTAAACAAAAGTGGACTTAATAGACAGATGGACTTGATATAGAGGGTCCCCTATATGTATGAGGAAACTTATTAGTGTTAATATCCAAAATAAAAGGTGAAAATACTAAGTATCTGTTATATGTATTATTAATTAAACTTTATTTCTTTTACAACGATTTAGAAACAAGTTGTGCAACTTATATTAATCTAGCTTGTTGGCCCGAATTGTAGCGCGCGTGAGGTCTTATTGTGGGAAGAAAACCGGAGAACCCGGAGAAAAACCCATGTGCTCAAGCAGGTGACCTCATACCTTATCACATACGACACTGGGAATGGAACCCCCCGGTCGCATTGGTGATAGGCGGGAGCGATAACCACTGCGCCACTTGAACACCCAAGTTTTATATGTACATAATTCTATAACTAATTCTAGTAATTGAAATAATGGATTTACACAAATATAAAGTTTTATATGTGATGCACTAGAAAACCAGTCTTATCTCCATAACTTATCCAATTTTTTTTTTTTTTTTTTTTTTTTTTTTTTTTTTTTTTTTTTTTTTTTTTTTTTTTTTTTTTTTTTTTTGCTGCAGCTTTCCAAAAAATTATAACACAAACCACAAACAAATATAAGCTACCAGTTTACTTAAATAAGCATTGAATTGAGTAAATAAAATAAAAAATAAACATAATTAAATATAATGGTTTTCATTAAAATAATAATAAAAATATCACAGTGTATATATGTAAATCTAACAACAAAATATAAGTAATGATATATAATTGTAGAAATGTAACAGGTAAAGGTATAAAAAAATTCAATAAATGTGCAAAAATATCGGAAATAATAACATATTTTTCTTATTATTATATAGCTAATTATAACATAAGGGATTATTATATGAATCACATTTTAACTACTTTTAATATGCTTTTGTATATAAACTATAAATATATCACAAAATAAAGTAGTTAGAGAGAGTCTTAGAAAAAATAGGGTTTAGCAGTGTGTGCTACAAAATAATAATAATAATAATTCATCAAAACCTCTATCATTTCGAAGTTAGATTGGAGATGTTCATCTAGTATGTTCTGATAGTCCTAAATATCAAACAAAGTGCCATTAGATGTGACAGAATAGATGCCACCAGTTTTAAAGAAAGTTAAATAAAATGAAGTCAAAAGGTCTTAAATGATTTCAACATAGTAACAAAACTGCCAGCAAGACAGAACCAGTATACAATTGTCATCCACAGGTGGCTCTAAAAAGGTCTGCTGGATAACCAGTGAAAAGGTACTGTATAATGGGGCAAATAAAAATTGGTCCAATAACACTAACCAAATACATTGTATATGGAGTTACGACCCCTGATCTGATACAGGGCTACTACTTCTGGGAGGTTCAAGGTTGTAAACAACTTGGTTGCTAACATCATATGTCTGTTAAATGTTTAAACTGAAATACCAGACTTTTAACAGACTTATGATGGTAGCAATCAAGTTGTTTACAGCCACAAACTCCCCGAAAGTAGTTGCCCTCTAGCAGATCTGGGGCCGTAACTCCATATATTTGGATAGCATTCAGGAATGTTTAGTGCCAATGAGCCCTGCATAAATAAAAATGATAAAAATAGTAAATGAATTACAACCATAACAAATTAAAAAATCAAAAAATTTCCTGACAGATATGTTACAATTACAAGTTACAACAAAATTTCCATTACATATTCAAAACATGATACAAAAAAAAATTCAGGAAATTTAAAAAAAAAAAAAATCAGGAAATACAAAAAAAAAAAATCATTAGAACAGCTTTCCTTTTGGAATCTTTTCTCAAGTATATATTCTGTTGAAACAAAACAAAATTTCAAGTGTATTCATCCCAAGAATTGATAGGTACGGTAATTTATTCCTTATGGAAAGAATTAACTGACAGAAAGAATTCACTGTTACACACATTTGTCACAAATACAAAAAATAACCCTAAAAAGTCTCCTTCACCAAGTTTCAAGACACTTGAATACAATCAAAATCCTCCATCACCATATTTCAAATATCCAATCAATCAAATGCAATGCAATCTCCAAAAAATAGCAGAAAAAAAAAAAAAATATAGCAACTTAAAATCACATTCTTTGATACACATATGTAATTCAAATATGCTGTATATGTTTTTCATTTAGTTAAATATGTCTTTTTTTAAGTATAAAGTGACACTTTCATTATATGTTAAAGGAATATGATTAGGGCAAAATAATGAAAAGTTTATTTTTCTTTTTCAAAATGGTAAACATCTTGATATAACTGAAACAGGCAGTTAAGAAAAAATGTAATGTGATACAATGAAATTTATTTAAGTAAATTCAAAACTCCAAAAATATAGGAAAATTTGCATTTAGTTTTTTGTGTTGAAAAAGGTATTGTATGAAAAGTCCCCCCCCCCCCCACACTTCCAAGAAAATAAGAAGACAATATAATGAAATACATGTAATTCAAAGTATTAATAAAAAGGGTCTCCCCAAGACATGCAAACAAGCAAGTCGATCACCTGTTTATCCAGTCAACCAATCTAGAAAGCTTTATCATTTAATTGTAAAGGCTCATAGGTCAATGATGACTTATCTCTGCCAGACTAAATGCAGATTTTGTAAAAGCTATCTCTGAAACAAGAATACCTATTTCTTTTATGTCCTGACAACTTCAGCTAAAAACATTAATGCTAAAATTAATAGTGACACTGATGTTTTTTAGGAATATCCCAAAAAAAATACCAATAAGCTATACATTTATTTTTTCTATTCCTTAAATGCGAATAATCATAAGTGTAATAACATTTTCCGTGATACAGCACTGTTTAGTTTGAAATTAAAAACTACAATTTAAACATAGCTGTCCCAAATCAACAATGAGCCATATGTATTTTCCAATCTTCAAATGGAACAGTGTTCTTTCACATTTTTCTTATTCACACCATACAGCACTGTTTAGCATGAAACCCAAAACTACAGTTCATACATAACTGTCCTAACATTCCTGCTATATCTTGAACTTTGCCGTCTTTATCTTTTGACACAATGTTCTTACAGACAACACATTTCCCCATGAATTTGTTTTGTCCTGATTTGGTGGAATGTGCAAGGCAGTAATATCCTGTAGGGTGTTTGGTGTTTGGAAATAGGAAGGCTCCACATATGATACAGACAGTTTTATTACGATCCAAACGTGGGGAGAAACTGGATTTTTGTAATGTGCAGGATATACATAGAACAGCTGGCATATTTGCAAGAATGACAGGATCTGCTAGACTTTTACATCGAAATTTCTATAATGGTGAAATAAATATATTAATTATTTTTCAAAAAATCAATTATTACTTGTAATTTATCATTTCATAAAATTGATACATAATATTTAATTAATCATTTTTCAAAAATACCAGATTTGGCGGCCATATGCTTTACTAACGCATCAAACATTCCTGCAAGCAAAGGGAGGCAACTTGTTCCATCAGAATAAATATCACTTGCATTGTGTTAAACCTGAGGCTCATTCAAGACATTCAAGACTTGCATTTCAATTTATATTTCAGTGCAAGGTATAGTATGGTATCTTTCTAGAGATTTGAAATATAGAATTAGTTCAAACTTGTGTACAGATACAGGACTTAATTCATATTTTGACATTTTTTTTCTTCAGTCAAGTGTTTGTGTCCAAATCTAAGGGAGATTATTATTAAAGCATCTGGATGATTATGATGACTTAGATTTGATGTGATTGCCTGTGCCTGTTCAACAGACATAAAAATAGTATGCATGAACTCAGTAGAAAGCAACCAGTCTCTTGAACAGGCCTCTTTTTATCACAAATGAATACCAAAATAGTAAGTAAGTTGGTAGAGTAGTTTGTTTTCAACTTTTTCATAAAACAACAAGGGTTCAACCCCAGTTAGGTCTGTCAGTCAAACAAAATATATGAGTCCAATGTTCAAATCAAAATCTCCCAAACTATAAAAACTGACAAATAAGTTAAACTCATGAACTTCCACCAGGGAATGGAGATCCGGTGCATCTTCTGTGTAGCTAGCTACAATCACCACTTGTGAAAACAAAATTGAAAGTAAAAGGAACATGAAACTATGGACTGTTTAGTATGTCTAGCACAATCTTGGATACAGAAATCCAAGACTTGTATAGATACATCCTTCTTACACCAAAGTGTAGACAATTTAAAATGCAAGTCCAAGTCTTGTGTGAGATCCAGAACAGAGTAAAGTTTTGTTTTAAAAATGGACCAGCATTAATACAGCAATTAGTGACTAAATAGGCTTGATATGTTACAGAAGCTTCACTGCTAATGTCACCCACATCTGAAAACAAAACACTCAATCATTTATTCTTCAGCTATGATTTTTTAATTTTTTTTTTGCAAAAAGAAACAAAATGTATACATACATCTAAATATTGCTTCTTTTGAAATCCTGAATATACGAAGCTTCTTTTCTTTTGCGTAGGAATTCTATCAAACTATTCAAATAAAAAAAGTAAACATCAAAAATTAAACAAGAAGCCTAAGGGCCCTAATGCTCACCTGAGGATACATTCAAAATCATTTGCACAGTACAACAGACACGACTTAAACACAGAAACTTTCCAAGTTTCTCAAGTTTAGAACTGCCACAATAATTAATCAGAAATACAATATATAGTCACAGTTCATTTATAAACTTATGCTTTGGGTGTAAACTTATACTTTTTTTTCAAAAAGTAACAAAACCTGATAATTGGGGAAATATATAGTAAAATCACAAATATTTGTGACAGATTAATTTTTTGCTATTTTCATAGGTAAGTGAATACCACAAAATTCAATATCAACAAAATGTTGCAATTACCAATTCTTCAGTATATGTTTTTTGGGTTTTTTTATAATAAAGAAAAAGAAAAAGAAACGGAAGTAATCAGGGATAGTGGGTATTTGATAAAGTTTAGAAATACAGAATCTGAAATTAATACTTCCATACCTGTCTTTCATGTCTGCCTCCATACAATGATATGGAACATTATTTACTATGGTAGGTAAATCATCACACCAGTTCAGGAAATAATTAGCTAAATCTTTATGGACATCTTTGACATCTTCATGCTTTGAAAGTAAGTTATCCCATACTGCCTACAACACAGATAACAGAGAACATAAAAACAATAAAAAAGTAAGACAATACAAGACAAGACAAGACAAGAAAAGAAAAGACAAACATATAATGGGGCCACTGATTATAAAATTTCAGCACTTTGAACCCGACACTTAAATAAATGTCCAATGGTGCAGTTATAGTACTATTGGTAGTTGACTATTGGTGCTTTATGCCCTAATCAAGAATTTTTCACTTATATGAGGCAGTCAGTTCTGGGATGATGGAGGAAATCAGAGTGTCCAGAGAAAACCACTGACCTTTGGCAAGCTAATTGACAAACTTTCTCACACTAGGATCTGCCCAAGTGCAATTTGAACTTAGGTCAGTGGTTCATTTATATGTAAGTTTTCTGGCAGTATCTTTCCCAAAATATCCTGAAAACTCACTTCAAACTGGAAATCCAACCAAAAATTAAATAAACAAGCATAGTGTATGTTAACCTGTATTTCTGTGCATTGATACTCTGACATTACAAACATTTACCTGTCATAGATTAAAGTGGAGTGTGGTGTTTTACACACAAGTTAAACACTTGCATCAAAGTAGTCACATCTTTGATGGTGGAGAAAACTGGAATACCCCTAAAAAACCTAATATTCATCAAGCAAACTCACAAACTTTTTGAAACTAGGCAGTGAGAGGCGGTGATTTGTAAGGATGTGTTTTAGAACACTTAGCTATGGAGGTGCAGTTGAAATAATGACCATTTACTTTATGGGTACCCAAATTTTTTTGCACCTGTATTCTGTCATTTCACTGTACCTGTGATATAGAAGAATGAACAAAGACAACATGCTCTCTATGTCCCACAAATCTGAGGTATGGTTTGAGTAATCTCCGTATTTTTGACCAGTAAAGTTGAGGTAGGGGTTCTTTGTTGCCTACGTCTCCAGTAAGGTTGAGTAGGTCCTGTAGAGCTAATCCCCCTTGTGAAGCTGCCAGTAAACACAATGTCTGAAATGTACAGTAAAACCTGCTATAGTCATCATCTCTATATAAAGACCACCTTTCTATAAAGTAAAATCTGTAATAGTCACCATCTTTCCATTAAGACCACTGTTTTCATGTTCCTTTACCCAGTTCGGTAACCAAAAAAATTCCATATTTCCATATTTCTTACATCCAGTCAGTGATCTTTATATACTTTATTTAGAGTACAATGTAATCCAGGGGACATTTTAAATGATAAAAAAAATTTATGTTTTCAAGAAATAACATTTCTGTTCTTCTTACAAGTTTCAAAACCCAAAATTATTTATGATGTAGCAAATACAAATACAAAAATGCTTAGAAAAAAGGGTTAATGTCACAAATTATTATACTTCCTGTAAAAATTCTAGGATTTTGATTTGTAAATTGCTTTTGTTATTTCAAAATGTTCTTTTAAAAAAATTAACATTTATAAATCAATTTTTTTTCAAATTGTACACCACTGCTGAGTTAGGCTTGAAGTATGATGCAAAAAACTTATTTTACTCATACAGGTAAGCTTAAATTTTTAATCCTAAATCCTTTTTAACGTATTTAGGTATAAAAGATGTAACCTTGTAATAAAAACTATAGCTCAATGTCATAAATGTTCTGAACATGCATCATTCCTAACTCGCTGAAAATTTGAAGGCTTTAAATTTACAGAATTAGAATTATCCACAATGGTGCAATCTCTTTAGTTAAAAGTGTTTATAACTGACGAAACTGTACTTTTCAGGTGAGACTGGTGACCCACAGATCTCTTATTTTTTAATATGTTCTCTACAATATACCTTCTTGATCAACTTTGTCTCATCCTCTTTAATCAATCTGTTGATAATACCAGACAAAAGGTTTTCCACGGAATCGGAAATATTGCTGATTTTCTCCGCTAGCATCCTGTAATCCCCAAATATCCTCAGTTCCTCCATGAGCAGCCATAACCAAATAGGATTCTGGGAACACGGCCTTGAAACAATCATATCTATCTGCTCAGTCTCCAGTCTCTATAATCAAATGAAATTCAGTAAACCTTTATTTAAATAATCACCACCATTTGTTTAGAGAAATTTTGGCATCAAAATTAGTTATTATGATAAATTGAGTAGGTTAGTAAACAAACCCAAACAAAAACAGACTTTATGACTCACTATAGTGGACTATAAGTAAGGTGCCAAAAATATGGAAGTGAGGGTACTATAATAAGGTTTACTGTATATTAACATGGAGAAGTCGACACAGACTTTGTAGTTTATCTGAACATATTGTTCACTAAAGTTTTTTAATCAAGCAATCTCGTTTGTTTCTATCATAATAATGTCACCAAAGTTTCATAATTGGATGCCTGTTTTTATTGTTTTTACAAACCTCAAGAGTATGAGATATATTTATATTCTGTATCCTTGAAATTAAGTCCAAGAAAGTTAACACAAACCTTATTATATTGTTGGAAGTACATCCTGATCATTTCTTTCGCCGTTTCTGTATCAATAGGTCCTACATCTAATATATAACTTTTATGCTCTTGTATTCTGTTAATGGTAGGTGGGTGGTTGTTTGCTGTACTGACGATACACCTAACTCTACCAGGAAACCTGGGAGGCAACCAGGCTAGATGATTACAGTTTTCATATTCTGCAAGCTGCAAGAAAAAAGTTTTATTAATAATGATATCTAGGCAAAGGTTTCACAACTTCAAAAGCATCATTGGCTTACATGATAAAAGGTGTTTAAACTGAACCACTAGTTATTGGCACACTTACGGATCACAGAACCTCTCTTTACTTAGTGTGAGAAAATTTGTCAGTACCCTTGATGAAGGCACTCAGGTTTCCTCCACTATCCCCCAACTGGCTGCCTCAAAAGAATCTTGATTAGGGCCGAAAACACTATCAGTGGTCTTTTTTCACTTTATTTCCACATCCATTTAAATTTTTGTTGGTTGTGTCAACTATACTCAAGCACAGTTAAATCTCGTTATAAAGCCCTATGACATCTTTGCCTTATTGAAAAACCATTCTGAAGTCCCGTGATTTCAATGGGCCGATAACACTATCGAGTTACGGCCCCTGATCCGCTAGAGGGATACTACTTCCGGGGAGTTCACGGTTGTAAACAACTTGGTTGCTACTATCTTTTATCTATTAAATGTCTGGCGTTTCAGTTAAATACATTGATTGTTTTATGTAAAATGGTCATATATATGAACTTTGAGGATTTTTTGTTATTAAAAGAAAATGATTTTTATTTTTTCTACTTGTCATTTAAATCAAACAGTGTAAAAAACCGATTTTTTGCAATCAGAGTTGATGTCTATGTTGACTTAATTTTGACACTTGATTAGGTAATAGGGGAGGTCTTGACCTATGGAATTGAACATATATTGCATGCTTAAAACTTTACATGTATACAAGATCGTCTCAGGTACAAGGATACAACCATTGATCTTTAATTAACATGTATATCGACTGGTGAATATCCACAGGAATTTGAAGATACCTGAATATATCCACACCTTGACATGGTCTAATATACACACTTATTCCGACTTTCTATACATCAAAGGTTTTTATTTTCCCAAAATACCTTGAAAATTTTTGACACTTGTATATTTGATGGAAGGAAATTGTTTACAGTAAACAACCATAATTGGTATTCAATTTGAGATAATCTGAATACATTTCACAGTTACTATATATATATATATATACATGTGTATATATATATATATGTGTATATATATATATATATATATATATATATTATAAGAGCCCGTTTGAACAAATTTGATAATAACACAAGCCATGTTAAATTATTGTTAATATAAAAATTCAAAAATAATTTTAAAAAACAATAATTATTTATCTTAAGTTTGTATCAGTCATAATCACTACGAAACCTTTTCTCTCTATCAGCCATAATCAATATGAGTCCTTTTCTCTCTATTACTCATAATCAATACGTTTTTTCTTGTCAGTCATAATCTCTACAATCCCTTTTCTCTCTATCACTCATAATTACTACGACTTTTCTCTCTATCACTAATAATTACTGTGTTTTCTCTCTATCACTCATCACTATGTACAGGTCCTTTTCTCTCTATCAGTCATAATTACTATGAGTCTTTTCTCTCTGTCACTTAAAATCACTACGTGTCCTTTTCTCTATCACTCATAATCACTACGAGCATTTTCTCTCTGTCACTCATAATTACTTCGAACTTCTTTTTTTCTATTATCAGTTATATTCACTATATTCGAAATTTTTCAGAAAATAAGTTTTCATTTTAAATCTCTCTCTCTCTCTCTCTCTCTCTCTCTCTCTCTCTCTTCGATAGTAATAAATTGGCTTCTGTTTGTTTTACTTGAAACGTTTTCACTTTGTTTTGAATACCAATTGTTATGTTTTCAAAAAATGTGATTATAATAATTATTGCATGTCGTTCTAGACATATCGCTTGTGCTGACAAGGGTTAACATAAACTTATAATAATAATAATAATAACAATAATAATAATAATAAAACGAAAGATAAATAAATCAAATCATAATACAAAAATCAATTGTATATAGTCGTTACTTTTTGATTTTATTGAATTAAGTAATATTTTCCTTACTGTGGATCGTGTTAATAAATAGGACACAAGTGGTTTTTTTTTAATTTATAATTTTTAACTGTTTTCATATTTAATATTATATATTGTATCTCTCTGGCATCAGTAAATGAATAATAATTCTCAATACTTGAAAATGAAAAAAAAAAAATACAAAAAGATTTTCGACGTTTAATTCAGTAACATTTTACAACCAAATATTACTTATATCCAGGTTACGCGTGTATGAGACCGATAACTAAGTATAAATTCACTATTTACAATAAAAATTGCAACATATGATGATTTTCTCCCATTTTATTACGAATAAATTCTATGGGCTAACCCTCCCCATTAACTGAGCACGTGTCCAAATAAGGTCAACATACGCATCGTCAAATCGTAAAAAATTGATTTTTAACACTGTAAAATTTCAATGACAATTAAAGATAATTGCTTTTAAGTAAAAAATGTATTTAAAACAACAGTCCAATCTATGTATAACTTTTTACATAAAAGAATCGATGCATTAAAACTAATACACCGGGCATTTAAATAGATACATAATAGAAGCAACCAAGTTGTTTACAACTGTGAACTCCCCGGAAGTAGTAGCACTCTAGCGGATCAGGGGGCGACAACTCGATAGTGTTATCGGCCCATTCTTCTTTGTTTTTTTAATGAGCGTTCCTAAATTCATGCATTTTAATGAAATATTTGTTGTAAGTAATTTCAACCACCTTCAAGGGTCCATGGTGTCTGAGTAGTGATTGGCATTTCCCTGCCTAAGGTTTGAACCAAGATTTTCCTTGTTCCAGACTTTTACTGTTTGACTCTGTACCAGTTAAAAAGACTGAGTGTCTAAACCCCTTTAAAACACCAAAATCTGATGAAACAAATTGTTATGAATCAAGGATTTATTGTAAAAAAAATTTTCAGTGAGAAATATCTTTTATTTCATTAATACTTTCTTTACATCATAACCAGGTACCTCATTAACACCAACTATAACCAGTATATTACCTCATTAACACCATCTATAACGAGTATATTACCTCATTAACACCATCTATAACCAATATATTACCTCATTAACACCATCTATAACCAGTAGTTATTACTTCATTAACACAATCTATAACCAGTATATTATCTCATTAACACTATCTATAACCAGTAGTTATTACTTGATTAACACCATCTATAACCAGTATATTACCTCATTAACACCATCTATAACCAGTAGTTATTACTTCATTAACACCATCTATAACCAGTATATTACCTCATTCACCATCTATAACCAGGAGATTATTACCTCATTAACACCATCTATAACCAGTATATTACCTCGTTCCCCAATCTATAACCAGTATACTACTTCATTAACACCATCTATAACCAGTCGTTAGTACTTCATTAACACCATCTATAACCAGTATACTACTTCATTAACACCATCTATAACCAGTATTTTACCTCATTAACACTATCTATAACCAGTATATTACCTCATTAACACCATCTATAACCAGTATAATACCTCATTAACACCATCTATAACCAGTAGTTATTACTTCATTAACACAATCTATAACCAGTATATTATCTCATTAACACTATCTATAACCAGTAGTTATTACTTCATTAACACCATCTATAACAAGTATACTACCTCATTAACACCATCTATAACCAGTATATTACCTCATTAACACCATCTATAACCTGCATATTACCTCATTCACCATCTATAACCAGGAGATTATTACCTCATTAACACCATCTATAACCAGTATATTACCTCATTAACACCATCTATAACCAGTAGATATTCCGGATTCTTTTCTCTGAGTTTTGGTAATTCATCCCTGAGTAATTTCATATAAGCTTCCAGAGGATTATCAGTGCCATCTTCACCTGACTTATCTATCAAACAAGATGAAAGTATGTTAAGTTTCCAAGATGAGATAAATTCAATTTAGTCAAAGATAACTTTTACTTTCAGTAATTCAAACTTTAATTAAAAACAATCTGACAGAAACTGACTTGCAGTCATTTTTTTCATATTTTTATCTTAGCATTTTGACCACACCTCTTGACTTCATAAAACAAACGACTTTTTTTTCTTTAAAGCTCAAAGTATGCTTATTGCACAAAACTTTTTCACAAGAACACATAATTTAAATGTTATAATTATAAATGAAAACCTGTCGAAACTGAACAACTAACAGGCTGTTTTGATTTGGTTAAATTGGGTTTTACTTCCCAGTCAAAAATATTTTACTTATATTGAGACATCACCAGCTGTAGGTGAAATGGCAGAAATTTGGACCTTTACAGTGCGCTTAGGTCATTGTGCAGGAAGGGTTCTTTAAAGTGCCATGCCTGCCGTGACACGGAGCATCAGTTTTTAAGGTCTCTGCTGAAGGACTCCTTTTTTTCAAGTTTCCGTCAGACTTGGACTGGGTTTGAGCCCAAAACTCCCACAGACAAAGTGAGCATTCTACAAACTGAGCAATTGAAGCGGTCCATTAATTAAATGTTATAATTGAAAAGGAGAATCACATAAAACCTGTCAAAACTGAACAACTTACAGGCTGAAGATTTTGTTTAGATTGGACAGGTATTCAGTCTACACAGATTAATTTCCCGAACAATTTAAACAATATGTACCGAAAAGTAATTAAGTTTAGAAAAATTATTGGTTTATTCAGTTTTGGTTTCAGAGTCTTCGTTGAGTTTAGAATGAATTTTGGTTTCTAAGGTTTGGTTTTCTCAGTCTTCATTGAGTTTAGAAAGATTTTTTTTTTTTCAGGTTTGATTTTTAGTCTTTCTTGAGTTAAGAATGATTTTTGGTTAATTCAGATTTGGTTCTCAGTCTTTGGTTTCACTGTCTTTATTAAGTTTTGAAAGACTTTTGGTTCATTCAGATTTTGTTTTCACAGTCTTTATTAAGTTAAGAAAGATTCTGGTTTATTCAGATTTGGTTTTCACAGTCTTTATTAAGTTAAGAAAGATTTTGGTTTATTCAGATTTGGTTTTCAGTCTTTGGTTTTCACAATCTTTATTAATTTTTGAAAGACTTTTGGTTCATTTAGATTTGGTTTTCACAGTCTTTATTAAGTTTAGAAAGATTTTGGTTCATTCAGATTAGGTTTACAGTCTCTATTGTATTTTTATATTAGTACCTGGAGTACATCCTGTAAGTGTGTGTACCAGCCTCTGTACCAGGACATCTGTCTGTCTACTATTACCAGTACATCCCACAAAGTGATAAAATACAGGAATACCTGTCTATATAAGATAGAAAATAGTATGTTTATTTGCAATTAAGATTTTTCCTTCATAAAGGCCTTATTACTATAGAATGATTTCTGTAGTGTCCCAATTTCCATTTTTTGTGGATATCCTGAACCCTGGAATTTATGGGTCACTAAAGTAGCATATATACATGTACATGTATATTGTAAACTTATCACAAATGAAAATCACAAAACATAAATATACCACCCAACAAAATGATTTTTTTCATTCTTAAAAAAATGAGCATTGGACACCATGAAAATTAAAGTAATTATATTCATAGTAAATATATAAAACAAATACCAGTTAAATTTTGATGTGCCAGATGTGCACATTTCGGAAATTCATTCTTCATCAGTGACACTAAGACCAAAAAGTTTGATAGATAAAAAACATAAGCCAAACAGTTGAAAATAATAAATCTAAAGTTTCAAAATTATATAAATCCAAATCCAGCTAAGGAATGCTTTGCATGGGGGAACAAACCTTGGTTTTAAATAAATTTCAAATTTTAGACAGCTGGAAATTTTGCTTAATGGTACATTTTCTGACAGCACAAAGTACTGCTGTATTAGTTTCTTTATCAGATGTACTAATAAAATTGATCCTGACTATGTTGTCTCTGTTATGCAACCACTTAACAATACTGAAGGGTTAAAACAATTAAACTGGCACCCAAGGTCCTGAAGTTATTTCCCCAAGCAAAGCAATATTGGTTATATGAAACAAGAGTCAATGATAACTAGATCTCAGATAGACAGTGATAGTTCTTAGGAAAACTTGCAACAGAAATTTTGATAAGTTAAGATATGGGAAGTGTGGGAGATGACAATAGCTTCATAAATTTTGAGCAGTGAGCTAAAAAAGTCAATATCATGCATGTTCTTAGGATATTCTTGCTACAAACTTTTATACAAATATACATGTAATTACTTTCAGGGCTTCTCTGACAACTTTTGCCATTACAGAAGTTTTTCCATGTCCAACAGCACCTGTCACACACATTATCATGTTGTCTTCTTCAGAAACTTTCCAAAACTCAGAATCTCCTGTAATAAATATATATATATATATATTAGTCAAAACAAATTCAAATTTAAACATATACTTATAATTCTTGTTTAAAAATCCAAAGTTTCAAGTCTTATATACAGTAAATAGTAAAACCTGCAAATACCAAATACAATGTACCTCACATATACAAACAAAAATTCACAGATTTAAATGTCTCACCTGGTAAGTTTTTGATTGTGTAGAAAATAAATTCCTCTAACATAAACTTTCACATTTTGACATGCCGTTGCCGACATCAGAAAAGTAACACCTAAGTCTCGCCTTTTGGCAATGCCAGGCTCGACAATCATCAATCCAGAAAGACCAATTTGTTTACTTGAGATTTTGATATAAAACAGTGTTTTATTTGTTTTTTTTTCTTTGAAGGTGGTGGATATAGCAGGTTTTGCTGTTTTGTAGAACATTTTTCAATTACAATGGTTTACTTAAAATCATTTATTTGTTCTTGTGGTATTAACATTTAATCCTTTCCAATTTGAATACTTTACACCTTTCCATACCAAAAACAGGTACAAAAAAGGTACACGAAAAAGGTTTAAAAATATTCAAAAAGGTATGCCTTTTTAAACAAACTTTGGAACCAAAACTGGAACAAAAAATTGAAATCTAAAAATAATCAAGTTAAACAAGTCTCAATATAAGGTAAGTTATATGCATGTTCTCTGGGACAACAAGCAAATTTAGTGTATAATATATATGTATAAACTTCTTGGTACTTAAAATTCAGCAGCAGTTTTCAAATATTCTTCATGACAAGACTTTAAGATGTTACAGGATACTTACTTACAAATGAGGTAGCTGGATCTGAAAAGAAAGGCGAGAGAAAAATTAAAATTCTGTGCAAATTTTTAAAGTACTGTAAAATCACAAATTTTCGTGGAAGATTAAATTTCTTTATTTACTTGGGTAAGGGAAAACCACAAAATTAAATGCCATTGAAAATTTTTAATTATCATTGCCCTCAATGGGATTTATTTTCACAATTCCACGAAAATTTTTACCAACAAAATTTTTTAAAAAGGTAAAACCACTAAATTTTTTAAACCCAATGAATATCAATAATTCTACAGTATCAACTATGTATACTTAAGAAATGACATTCTTTTTGTCAGTGATCATGCGTTATGAACGACAATGGGCTGTCGCAAATTTGCAACAACCCATTGCCGTCATAACGCATGAACACTGACAAAAAGAATGTCATTTCTTATATTTACAATTTCTTAAACCATTTCAGTTCAATTTTAGATGATATTTCCTAAAAATCACCTTTTTAATATGTCATATTACTGCCAAGCTCCACACCATCAAAATGGAATATCCCAACGTCATGACGTCAGAAAGTTCTGAAATCCCATCAGCCTTCATAGCATATGACCGCAAAGAAGAGTAATAGAGTCATAGAAAGAAAGATAATAGCAATTGTAAATATATGTATATGATGTTTACAATCATTCATGCATACTATATCTCAGCAACTGATGATTTCAATTCTTACACAAAATTGCCATGACTCTTTTCAGTTTTTTGTAGCAAACACTATAAATTTTTCATTATTTTTTCATAATCTCAGTATTTTATGACTTTAATTCTCAAATGAAATTGCAATGGCTCCTTTCAACTTTTTGTAACACACACTATATTATATTCTAATACTTAAAAGTTTTGTGGCAAGTGTGATTTGTGCAAATAAAATAAATTTATATACCAAATCAAATCATGATTTTATGGGGGAAAAAATGGGATACTATCTTTCATGTGGTGCTAAATCTGAATTCAAAACAATTTGGACATAAAAATGTACATGCTGCATTTAATTCAGTAGTGTTTTGGGGGTAAAAAAGAGTTTTAAAATAAGCCTGAAATGGGCAACATTAGTATCCATGTACCTTCAATATGACTGAAGACAAATGTTAACAACAATTAACCAGTACAATATTTTTAAAGTTTATTCTATCTCTTAAATTAAAGTGTTAATTAAGCCATTGCAATTAAAAGGGGCCTCAGTGGCCGAGTGGTCTTAAGCACGTGCTTACGGATCACAGTGCCTCTCACCGCCTGGGTTCGGATCCCACTCAGTGGTTTTCTCCGGGCACTCCGGTTTCCTCCACCATCCCAGAACTGAACGCCTCCAAATAAGTAAAAGATTCTTGACTGGGGCATAAACAACATTACTCCACTTCACTCTCCTATCTCTTAAAATACGTTTGGTGCTGAAGATGATACATGGCTGCATAATGAACAGATGTTCATTGTAATGATGCGAAAATTCACCAAATGGACCCTAGTCCAATAAAGAAAATAGAAAAGGTAACAACAATAACCTTTCTTTATTGTCACTATCAAGATTCAAAAATATCTGAAAAATGTAAAACAGCTAGTCTCATCTAAACCTATTCAGTAATAGCCTGCATATTCATGAGTAAAATGCATGTACAAACCTGATATTTTGATATTTTCAATGGTCTCTCCTTTAGCATATGACAGCAAAGTGTCCACCAATAGGTTCCGACCAATCACAAACTCTGATTTCTTCTCCATAAATAACCTATGATATTCTGCTTCTACAGATATAATCATCATCATCATCATCATTATCATCCTCATCATAAATATGATTTAGAATCTGATGGGATTGTTCAATGTTAGTTGAGAGACCGTATTTAAAAAAAAAGAAAAAGAAAAGAATAAAAAGGAAAAAATAAGTATGACTGTGTTTTGTAGTATATTGTAAAGAAAATGTCTGCATTACTTTGTATGTACTTTGCAAAAGGCAGTAAAAGAAACAAAGTGCATGTGTATAAGTATTTCATTATCATTTACACATATATGTATATTTGTATATTTTATATTGCATGTGTGTTCAGAATCTCAAAAAGTGAAGTGAGGATATTTCAGTGAAATTATAAACCTCGTTCCTCATGGCTAAGGTCCTTGACAGATTCTTGATCTGGGTATGCCTGTGTTATTGTTTTCTTCATCCAAGATATAACATTTTCTGCAAAATTTTCAAGACCTGTAAATGCTACCTGTAACAAAGAAGATTGAAACCTTTAGGCCTAACTTAAAAA
The DNA here is from genome assembly GCA_029721355.1 of Tegillarca granosa. NCBI lineage: Eukaryota > Metazoa > Mollusca > Bivalvia > Arcoida > Arcidae > Tegillarca > Tegillarca granosa. The sequence continues at coordinate 27,901,957 of CM056596.1, forward strand.
ATTCTTTGTATGCTGTTTTCCGACCCATGCTATCCACATGTGGGTAGGTAGGTAGGAAAAAAATTATTTTATAAATTGAAACCTTAATCTATGGTATTAATCTTTTGAAAAAGTTTAAATTGGTTTCATTTGTCTCTTTTAAAACACATTTTACTGTTGAACTTTTTTGCTTACTAAAGTCTTCTTTGTTCCTCCTTGTGTTTTCTTCTATGGTGAAACACAGAATTTCCTTATCTGCTCACAGGTTATCTCACTTGCCAGTGTTATTGTTCTTTAAATACTGTTGTTTCTTATGTGGTATAGGAAGTAAAAAAAATAATAATAAATTGGAATTGATGGCAAAAAAAAATTTTTGGTAGGGGCATTTCCAATTGATAGGGCTGTCAACGGTAAACAAAGTTAATTTTATTTTAGGCCTTATATGGAGACTTTAGTCAGATTAAAGTCAAAATACAAGCAATATGAAAGTGGATAAGTTTATCATGTTGAATTAGACTTTGAAAGCCATGAAACTAATGTTATAAATTAAATTGTATTTAAATAAAAAAAATTCTACCATAAAATAATACTTCAAATGATTGATTTAAATTCACCAAAAGATCTGTCAGAGAAACTGCTTCATTTTGCCAACACTTTAAGTTCACCACCAACAAAAGATCTGTCAGAGAAACTGCTTCATTTTGCCAACACTAAGTTCACCACCAACAAAAGATCTGTCAGAGAAACTGCTTCATTTTGCCAACACTTAAGTTCACCACCAACAAAAGATCTGTCAGAGAATCTGCTTAATTTTGCCAACACTAAGTTCACCACCAACAAAAGATCTGTCAGAGAAACTGCTTCATTATGCCGACACTTTAAGTTCACCACCAACAAAAGATCTGTCAGAGAAACTGCTTCATTTTGCCGACACTTAAAGTTCACCACCAGTAAAATGGTGACAAATGCTGCCAGATAGCTCACCTGTATGGATGCATCATTTTATAAATTCTGCCTCATAAACCAGAAAATGATGACATTAAAGGGTTATGACGAAAGTTTTTTCCCCCAAGATTAAAACTGGTAAGCTAAAATCTAAATGATTTATGCTGATGTAAAAAATATGATATAAACAGACGATAAGTAACAGCACCAATAGTTGTTATTATTCTTGTTTTTATGACATTTAAAAACAAATGTTACAAAATCACACAAATCATAAAAAATTTCAGTCAGGCTTAAACTCTAAATGAGTTGAATCTAAATATTTCAGTATTTTGTACAGAAATAAATTTACAGGACATCCTGATTTAAAAGCAACTGGTCACACACCTATTGATTTGGCTAAATTTTAAATCCTGAAAAAAAACCCAAATATCAGTTAATGTTAATGTCATATATACCCTCTGTCTGCCATTGACCTCCGTGACCCCTGCTACATTACAACAATAGGAATATACTTGACTAGGAAAATTGTGTTTCAGCTTCTGCTTCAGAACCTAAAAATAAAAAATTTAAAAAAAAATGATGATGAGTATAGAAAAGTATATGTACAGCAATAATCTTAAATTGTATATATGTGTACTGGTATACATATCCCCTCTATAATTCCCTTCTATATCTTGGCCATCCTGTTTATCCTAACAGTATAATTAATTAATGCTTTTTCTTTTGTTTTTCTTTATAAGGCCAAACAAAAAAGTTTGTTTCTGGTTTCCCAACCAACCATATTCTATTAAAACCAACCCTAATGATTAGGTTTTCACTTGCACTACATCTGAAAAACACTTAGTAGCTACAATATCTGTATTAGATGCAGTTCAAATATAATATATCTGATAAGAATAATTATTTGAATTGCCAATTACCAAAATTTTTCAGGAAAAAAGTTTTTAAATTCATGTACACACTGGTTCAGTGTTTTAAAGAGTGAAACACCTAAAACACGTGTTTTTGTACTGCTTCTTTTGGCCTAAGTCTAACTTGTTTTAATGCCAAAACAGTTTATTATCTTATAGTGCTAAAATCTGATGGAATGAATTTAGTTTTGGTAATTAAAAGTGATTTTTGAAAAATCAGGTGACAGGCTTTTATCAACTTATATCATCTACATGTACTTATCTATTACATATACACATCCTTAATTCTTTACCTTTAAGTGTTGCTTGCTTGCTGGTTTTTCATCGACAAATTTTGACGTATAGTCTTTTGGTATATCTTTTAAAAACTTTTCGTCTCTGATGAAAAATGCAGCATTTGGGTTCTTTGTTCTGTAAAAGAAAGAAATACAGTACATGTAATTCTATATGTAAAAATGTCTCAAGTATAACATCGCTGAAATTAGTCACTGTATAAAAAGAGACATTGCCAGTATATAATGATAACATGCAGTTGTTTTGTTTGCCTAAATTACTACCGAATAAAGGTTGTTTCCCCTTGAAAATAAGACTAAAATTTCCCAACTTGACAACTAAAACTCCCCAAAAGGCACAGTGACACACAATCAAATAGTTTAAGTTAAATCCAGTTGTCCAAAACTGTTCTAACAGATAAAAAATGTTAGATATTGTCACAATATAAAATCTTTGCAATGATTTTCAAAATTCTGAGCGTAATTTGTGACATAAAAAGGGTCCAAATTTTCCAAATCTGAAAGCTGGAAGGTAGTTTTTAAAAACCATAGCAAAATCACTGACCTGTTTCAAGGTTAGGAGGAACTTTGTTTTAAATGGAGGAGTAGAGTGTAATAATGTTGTTTTACACCCCAGTCAAAATTATATTTGTTTTGTTGATGTAACTCTTCAACAGTAGTCTTTGGCAAATAATTGAGAAAAATCCCTGCAGTCTTTAAGGGAGATTCTGGATAAGAGATCCCCTGAGAATAAAGTTCTGAAACAGAATACAAAATTAACCAGCCAAAGAATAACTGATTAACTACACTTTACCTGTAAGCACCATGTAATATCTCCATAAGAGTTATAGATGCTCCATTTACCCAGTTGTATCTAGTTCTTATATCCTCTGGAACTTCCGCCTCAGTGGGAACCCATCCGAATCTGAGTAGAAAAAATGTTTTATTCAACATAATATGCAACACAATAGTGCATGCTACATTGTGGTCAAGATCTTATAAGTTAAGATGTTTTGGGTTTGCAGACTTGTCCTAAATTCTGAACTATGTTGTTAAATGATCACCACAGCTTGCCTACTAATTACTGCAGTTTTCCTACACATTACGGCAGCTTGCTTGCACCTGCACATTCAGCCGATTCAAAAGCATTTAATTCAAAATCTTTTTCAGCATCATCATGAAAGATACCTTAAGTTGATACACATGAATATCTGACTTTTACCACAATGTATTTTTTAAATTGGTAAAAAAAAAATTTAAAAATATCATATTTTTCATTAAAAGATATTTAACTATAGCAATGCCAGTGTGATATATGAATCTGCTTTTATTACTTGAATAAAAGAAAATGTTAAAAGGAAAGTACAGAAATAAAAGCTTACATGGATATCAAAAAAGTGTCTATATAGGGTATAAATTCTAGACACTGATAATCTAGCTAGGGAAACGATATAAGCTTTCTGTACTTCATACTGACATTGTATTAAAAAGAAGTAATTCACGTTATCTTTCAGATTTTCAAATTGTTTGTTAATTCGGGTTTTTTTTTAACTTTTAAAATATTGATGACTAAGATTAACTCTCTCTGAGTTTCAGAGGGGCCTCAGTGACCCAGTGGTTTAATGCAAACAACGTAACACAGTGCCTCTCATGGCCTATGTTTCAATCCTGCACTGACAGATCCTAGTTTAAAAAGTTTGTCATTACAGTTGTCGAAGGTTGGCGGTTTTCTCTCGACACTCAGCTTTCCTCTGCTATCTCATAACTGACCATCTCAATATGTGAAATAACCTTATCTTGGGCATTAAACACCATTAGCCGAGTTCTTCCTACTCTCTCTTTGGATATTGAAATGTTTATCAAATTGTTTACCAAAGATGAGTGACTTTTATTCAGGGTTTTTTGGTTTCCTCAACAACCTCAAAACAACTTCTATACAACTGAAATACTCCTCATGGGGGTGTAACAACACCATTTTTTATTCCATTAATAGAAAATGAATTGAACTAGATTGGATTGGATTAATGGTGTTTTATGCCCCAGTCAAGATTCTTTTACTTATTTCAAGGTGGTCAGTTCAGAAAAGGTGGAAGAAAACCAGAGTATGCACAGAAAACTATCAACATTTAGCAAGTGAAAAGACAAATTTTCTCAAACCAGGATTTGAATCTAGTAGGGTGAGAGGCAATGTGATCAGTAAATACACTTTTTAGACCACTCAGCCAAAATTGAAAATGATTGACTACCTGCTTATATAGTTACACACATCTCCCACCCCCACAAATGCCACACATTCCCAGAGTGAAGACTGGTGTTATTTTGTCTACTATATATCCCTTAAATGTGATACCTCTCAGAAAGCAGATTAAGGAAGAAAGGCTGTTCATCATTTTCCTCAAAGCATCTATCTAATTCTTCCATACAAGCACATATTGTGTCGTGAGTATTGGAATCTTTAGGTACACCCCATCTTAGATCACACTCTATAAGCTGTATCTTTCTCTCTTCACACCATTCTTTCAGTTCTGGAAACACCTTAAAAATTATAGAAATAATTTATTATCTTTATTAGAAATTTAAAAAAAATAAAATATTTCCACTTGACTTGGTGTTAGGTTTTCAAATTTTTGATACATTAGGTTATTAGGTTTTCAAATTTTTACCATACATTAACATTAGACTGAAGTGGAGTGGGGTAATTGTGTTTAACACCCCAGTCAAGGTTCTTTCACTTATTTCGAGGTGGTCAGTTATGGGATGGTGGAGGAAACCACTGACCTTCTGCAAGCGAACTGACAAAATTTCTCACACTGGGATCTGTCCCAAGTGGGATTCAAACCCAGGCGGTGAGAGACACTGTGATCCGTAAGCTTACCATTAAAGTAAAGACTTCTTTTAGTCTAGATTGATGTAAATCATCAATTAAAATTGCTTAGCAGTATTTTATCCAATTTTTTTGACACACAGATTTTATTACTTTGTACATTCATAAAAACAATAAAATACATGTATAATAGAAGAGATGAATATGGGTACCATTTCAAAAAACAAGTACAATGTGCTAAAACAAATGATGATTTTATAACTTTCTATTTTATTAAATCACTGAAAAATTAGGTTAAACGCAAATACTTTTGTATTTGGCAGTTTTCTAAAATCTGGAAACTAAAAATATCATGATATAATATGGTTTCATCATCCCAGATAAAGGACATGATTTGTTTTATTGAGATAAGCCGAGTTGTGTTTTTTATGCCCTGATCAAGATTCTTTCACTTATATTGAGGCAGTTAATTCTAAGATGGTGGAGAAAACTGAAGTGCCCAAAGAATACCACAATCTTTGGTAAGCGCACTGACAAACTTTCTTACTCTAGGATCTGCTCAAGTGGCATTTGAGGCACTTTGATCTTTGTCCTTTAGACCACTTCAAGGGACTTGGCTAATTTATATATAGACACTGTCTGTTTTCAGACCATTGAGGCCCCATGATTAGTAATGTGGGTTTGATTTAAAATCTTTATTTTTATGTTACCTTTTTAACAAGAACTTCCCTTTCATTGAAGAAATCAGTAAATGTTGAAGATACGAAAACTCTCACAGTTTTCCATGCTCCAACTTTCACAGATTTCTCTCCTTCTGGTAAAATCCTTGATTCTGAAGACTTTCCAATTTGGCTGTCAATAACTTCCCAACATGTTTCAACTTCTTTCAAAACTAATTCATCTACAGTCCCATCATCAGTCTACAACATGAATCAATCAAAGAGTCAGAACTTTGAAGCTTTGTCTAAAACAAATTCAGATCAGGCTAAGAAAGTTAGTTTTTCTATGCCACTTAGGAAGTAAGTATTGCTACGTCACTATGCAGTACTGTGTAATGTTACCATCTGCAATGTTTTAAAATTTTCCTGACAAAATTTGGCTTCTGGTAACTGTTTTGGCAAAATGGAATTTTATGTAAATCCAAATGAAAGACATAAAAAGAAGTATTTTGGCATCATACCTGTAATTTGCAAATCAATGACAAGAGTTAGCTACAGTTGATATTACCTGTGACAATTTTTTTTTTTTTTTTTTTTTTTTTTTTTGAGCCAGAGTTAACATCTGGTATTTTCTGGTTTAATAAAATCCTGTTCTTGATGAAATATATCAGCACTTGACAGTATTTATCTATCTATGTACACTTGTAGTACCATAAGCAGTGATAGACTTCATCAGTATGTAACAGGAAGGAGGAAAAATGCAGGGTCAGACAGGGGATCGAATTCAGGGACCTTCCACACTATAGGAGATTGCTCTACCAACTGAGCTTACCCAGATCACTAAATTCCTCCTGTTATTCTTGAGTTTCTATGGTCTTATGAGAAATCTCACTCTTTATTCCCTTGGATGGATTTTATATGGCCCGCAATTGCTAGTCCACCACTTCCGAGGGCCACAATGACCACCTAACTGTAACAGGAAGAAGAAAAAAATGCAGGGTTGGAGCAGGGATCGAACCTGGGATCTTCCACACTAAGCGAGTGCTCTACCAACTGAGCTACCGAGACCACTAAGAGTATATATGTCACACTTCACCTTATTTGACGACTCATTAGTTTTCTTTTCGCCATCAGTACCCGTTCCTCCACCATTTCGATATCTCTTGTACATTGTATGTTATAAAAATTCAAAATCATAATACACCATCTGAAACATTAAAACATGGATATAAAATAGAATTTAAGGTATGGCTTAGCAACTGGGTCGAGATGTCACCTGTCATTGTTAGAAAGAGGCATATTTGTATGGAAATCGAAAAAAATTACAAAAATAATTTTTACATCAATGGTTGTTGTTACATGCTAAAACTTTATATCAGTGGTAGTCCAAGACATCCAGCACTCGATATTTCTGGTGTAAAGGTTCCAAATGAAACATGTACCTGTGATCATTTATTTGTTTCTTTTCCTTTATTGGAAATTCTAGTGACCAGGAAATGTTTATGCTAATATGCTCCTGAAGTGGCTGAGCCTGAACTCCTACCTGCCAATCGGTTTCCGGGTCAAATCAGTTCGGCGTATTTTCAATTTCTCGTCCTATTGATAAATTTCACTCATAGAGGTTAATAAAATTTGATCAAGAGATAGTTGTGTGTTTGTTTTGTTAGCTACATCACTTACGGGTCTTATTTTTCCCAGCACACCTTCATTTTTCACTGTTTCCTAGATAAACAATAATACCGGGTAGACGCTATAGTAAGACACAAAAAATGCCGAACTCTTAAACATTCTACCAACTTAGATGGATTAAGAGTTAAGTCCACTTGATTTTTTTTTTCGGGTTAATAGAATAAATTTCCCGCCAAATTTTGAAATACTTCATGCAAAAGTAAATTGTTAGCATGGTATGGAAATTCAAAACGTGAATAAAATGTAATATATTTGATTAATATAAACATCGACATTTGATATCGCTGTTATATGTCATTCCACTTTGTAGTTGTAAAAGCGTTTTATGTTCCAGTCAAGGTTCTATCATATTTCAAGTGAAGAGTACTGTTTAAGGTTGGTGGAGGAAACCGGAGTGTCAGCAGATGACCACCGACCTTCTACAATCGAACTGGCAAACTTTCTCACAATGTGGTTTAAACACAAATATACATGGTTGCTAAGGAGATTAATAGACAGTTTACATTGTCGACAGGAGCGAATTTTGACTTTATCCATTTTGGTGTCTATAAAGTATAATAGTTGCTGGCCTGGCACTAATTAGAATATGCATGGTTCCTAGGAACATTTAGAGACAGTTTACGGTTGTTAAAGTGTCATGACCTTTGACCTTGACCTTTTATGAGTTTATTTTACAATGACCTTAATCTCATTTACACGTTTAAAGTAACTTCAAGTTCCATGACTTAAAGCTGCATGAAGTTTTTCAATTTTCTGATTTTTATATTTTTATTTTTTTTTTATTTTCTAATTTTCTAAATTTATATATTTTTTAAAAAAAAATAGATAACTTCTAATCATGATCCCGGTGACGAGATTCATTTTGTAAAATTTCATTCCTATTAGTTGTATCTCTCATTTACACGTTTTAAAGTAATTTCTATGACTTAAAAGATTGACCTTGACCCCATAATCTCTTATTAAAGTCAAGTATAATTTGAACGAATACATAAAAAACTAAAAATAATATTGAATTACTTCAAGTTGTCCGTCTAAAATTTAGAAGTTATTTGTGACTTTAAAACAAAGCCAAGATTAATAACTTATCATTTTTACTGCCAACTTAATATAAATTGCCTAACTTCAAACTTCCTATAAAAATTTAGTGACGTGTCCTTTATATAAAGCATGGACATAGTCAGCTGATGACAACACTTATTACACAACTGCACTTTTTAGGCGAGCTTTAAGACTTTCCTATATCCTTATATCTCATGTATAAATTTAAAACATTTACCTGTCGCTAGGAAAGAAATAATATATAAATGATTAAAAATGTTTAAATTTTGATATTTTTTTGATGATTTATATTCCCAAAATTGACAAGATTTATACTTTTATGGCGATAACATTGTTCGTAATCTGCAAGTGAATTCAATTTTAACGGTTTTTTCATTAATTTTTAGGCACGATAACATATAACATAAAATGTGATAAAATTATACTAAAATAATACTAATAATGTGAATCGGAAATAATTTCTTCTAGGTCATGCTCGTAAATATTATAGAGCAAAATCATGACTTCCAAAATAATCATGATCGGCATACCAGTATGACCCTTTCGGGGCCCCTGGATTGAAATATTAGTAGGAACCTTTTGGGGACCCGCTCCTTGAAGACCCCTCTACAGACAACAGACTATATACACAAGGTTACAATCGATAAAATATGTAAGTGATTGTAAAGATTTAAATCCAGCTGTCGCCAGCTCTAACATTGTGAAATGGATTTTATTCCTAATAATTTACATTTTTCTTAAAAGAATGTAAGAGGTTGGGAGTACACATGTTTAAGAGTCAGCCAGAATGAAAACCGCAAAATTTCAGGAACTTGAGGAAGTAATAAAAGTTATTTCAAATTTATGAAACCAAGGTAAGATAAGATCTCTCTCTCTCTCTCTCTCTCTCTCTCTCTCTCATAGCTTTTGTCGTTATTTGAGACAATTGTGTTTTTTATTCGTAATTAAAAAAAAAAAAAAAACACTAAAAAAAATACCCTAAAATTGTGCATTCGGATAATTACCAACGAGTAAGTGATGAAGCTTGTACCTGCGACATTAAATGTCGCTGCTTGTACAAATACCATTTATTAGTAACCGAATTGGTATCAATGGCAGGAATATTGTAAAATTTCACAATACATTAAATTATCTTACTAGAAAACAACTATTAAGAAAAAAACAGAAAAACGGGATCTAGTCTAAACTCTGAGGCAGAACAAATGTGACGTAACGAATTAATAAACAAATAGATAAATAAATAAATAAATAAATAAATAAATAAATAAATAAATAAAACATATAAATACGCATAGGAATTTAAAGTGAGATTAAATCTTAACTTTAATTAATCACATTTCCGTGTTCGTGTAATTTGTTTGTTTTAATTAAATTTTTTGGTTTACCTGTAAGACACAGATAATGAATTTTATCATTTTGTATCATTTTAATTATACTCTGTGGTAATGGGATAATTTTTTTTTGAATTTTTAGTAAACAGCAATGGTATTTGTTGTGTTATAAGTTATTTTATATAAGTTTGTGTTTGTGTACGTCTAGCATGATCCTTATAACTTCTTATAACACGCTGACATCTTGTACAATATTGATTTTAGTATAACAGATGTGTTTTTCAATTATTCCCCAACAATAATAAATCATTAAATCATTTTGAATATGAGATATCATCATCATCGTCGTCGTCGTCGTCACCACTAACACCACCAATCGTCATCATCATCGTCGTCTTCGTCACTATGAACACCACCAAACATCATCATCATTATCATCATCATCATCGTCGTCGTCATCATCATCACCACTTACATCACCGATTATCAACATCGTTATCGTCATTCTCGTCCGTCGTCCGTCGTCATCGTCGTCATCTTTTAAACTCTCCTTCTATTTCTCGGCTTATTGACTTATCAGCTTGTTTATTGGTCTGTTTGTTTTTTAACAATGTGTCATGTGCTGATTTTAAATTTCTATTAAAATAATGCATTCTAAATAAGCACATGGCAAAATAATGCATTTAAAATCAGCACATGACAAAATAACGCATTCAAAATCAGCACATGACAAAATAATGCATTAAAAATCAGTACGTGACAAAATAATGCATTCAAAATCAGCACGTGACAAAATAATGCATTCAAAATCAGCACATGACAAAATAATGCATTCAAAATCAGCACGTGACAAAATAATGCATTCAAAATCAGCACGTGACAAAATAATGCATTCAAAATCAGCACATGACAAAATAACGCATTCAAAATCAGCACATGACAAAATAATGCATTCAAAATCAGCACGTGACAAAATAATGCATTCAAAATCAGCACGTGACAAAATAATGCATTTAAAATCAGCACATGACAAAATAACGCATTCAAAATCAGCACATGACAAAATAACGCATTAAAAATCATTACGTGACAAAATAATGCATTCAAAATCAGCACATGACAAAATAATGCATTCAAAATCAGCACATGACAAAATAATGCATTCAAAATCAGCACATGGCAAATAATGCATTCAAAATCTGCACATGACAAAATAATGCATTCAAAATCAGCACATGACAAAATAATGCATTCAAAATCAGCATATGACAAAATAATGCATTCAAAATCAGCACATGACGAAATAATGCATTCAAAATCAGCACATGACAAAATAATGCATTCAAAATCAGCACGTGACAAAATAATGCATTCAAAATCAGCACATGACAACTGTATTAATTTATCATTTTTATAAGCCAGTACTTTCTTTATATACTGTTTTAATAAACAGCAAATACCTTATTATCGATTGTTTTTAACTTTATGACATTTACCTTCATTATTAATGTAAAGAACCAAAAACAATAAACGATATTCGTAAACAATTCGTAAACAATTTGAGATTATTGAAATCAGAATGGCATTTCAATAAATACTAAGTATAACATTATCAGGATTTCACTCATTTACTCAATCTTTTATTTATTTATTTATTTATTTGTATTTTATTTATTAATTTATTAATTGCTTGCTTGCCTAATATTTATTTATTTATTTATTTATTTGTAGATATTTAAAAGCAATATAATGTATATATTCGAAAACTTTATCTTACTTTTGGCTGTGTTTACAACTTATGGACAATTGTGCAGAGAAGAGGCATTATACAAAGACAAATATATCGACATTGAAAAATTTGAAATCGAAAAGCAAGGGCAAGTAGGGGAAGGGGAATTCCTAGAAGATTTAATGCTAAGTTTAGAAGATTGTAAGACTGCGTGTTGTGAAAAAGGTTTGTTAGCTTAAAATGAATTAACTCGTACATAAGTATTTGTCCGTTTAAGCATAATCGGGATCGAATGTCAAAATATTGGAAAATTAAGCTGAAGATTATCAAAACATGCATTTATTAGAAGATTGAATGACTAAAGCAATAACCAGAGAGGTCCAAAGAAATGGTAGCTCTGTCATATACCACTTTTTGAATGTATTTTTATGATTAAATTCAAAAAGTGGTATATGACAGCTCTAATATAAAAAAAATAAAAATAAGAACAAAATTCGATATATAGATAAAAAATAAAATGAAATAATAAACATGTACAATAAACTCATATGGTCTAAAGTTCCAGGCTAGGGAGGAAATACAGCTGCTCTCAACAGCTTTGCTTTAAACGTGTCATATACCACTTTTTGAACGTATTTTTATGATTAAATTCAAAAAGTGTTATATGGCAAACGCATTTAGACAAAAATTGTCAGTACGTTTGCTTGGAGTTGGTGGTTTCTCCCGGACCGGTTATTCTATTCCTCCAACTATATATGTATTATATACATATAATAATAAAATAATCTTGACTGAAATTTAAAACACAATTTTCCCGATCCATTTCATTAAAAACTTTTACAATGGATACTAACCCTAATCCTGACGCCATCGTTGGTAGGGGTGATACTACCTCATTTATTTATTTACAAATGTTTTTATTAATTTATTTATGTAATAATAATAATAATAATAATAATAATAATAATAATATTATTATTATTATTATTATTATTATTATTATTATAATTATTATTTCTTTTTTGTAGAAAACTGTAACGTTATTTCTTATGACAATAGTGAACCAGACAACAACAAGAAAAGATGCTACATGTATGAATGTACACCTCCACAAAACTGTGAAGCTTATCTTGTGAATAAAACAGGATTAGATACAATTTTCATTGATAAACCTGACCAACAAAATGTTAACGATGGGGATTCAAATAAGAATGAAAATTCGCCGGGTTCAAATGAACCCACATATTCAAAAAATTCAAATGAAGGATTGGATCTTGCAGTACAAGGCACGGATACGGGAAAAGAATCAGAGCCTAATGTAAATAATGATTTAAAAAACGGAACAGTTGATGCAAATGAAAAGAAAACTATGGAAGCGTCATCTACATCATCACTTCCATTATCATCACCAGAGATAAGTGTTAATAATGATTCAAGCAAAGAACCAATATTTGATTCAAATCAAGAGATAAATTCCGAAGAGTCACTGCCATCAGCAACACCACCACCGTTGTCACCAGAATTAACAAATAGTGATTTAAATAATGGGACAGTTGTTTCAAACAATCAGATCAATTCGGAAGAACCATCACCGTCGTCTTCATCAACACCTTCACAAAAAATGTCGTCTGTTTCAGTTACTAATACAAATGAAAGTTTACTGTCGTCTGCTAATACCACAACTTCTACCACAGCCACTCAAGCTGTTTCGACAACAACAACAATAAAAACAACGACAACAGCTGATTCCGAACTGGTAAAACAACAAGAATACGAGAATGCACAACCTACTGAAACAAGTGAAATAGACAATAATAACAACAATGGGGGTTCGGAAACAAATTCGAGTTTGCAAGTAACAACAACAGCTGGTACAACGCCTATAAGAAAACCAGAAACTGCCAAAAACCAAACTGTATCAGTACCAGTTTTTACAAGCGTAACAACGACAACAGTAGCACCAGAAACAGTAATGAAGCCAACAACAGTAACTAAACAGGAAACGTTAAATATACCAGAAACAACAACAACAACAACATCGACGAACTCGACAAAATCAACATCATCAGCAACAGTATATCAAAATCCAGAGTCGAACACAAGTACAGTAACCACTCCCTCAAAAGAAAACAGCAATGCCAAAGGTAATTGTGAAATACATTTGAATTTAACTTAGGTATCTATCTTGCTATATCTTTCTATGCCTGTTCGTCTGTCTGTCTGTCTATCCAGCCATCTGTCGGTATAGATAGTACATGTGTACAACCCCGGAAAGTTTCATTTGTGAAAACATTCCAGGACAGTCTTCTTTGTGAAACTGCTGGCAAGTCTATATTCAGAATCATCATCGTTTCCCTGCCGGATTATTCGATTTTCTGTTTGATTTTCACCCAAACCGCCCGAAATTGCAGAATTTGTCATAGTAATATTTTGTCAAACAGTAGATATTTGTAAACTGAGATCATACATCTTATAATAACATAAGTTTCATGATTTCATATGTTATCACAGATGTTACACATATTTGATACAAATTTAAAAGACAGTGATATTTGATCTATAGTCAATATTATCAATTTTTCATTATCATTAGAAATAAGGCAATGCTTATAAAATCAATCTGAGGTTAGGCCATAATAAATTAAAGCTGCATTAAGTTTTCCAAAGAAAAAATTAAAACGGCGCTAAGCTAATAAATGATGTTCGTAATAAACAATTACATTTGATTCAACGATAAAAGCTCGAATAAATACAGAAATTACAGTATTTACCCAGCGAGATGCAGCATTAGGGATCTAATATTAGAACATGGTAACGTCATCAAAACCCAGGTCATTTAAACACAACTTATAAAATGTTGAAATACGATAAATTAAACACAGAACTTCGTTGAATTTGTCATTTGTGACTTAGTAAGGGAAAAAAAAACATCATTTCAAATACATCTGGATATTAATAAAAGACAATTAATGCAATCTGTCAAGTTTCACTTTCGATTCTAGGCTTTTCCGTACATCCGTGCGCATGCTCCAAGCTCATAATTACCATCGTAGAACACTGACCAACCGGTCAGAGGATTCCGTTTATTTTCTACTAAAAGAAATGAAATTTTAGAAAATGAATGTCACGGATCGTGGTTAGAAGATATCTACTTTTTAAAAAATATATTTTTAGAAAATCAAAAAAAATTCAGAAAATTGGTAAACTTAATGCAGCTTTAATACCTAGATTTTCATCCAATTTTTTTTTCAATATGGGGGCGGGGGGACGGATTTTATTATTTTATTTTATTTCTCAGCATCAACTTTGGCCGCGCTTTCAGACACCACAATACCAGTCTCATCTTGATTGAATTCAACATACGATCCCAAAAATGAAACAACATATCTGACTTTTGTGGTAGGATTACACTCTGTCAACTCGTGTTTTGTGCGACCAACACAAACCGTGACTCTTGAATATTCAATGCGTTAGCAACGGGCATCTGATGATCGAGTTTACCACCTACAAAGTCATTATATAATTCCATTTATGGTGTCTGGAACTTGCCAGCCATACCAATTTTTGATTGTTTTAAAGCCCGATTTTACAGTGGCTATAATAAATGCCATGCTACAACCAATATGCGAAACGCGCTAAGTTCGTTTTTGAAAATCCATCTGCAACTTGATCGGACACCAGTCAACTTCTACGTATAATCCTATGGCTCATGAGCACAAAAAAGTCTACTTTCGTTGTTACAACGCAGAACTCGATCGGAAACCAGTCAACTTTTACTTATTACCTTATGGCTCATGGAGCGAGCAGATTTGTTATAAAAGCCGGAATCGAAACCGGACACGAGTTTAAAATCCGAAAATAAAATAAATCGGGGCGGGTGTTAAAATAGGGGGCGGGCGGGGATGAAAATCTAGGTATTAATTTATTATGGCCTTAGTTCATGTAGCTGATATCATCATATTGAATATATTTATCTACGTCATATTCATTTATTGTTTCAGAATCTACTGCAACAGAAATTCTTAATACAAGCACTCATTCCCCGTCACAAAAACAGTTAAATACATCTTATTCAATCACCAAATCACCCTCAAAATCATCCACATATTCATTAAATGAATCTTTGACTTCAATAAGCACACCTTATAAGAATAATATCAACCAAGTAACAAACAAACCCAGTACATCCACGTGGTCAGTAGCTACGACCTCTGAGAAGACAACTAGTGATCATGTTACAACAGCTACGACCACCGAGAAAACAACAAATGAACCTGTTTCAACGTTTTCAAAGAAGACAACTATGAATAAAGTAACCAATATAAACATTGAGGAAACGTCAACTCAGATAAATTTGCTAGCATCCCAAACTTCCGAAATGGGAATGACATCAACAGAAGTTACCAAAACACAGACTGTGACCTATAAACCGGAAGTAATAACTTCGCCATTTGTTTACTCAGTGAACAACACAAACAGTGAGAATTTGAAAACTTGTATATTAGAAGTAGACTCTTTTTTTGTTACCTTGGTATACCTTGTGTCGTAGACTTACAGTTCAGTTGTAGTACGCTTTCAGAGATGTTCAGTTCTCTTGAGTTACCATGGTTACATTTACATAACTCTTAGCACACCAAACTCATTTTGTTAACATTAAAACATATTTTCACGCATGGCACTTTCTTTTTTCTGTAGCACACAAAAATTTTGGTTTGTAATCAGTAGAACGTCAAGATCCGATTAGCCGATTAGTTTTGTTTGTGAGTAAACGTAGTCCGATTAAAAAGTTTGTAATTAGTAGAACAGAGATTTAAAAAAAAAACTCAGTTTGTAATCACTAGAACACTTATATCCGATTAGAAAAATTTGGTTTGTGTAATCAGTAGAAAATCAAAATCTGATTAGAAATTCTGCTTTGCAATCATTAGAACACAAAGATCCGATTAGAACAATTTGGTTTACAATCAGTTGAACACCGAGAACCGATTAGAAAAAATTGCTTGTAATCATTTAGAACACATATATTCGATTAGAACAATTTGATTTTGATTTGTAATCAGTAGAACATCAAAACCTGATTAGAACAATTTGGTTTGTATTCATTAGAACACCAAGATCCGATTAAAAATTGCTTGTAATCATTAGAACACATATATTCGATAAAAACGATTTGATTTGTAATCAGTAGAATATCAAGATCCGATTGGAACAATTTGGTTTGTAATCAGTAAAACATGAATATCTGAAGAAAGTATGTCGAAAATTGTCAATTGCAGACTATGTCGTCAAATGCAAAGTAGTTAATTTATTGGTTGGTTTTCCCTATTAGATTGATTATAGTCAGATTTTATTTTACTTTATTTTGCTTTATTATTATTATTATATTCATGTTTCAATTAATTTATAATGTAGGATTTTTAACTCTCATCGGATATAACGCGCTTTTCATTTATTGTAAATTTGTTAAATGACACGTGATTAGAAATTGAGCAATCAAAACCCAAAGAATTTATATAGTATCCAAAATCCAACTATTTTAATGTAACACTCATTGTTGTCAAGTGTTCTTTTCTGCAAAATTGCAATTTAGTTTGTTCCTGTCCAAAATAAAAACAGTGATCATTTATTATATTTTTCAAATTTTTCCAAATACATATAGTATACATGTACTTCTGCTCATGCTGCATTCATTCACTGTATTTAGACTTCTCCTTGAATGACTGAAAATGGGATTGGGTAAACTATAAAAAAAATCTTTTAGGAACATTTTCGGATGACTTTAAATTCATATAATTCATACGAAGGCATCTGATCATTCAATTTACTATTCTTCATTTTAGATACACAGTTAGAAAATCTACAGACCGGAAACAAAAATGGGCATGATCCTTCGCATGCGTGGTCGGCTGCACTAATTGCAGCGTTGTCGTTTGGTATTTTGTTTTTCGTCTCAGTGTTAGCTATAATTGCTAAAAAGTGTTTTGATGGATGGCAAAGGAGACACTACTCGAGAATTGACTATTTAGTTAATGGAATGTATAGCTAGTTTACTCCGCCATGACAATATTTTTTTAAGAAATAGAAAAATCAAGCATTATTACCAATCATACAATTTTGTTTTTTTTTTAAAAAAACAGTGTCTTACATTATGGCTTGAAGGTATCCGTGAAGAAAATGTATAAATACTTTATAACATGATGAAATTAAATATTCACACCATATTCAAAGATACTTATATAACATTTGATGACTATTTTCACTCAAATGAAGCGCGAAGAAGAGACCTACATGTTATTTTTCTGACGTGTTGACAGCATTATACATCACGTGTTATCGGAAAGTAACAGTTAAGCATTATATAATGCTAGAACACTCTGTTTTGAAGCCTTTAAAACTATTTGATAAAAGGAAAATAACAATATGTTTTAAACGTGCTTGATATTTTTGTTCGCCGTTTGCTGAAATATCGTCCAACTTTCACAAATTTTGAAGTTGCCATGTGTTGTTCTTGATGTTCAATTTTGATAAAATTTTGAAATAAGCGAAAGATACTCTACCCAGAACAATTTGTAATCTATAATCATTGTTGCAAATAAGATGGATTTGGTGTAGTATGACAAAAAAAAAAAAAAAAAAAAAAAAAAAAAAAAAAAAAAGCGCCACATTGTACCAATCTCCGTAAGAAATACATACTAAAATTGTTCATATGTATTTATTTACTTAAGCATTAAATTTAAAGAGTACCTGTATCGATTTGAGTTTATTTAACTGTAATTAAACCATTTTGATATAACTTTTCTTGTTAAATTTTTTGAAGCATGTTCAGTGTCACAATATGTAATTTTCTTTCTGGTATTATTATTTGTTTATATTGTGTCGTGGTTTGGCTGTGCCGTCTCTTGTTAACTACATGTTTCCAACTGCAATTTTTGTCTCGCAATATTTTGATATATATTTAGACCGAAGATGAAAAAACATACAACGCAATAGTTTTATAGCTAGACATGATCAAAATTTATAGATACCACTTTTTATAAACCTAGTGTGCGGAATGGAAATAACGCTCCCGTCAAGATTGTTTCACTTATTTTGAGGCGGTCAGTTTTTGAATGATTGAGGAAACAGGAATACAAGGAGAAAACCATCGACCTTCGGCAAGCGAACTGACAGACTTTCTAATACTAGGATCTGTCCCGAGTGGGATTCGAACCCAGGTATTGAGAGGCACTGTGATCCGTCATAGCGCGCTTTAGACCACTCGGCCACCGAAGCCCTAAGAAAACTATAGTGTGTGAACCGGGCTCTAAGTGCAGTGGAAAAAATAGTGTCAGTTGATTTAGTTAAAATGCATTTGAAACAAAGTTATTTTCAACGAAAAAAACGATTTTTTTTTTTAGTTTTTAGAGGCCTGAGTGGCCGATTAAAATACAAAGCGTCTTCATGGTTCACGGCGCCTCTAGACGCCTAAGTTTGAATTCCACTCGGGCAGATCTTAGTGTGGAAAAGGTTGTTAACTTGCTTGCAACTGCTCGATGTTGTGTTCGAGTACTTTGTTGTAACTCACCAATTCACAGCGACATAGACAACATACATCTTCCCAAGTCATTTATTCTTACGCCTGGTGAACCAATCGGTACTAAATGCCAAGCGCCAGGCTTTGAAGGATTATATATATAACAAATACATGTACCTGCTAAATTTAGATGTGCCAGATGTGCACATTTCGGAAAATCATTCCTCATCAGTGACACTAGGGGCCGAAAAGTTTGATAGATTAAAAAACTTACGCCAAACAGTTGAAAATTAATGAATCTAAAGTTCCAAAAATACAAATGTATGTGAATCCAAATCCAGCTAAGGAATGTTTTGCATGAGGGAACAGACCTTAGTTTTAAATAAATTTCAAAAATTAAGACGACTGAAAATGCTAAATTGTATATTTTCTAACAACACAAAGTACTGCTTACTGAGTTATGGATACCCTCGGTGAGATTTACCCCACCAGCAACGGTACCCGCTCAGTGGTAGTAAACATATAACAAATACCTGCTAAATTTAGATGTGCCAGATGTGCACATTTCGGAAAATCATTCCTCATCTCAATTTATTTTAAAGTTTTATGCATGACCCGTCTGACGTTTTAGCCCACGACCTCCACCCTCCAGGTTGAGTGGTTTGTCTCTGAGTCATTGAGACGGTTCACAAACAGGTTCTCCTTAATTTTTTTTATGGGTTACATAAGGTTTTTTAACATAATGTTTTTGCTATATATTTTTCAAATGCGACTGTATTCAGTCAGTTCGCTTGCCAAAGGTCGGTGGTTTTCTCCGGACACTCTGATTTCCTCCACCATCCCAGAACTGACCTCGAAATAAGTGAAAGAATCTTAACTTGGGCGTAAAACACCATTATTCCTCTACACTCTCCCCATTACTCCACTCATTCCTCATATCGATGTTTGAGGGGTGGTTAAAATAAATAAATAGATAAATAAATAAATTAATTAAAAAAACCTTTCTCACACTAGAATCAGCTATATCGAGTGTGATTCTGTTCTTGGGGATGGAAGAAGCTTTGATCCACGAGTACTAACAGATCACTAGAGATTAAGATAATTAGCAAAAGTAAATAAATAAATAAAATAAAATAAATAAATAAATAAATAAATAAATAAATAAATAAATAAATAAATAAATAATATATGTACCTGACAACAACCAATACAACAAGGGAAAAAGCAGGACAGGACATAAATATATAATATATAAAGTTAGATACTCTTTTATTCGGTAGTCCGAACTTATCTGATGTGGAAAACACAGAAATCTCTTAAAAGTTCAAAAATATATAATCCATAGTAAAAGATTCAAATAAGTTACTTAACTTGCATTTTTTTTCAGAATTTAGTTTTATAATCAGTTAGTCATAGTGTTAAATTATATTTATATCAATGTAAACAATTTTCTTTCCAAACAAGTTACGTTTTGTTTTTAACATAAGTGCATATCATATATATTAATATTTTTTGTCGGTCTTTCTAATTGTAATTTTGTTATTCTTGGAGACGGATTAATATAATGGCATTTAACCATTGTTTCCGAATCCATATATATTCATAATGATGTATGTTATTGTCTTGTACTGTTATAATGAATAAATATATTGTTTACACTAAGACAGGACAAGACAAACATACTTGGACCAATAGTATTAAAGTCTCCGACTGTAAAGTGGCATAAAGGAAATGTTCAGTGGCGTTTTTATATAGTACTTTTCGAGAGGACTCAAAATGTTCCCACTTTTTACAAAATATTCAAGAAACGTGCTTTATCTAATTACGTTCTTTGATAGTTTTAAAATGATTTTATAGTATAAGAATATTACATCATTTATTATATAATTTGTTAATCTATATTTTAAATTGCGTATTATCTTAAACTACACCTAGACAGTTGTGTTTTTAAAAAAAATGCTCATGTAAAACTAATATCTGATTTAAAACAATGGCATTTTTCAAATTATCTGAATTTTAATGGACAGAATATCCTAAAATAATAATAATAATCCTGTATCTTATTCCAGTCATATAAGAGTTCAAGAGTATTATTTTAACACTCACGAAGATCAACTGATTGTTATAATCATGATATTGTTTGTGATGGTAGGTAACAGAAAGCCATTTGATACCATGAAAAAAAAATTTAAAAAAAACATCCTTTTAATTTAAAAAAAAACCTCAATTTTGTAAATAAATGCAAGCAGAACAATATTGAAGTAAATATGTCCATGAAATATGACTTTTGAAGTAAGGCATATTTGGTAATTTTTAAAAATAATTAATTAGTGTTGGTTGGAAAAATTTGCTACCAGCAATTCAAACCATGAAATGGAAACCTTGTTTTAACAAGTAAATCAAGCCCGTCATGAATGTCAATGTTTGTGTATTAGTTACCAAACCAAACCAGAATTCTAAAAAAAAAAAAAAAGAAACAGGACAAAATATTATAAAATTTGTCAGTCGGTTATTTCAATTAAACTGCCAATACCAGCAAAATCAATAAATACTTCAGAGACTTGCATTAATTTGGTATACCTATATAAGGCAGACAAGTGAATTCAAACCTGTGTAAGAATTCATCAAGTCATCATTTGGTTTTTTTTTTTGGTTTTTTTTTTTTTTTTTTTGCAAAAGTATCAAAACTATCAAGAAGTAACAAAACATAACTATCTTACGAACTGATTACTTATTTATGAAAAAATAGTGTTAGAACTTCTCAAATCAGAGGATATCATTGTGTGTGTCTGTTGTATAATTTGTATTATGATGAGAATTATTAGACTGAAAAAAAAAATCTATAATAATGGTATTAATGTCTGTGTAGTAACCCAGACAACTGACCTTTCCTTTTCTAAAATAAAGTTTTAGAAATAACTCTAAAATCAATTTAAAAAAACAATCAGACAAAAAAATATATATAATCGAAAAAAGGGTTTAATCAGTGTCACAATGAATGCAGACATGATTGTCTTCAATAGCATAATTAATTTATTTATTGCATAATTAATTATTTATTTATCAACTGCAAATCCGCAAATATAGAGCCATAATGATAATAATTATCAAAGTCTTATCACTTATATACATTCATGTTCTATATTGGTATTTGTTGGACAAGAATTCACCTTGAATAATTGATTGTACTATTTATCATATGACAACCTGTAAATCCATCCATACATATATCACACCTTCTGGTATACACAAATGTAAGAAACCATATCTCACCAGTTAATGGATGTTTATTCTGTGTGTGCCTGGTAAAATCCCATTAAGTCACCTTGATATATATATATATATATATATATATATATATATATATATATATATATATATATATATATATATATATACACTGTCTCCCTTCATTGTTTTCATTCTTTGGTAATTACTATTTATATTATTATTATTATTATTAATCTAGCCTGGGTCAAACACTTATGACAACCAATACATTTTGAAATTAAATTTATTTTGACAGAAAAAAATATATAAAGGGATATTGAAAAAGTTTAATTAATCTTTTTTTGTATTTTCTTCATCCAGCAGCCACTTAATTTGCACTTGCTTGATATGTTTAATTAAAAATAAATGAATGTTAAAAAAGAGAAAAAATTAATTGAATTCTTTTATTTTTTAAGATGTGGGGAAAAGATGATTTACATGTCTCAAGTTTTGTCATCTTCTTATATTTAAGCTGTAATAGTTTGAATTTTTATTGTAGATTATTTTCAGTAATCAAAAAAGTAATTTGATTCATAAATAAGCTTTGTTGAAGATGTCAAAAGAATTTAATTTTTGAAAAATTTGACAAGGTGGCACTATAATTCTATGAAATTTATTTTTAGTGTGGTTTGGCTGGTACTGGTGCCTTTGTAAGTGCTTGTTCATGTACAAAATAAACAGTGGCACATAATCACTGTCAGTGAGTACCTAATCCAGGGGCCTAGTGTCAATATGTTTATTAACAACCCAAATTAAGTTACCAGTTTTATTCAGATTGTAAAGAGCTATGTACAAACTGCATTTTATGTCATTATGCATTTAAGTGTCCTATCTGCAGACTGAATTGAAACCAGGGGCCTTGGTGTCCAGGTGGTGTAAAATGCAGCTTAAGGGTCACAGCACCTTTCTCCACCTAGGTTAGATTCCCACTTTGCAGATTCTTGTGTGAAAAGTTTGTTAGTTATCTTGCCAAAAGTCTTGGGACTTTAGTTTCCTTCTTCCACCCCAGAACTGAATTGATTGATATAATTGTTAGAATCTTGATTTGGACATTAAACATCATTATTCCACTCCATTATATATTTAACTGTCACGTTAATAATAATACATTATCTGTGACATATAATGATTCTTACAAAACTTCAGATGGCTTTAAAAATGAAATCATTTTGTGATTTGGCTGAATTTATTGTATTGAGACATTGTCACTGCTAGCTCAGTGGTTTAAAGCACTAAATAACAGATGTAACTCTTATTGCTAAGATTTGAATTACACCCAGGCAGTTCCTATTGTGATAAAATTTGTCACTATTAAATAAGGTGGATATAGTCTTCTCTGGTACTCTGAATTCCTCCAACATCTCAGAATTGACCTCCATCATAAAATGGTGTTTTATGCCCCAGTCAAATTCTTCCACTTTTATCGAGGCATGTTGTCATTCACCTAGAGAATATTCTCACAAAACACTAGAGGCTAACTGCAGTCTTACTTGGGGACAAACCCAAAGCTCTTCTATCAGAAGTCTGTGGTCTTCTTGTTTGTATGATTGGCTATGTGGTTTTAATGGTTGCTAAGGCTCACAACTGTACCATGTGGTATCTTCTAATAAATGTGTGGTACTAATTA
Source organism: Tegillarca granosa (assembly GCA_029721355.1). Lineage (NCBI taxonomy): Eukaryota > Metazoa > Mollusca > Bivalvia > Arcoida > Arcidae > Tegillarca > Tegillarca granosa. The sequence goes on from CM056596.1 coordinate 27,925,768, forward strand.
GGTTTTTCTGTTTAAAGAAAATATTTCACATCTTCAGAATATGAAATTGTATTTTTGGATATTTTTGGACAAGTTTACAGGCCCTTTATGTTCCATATTTCCAGAATTGGAAAATGTCAGATTAATAATGAGGGATGGAATCTATCTATTTTCTAAATAAGAATGTGCATGTGTCCACTTATAAATTAAGCACCCCAATAAAAACTTGCACAATATCTTGTACAGTATGATCTTGAGTTTACATTATTCCTGAGATCAATAAGAAAATATCTGAAATCTTGCTGAGTCAACATAAAACAGCACTCATCCAACCAAATGGAATAAATTTTAAATGCTGGGATAGTAAACCTATGTCACATGTCAAATCTTGGTACGTACCTTCTTATATAGTCAATCACATGCTTTGCTTCTTAAAGCTGAATTAATTTTTTCTAGGAAAAAATTCAAACGGTGCTGATCTTCTTATTTTTAATGTTGTTACTAATGAACAATGTTATGTTTGTTTCAATGACAAAAGCTCAATAAATATAGAAATAGCAGTAATTTCTCAGCCAGATGTAGACCTGCAGGATCTAATTTTAGAACATTGTAACATCATTAAAAAACGGATGGTGTAAACACAATTTATAAAACTGTTAAATACGATAAATTAAACAGAATTTTAAAAAAAATTGTCATTTGTGACTTTGTAAGGAAGAAATAACACCATTAAAAATACATTTGGATATTTATGACGGACAATCAATGCAAATTTTTTATACATGCAAGTGTGTTTATCAGTGCACATACTCCAAGCTAATAATTATAAATGTTATATGTGACCAACACGTTAGAGGATTCTGTTTGTTTACAGCTAATAGGAATGAAATTTTAGAAAATGATTCAAATAGATTTTGATTACAAGTCATCAATTTAATATATATTTATATTTAGAAAAAAAAATTAAGAAAATTGGAAAACTTAAAGTGCCGGTGTATTTCGCTACAGACGTACAGTACGTAAATAAATATCAAGAATGTCATAAAGCCAAGATGTACACACGTTTTTGTAAGATACTTGTAACGTAGTTTCTTGATCCATACGTTTTATTATATATATATTGCTGAATTACTTCCTCTGTTAGCGAAAATGTTGAAGACTTGTGAATCTCATGGACTTGTAAATCTCATATCCCCTTCCATGAGAAATGCAAGTTTTACCGGAAACCGGAAACGGAACCTGCAGTTCTCATAGGGCTTACATTTCTCATGCGACACCGTTACTATGCATTCACAATAACATAACTGGGATTTCCATTTCTAAAAATAGCCATTCTCAATGTCTTAATATAGAATTTACGGTAAAACCGATCAAAACATACGTATGTATTTACATTGTAAATGAACTCAGAAGAGATATAGGAGGCAAGGTAAGTAAAATCTTTTAATATCTATTTTGACCTTCCTTTTAATTTTAATTGTGGCTGAAAAAAGTTTTAAAATGACCGAGTCCTTCATTTTTTTTTTAAATTCATGTGTTCGTAAGATACGTAAAATTCAATGGAGGAGTGGAAAGGCCTTTTTTACACAAAGAAAATTGCGTCCATATCTAAGAGGATATATTTTATTGAAAGGTTGGTTATTTGGTTGAATGTTGTTTCACATGACATCAGCGATATTCCAGCTATTTGTGAGAGACAATTTTTTTCATTTAAAGCTGCATTAAGTTTTTCAATTTTCTGAATTTTTTTTGATTTTCTAAAAATATATTTTTTTAAAAATAGATATCTTCTAACCACGATCCGTGACATTCATTTTCTAAAATTTCATTTCTTTTAGCTGTAAATAAACGGAATCCTCTGACCGGTTGGTCAGTGTTTTACGATGATAATTATGAGCTTGGAGCATGCGCACGGATGTACGGAATAACCCTAGAATTGAAGGTGAAACATGATAGATTGCATTAATTGTCCTTCATTAATAACCAGATGTTTTTGAAATGGTGTTATGTATCCCGTACTAAGTCACAAATGACAAATTCAACGAAGTTCTGTTTTTAATTTATCGTATTTCACAGTTTTGAAAGTTGTGTTTAAATGACCCGGGTTTTGATGACGTAACCATGTTCTAACATTAGATCCCAAATGCTGCATCTCGCTGGGTAGATACTGTAATTTCTGTATTTATTCGAGCTTTTATCGTTGAACCGTTTTAATTTTTTTCTTTGGAAAACTTAATGCAGCTTTCAGGGTTAAAGCTGCATTAAGTTTTTCAATTTTCTGATTTCTTTCTTTCTTTTTTTTTTTTTTTTTTTTCTTTTTTTTTTTATTTGATTTTCTAAAAATATATTTATTTAAAAATAGATAACTTCTAATCACGATCCGTGACATTCATTTTCTAAAATTTCATTGCTTTTAGCTGTAAATAAACGGACTCCTCTAACTGGTTGGTCAATGTTTATCGATGATTAAATTATGAGCCGGGAGCATGCGCACGGATGTACGGAAAACCCATAAATAGAAGGTGAAACATGACAAATTGCATTAATTGTCCGTCATTAATATCCAGATGTATTTGAAATGGTGTTATGTATCCCTAACTAAGTCACAAAGGACAAATTCAACAAATTTCTGTGTTTAATTTATCGTATTTCACCGTTTTGAAAGTTGTGTTAAAATGACCCGGTGTTTTCATGACGTAACCATGTTCTAATATAAGATCCCACATGCTACATCTCGCTGAAAAATTATTGTTGTTTCTGTATTTATTCGAGCTTTTGTCGTTGAACCAAATGTAACATTGTTCATAAGGAACATCATTAATTAGATAAGTACCGTTTTAATTTTTTTTTTTGGAAAACTTAATGCAGCTTTAATCTTTACACAAGTTCGTGAACATTATGTATCACAGGGGCTTGGTGCCAGGATTTTATTTCGTTTTAAAGATTATTTATTTATGTTTTTATTACATGCGAGATTGGTACAAGTTCATACATATCGATAACTTTGCCTGAAATCCATTTTAACAAACTTGAAAAAATTCCGAAAATAACATTATAAAACACAAGGGACGAAAGTTCGCCATTTTGAATGACCCCTCGCGTCTATTTCAACTTTTTAAAGTCTGTCATTTGTATTCCTATCTCCGTTTTCTTCAAAACGACCAAAATCTATCTGAATTTTTCCACAAAACTCAAAATCGGACATTTCCAGAGAAACGTTCTTCTTGTTGTCTTTGTAAATCCCACTTGGAATTACCATTGCTTCATTATAAAATCTCAGAACGGGAGAACCCTGACAAGGGACGCAACTTCGCGAACATAGAAGTGCTCTCTGTGATTTTGTATTGATGCATTGGTAATGCAGATTCAATTAGCAAAATGCTGATTGAAATGTTTTGATACCAAATAAACTTTATGATATTTTTGTAAACTGCATTGAATTGCATAAAGTAATAAAACTTTGAAGAATTGATTCAATTAAAATGGAGACTCAGAATTTTTTCCTTTTTTTTTGGACTGTTCAACATTAATTAATCCGTATGTGTTCAAACTTTTTTTATCAATAATTTTTTATTTCTCTATTTTAGGAGTGTTTGAAATCTGAAAAAAAAAATTTGTCATGGAAGTGTATCAGTCAGAATTCATCACAGCTGTGACACCGTCATTTAGTAGCGGGGTACAAAGCCTGCAGCTCTTGATTCAAGTTTTAGTAAATACAAAAACATCATGGAACTCCCTAAGTAACAATGAAGCGAACGAGATATTGAAATCTGTCTCAGGACATGCGCAAAACGCATACGATTATTTTGGAAAGGCGGGAGATATTTCGTCTCGACACAAATCAAATGTAGACAATAAACTTAACGATTACACGTTACAAGAGCAACGGTATTTACAGGAACTTTCCGATATAAAATCTAAAATAAAACAATTGGAATCTAGCACGGAAGCTAAAAAGAAAGAAATTCAAAGTTCAGAAAGCCAATTACAAGACGCAACTAATCGGGTAAATAAAGCGAACCGTGTACTAAGTGTTGCGATTGCTGAAATGCACCATGCTGAGAACGAACGAAATAGGGGAATATTCGCAATACCTCTAATTGGTGATATACTTGCCGAAATTTGTGGTCTGAGAGATAAGGTAAGACATACTCGGAATAACGTTGCGCATGCAGCAAATATACTTCATAACTTCCAACGTAATCTTCAACTTAAAGTCAAAGAAATGGAGGCATTAAAACAAAATAAGATCGAACTTGAGAAAAAAAGAGATGCTGAAAGTAACAAGCTGGATCAACTGAAAAAACAGATGAAGAACTTAAAGCAAACTCAATCAGAAATTAGCGAAATCAGAGAGAATCTTGGGAAATGTACCCATTATCTTTCTGTTATGTTTGGAAAAACCAAAGTTCTTCGCGATGAAGCCCAGAATGTTATAGCGCGCAATTTAGAACCGTTAGTAATTGTTATAGGGGACATTTCAAAACATTTAAAAACAAGTTCTGGTATCAAAACATTTGACAGTCATAAGCAAATTATCGGACAAAGACTTCAGCTTTTATCCCAGAAAGTAACAGCGAGAAACCTAATTGATGAATTGTAAATTTATGATTTTTAATTTATATGTGAGTATCGTTTTACGTTTGCGTTTTCCGGCGATATCCACGAGCAAAGGTGATGGACTTTATTCTTTGTCAGCGTCTAGTATTGATGAAAAATGTAAAAAAAAAATAATAAATAAATAAATAATAATAATAATAAAAAAAATAAATAAATAAATCTAAATTTTTAGATACTTGTGATTTTATTTAATTTGCTTCTGTTGATAACAATTATAGATGATATAATTCAATAAAAAATTGCAGTATAACCTGTGTATAAAGACCACACTGGAAAATGAGCAAATGTGGACTTAATAGACAGGTGGTCTTTATATAGAGGGTCCCCTATATATGTACGAGTAACTTATAGTGATAATATATAAAAACGGGAGAAAATGTTAAGTACCTATTAAAATAATTATTGATATATATACATGTACTATTTAAGTTATTCTCATTTTATATTTTAAAAACAACAGTATTTTAATTTAGATGAAATGTACATCTTAAAAAATTATATGGTAAAAGTTTACCTATCGGGCGCATTGCATTTCCGCATTTTTTTTTAACAAAGTTATGTTTTCATTTCCGCATAAATTTTTTCTTCATTTCCGCATATTGTTTGTTTTTTCATTTCCACAATCAATATTTTTACAGGTACAGGTACAGGTAAGTATTAGAAATCGACATGAGTTTTGGGTTAACTCTCTTCATAGGAATAAGGTAAGCATCTACTACTTTATTCTGTCAGTGTTCCTAACATACGTTAACGTTAAACATGGAGCTTAAGTTTTCAGAGACTAACAGGGGAAAATCTTGTTTGATATTGGATGACCATACATTGTACGTAAAGAGAGTCCCATTTATAGAAAAAAAGTGATGTTGTCTACTGATGCAGCTCAATAAAATCTTGTAAGGCAAGCATCACATTGGATTCTGAAGGAACAGCAATTCTAAAAAACAAGTGCAATCATTCTCATAATTTAAAGTAAATTGCGGAAATGAAAAGAAAAAAAAATTGCGGAAAAATCATTTTTTTCTTGCGGAAATGACATCTTTTTTTTGCGGAAAAATCATGTCAAATTGCGGAAATGAAATGCACCGTACTTATCATATACACATAACTAACATTTTGTCTTTGTTGTCTTTGGTAACAAAGGTGTCACAAATTAAATAATTATATATCAAATACAATAGATAAGATAGGGGATTTCTACCTTCATATTTGAAGGCTTCAGTTGTTGACATGAAAAGTATGCCTTCGTATATTTTTCTTCAAAATTTTATGCATTATCAGTTAATACTTGTATTTTTTACAACAGAAGATTGAAACACTATATAAGTTACTACATTGTATACACAGAGTTCAAATTTATGTTAAAGTTTTTTACTGCCAATATTCATAATCAAAATATCAAAGAAATTTGGTTGATATTTTTCACAAAATTTAAAGAATAATAAAATTTTAAGAAAGATGATTAAAAAGTGAACTTTATTAACAAGTTGTAGATTCATTTGGGACTGAAAAATGTGGACTTTATTCACATTAGACAGGTGGACTTTATATGGAGGATCATTTTATAGTAAAATCCATTGGGGAAACTTCAGACTGGTTGTTATAGACAGGTGGACTTTATAAAGAGGTCGACTCTATAGCAGGTTATACTGTATATGAAAAACAATATATAAGAAATAACAAAAAATCGTTTCCGTCTTAGTCAAGTTTGTTTTAACTATTAAACTGAGTGTTTCCTTCAAAATTAAATTTAGACAAGTATCAGTAAATCGAAAATTTTTCGCAAGTTTATTAAACATTATCGATCAATTGTGAATTTAGGATTGGATTTAATATGTGAATATCGTTTTCAGTATTGTAATATTATCCAGCATAGGCTTTGAGACAGTTCATTGTAAGCAATGTCATCAATGCTTTTATTTCTTTGCAGCTACACATAACAAGATTTTATAAATGATAAAACCGATGAAATTAAAATTACAATGTACTTATTTCTCTCTCTCTCTCTCTCTCTCTCTCTCTCTCTCTCTCTCTCTCTCTCTCTCTCTCTCACACACACACACACACACACACACACACACACACACTGTATTGTTTATATATTTCTAATGACATTAGCAAAATTCAATGTTATTTATTAATGTCTTTTCAATTTTTTATTTAATAGTATACAAGTGGGAATAAATATTCGTCTTATGCGATTTTAGTTTTTTTTTTTGTCATAAGCCAGTGTTAAAATCCTGTAATATAGCAACTGATTGCAATGAAGTTTGCGAAAATAGCCTATTATTAGTAATCATTGCTATTGTAGTTCAGCTGAAGTCGCTTATAGAGCAGTAAAGGAAAGGAGTTAAATGCCATGTCAAGATTCCTTTCCTTATATTGTGGCAGTCGATGGCCAAGGAAACACAAAAAAGGAAACACAAGCATTTAGCAAACGAACTAACAAACACGACCAAAGTTCCTTGAATCGATAAGAGAGGTGAAACATACAAATTAGCTATAGTCTGATTCCCTCAAGATCATGTCTGTTCACTTTTAAAATTACTCAAGTCGAAAGTTACATCAATTTTTTTCAAAAACATCTTACCTAATTAAGGTTTCGGTTGTGAAGTGACGCTTTTTTTATCTCACTAAAAATAACACCAAACTTGTTGTTAATTAAAATGCAGTGTGTTATTTACCTAATATGTTTCACAGAAAGTTATAAGGTTCAATCTTCTCTCGGCCTCAGTTATCAGAGAGGCATCGCTGTATGCATGCAATTAAATTATGTATCAGGGTGATAGAAAATAATCTGAACACATCTTTATTTGCCCTTACTCGATGTAAAATCTCCATTATACTTTACTTAGTTACAGTTCAACTTGTACTGTTTTCAATCAATAAGGCAAGTCACTACCCTAAGTAATCCTTGACCTAATTTGTCTAGTAGGAGTTTAATTACGTAATTTCAATTGATACAGTTACCTTACTCGTTTATTTGAGCAAGGCTAGCAGATGGGATCAGTATCTACCAACACACGTACATACGATTTGACAAATTGTCTTGACTGGTATTAAACACAATGTTTTGCCAGATTGTGGACAATAACTATCAACCTATCAAAATTAGAATTGCTCAATTTAAACCACGGATAAATTAATTTTCTTATTTTCAGCGTGTGGTCATCATTTTGTCATTATCTCTATTGCCTGTCAAAATATCATTGGTAAAATAAAGATTGGTTTTACTTTGTTTCTGCTGTCTATTGTGATTTTTAGATGTACTTGCTATCTCTAGGTCTGGCTTTTGCCAGATACATGTTGTGAATATTAATATCCACTTTTATACCTTTCGTTTAAGTGTTTTTGACTAGAAATATGCCCTTTGCAACCTTGTGAACAGATGGCTGCAACTAAACGAAAATTGCTACTAAAAGAGGAGCAAAACTTTTTGTAAGGAGCGATTGGTTTCCATTTTACTTTTCGTAAGGTAATGATTATGCGCTGGGGATGCACGCCGCTTATATCACGGACTACATTTTAGTTTCTCCATTTGTGATATTATTGCCTTATGTAGTGTTTTTCGTATTGTTGTGGCTAGGTTTATGTGATTGTTCTTGTTATAAGCAAATAAATGTTTCAGCTATCCAATTAAATTTCAAACATAATATGTAAATATCCGTGTTGTGTGTACTTAATCAAAGACACATCATCATGGAATCAAAATGAAATTTATTGTAAAACTCATATTAAACACAATAAAACTAGCAAAAACAAATAAAATGAAATTAATTACATATGAACAATGTTGATTAATATATGATTAAAATAAAAAATATTAACATTTTAAAAATTAAAACAAATGTTATTGTGGCCAATCTTCTTAAATATGAATCAATTAAAAAGATTAAAAGTTTGTTCAAGCCTCACATCAAATACTTAATCTTTTATATTTTAATTCATTTACTAACTGGAGTCGAAGGCGGCCATTTATTAAAAGACTTAATAAATTCTAATCATCGACGTTGCTTACAAATATTCTGTTAATAAACAGCTTTATTGTTCATTTTCTTAAACATTACAAACGTATGACAAATGCATATGAAAAATGTAAATGTTTGAATATGAATAGCAACAGATTTCTTTTGTATGTTGGAAAAGCTTTCTTAAGTCAGGATCTTAAGAAACAGTTTCATAAGTTACATGTATGAACTAATTTCAAATATCACAAAAATCTACGTTATCATCTCCAATTAGCAAAACAATAATGGATTTTATACAGTTGTATCATATTTTGAAACTTTTTTGATTTGAATTGCTTTAGAATAACCAAACATGGTTGTTTTTATAAAGGCGTCACTTCTACCTCGATATCTTCAGGAAAATGAAATGTTCCACTTGTGTTATCGCTGATTTCGGGCTTTAAAAAGTTAGTAGGCGAATTAATTTCTTCATCGACACGATCAGATTCATCCATATGCATATGATCCGATGGGAATTTAAAGTTAGGTTCTTCGTTGTCATCACTTTCGAAGAATATTTGAGGAGGAACATTATTACCGTCCTCTTTTGATGTCTCGGCTTCAGAGTCAGACTCTTCGCTTTCTTTCTTTTGTTTTTTAAGTTTTTCTTCTTTAAGAGGTTCAATTTTGTTCTCATCTGTATCTAGCACTTCACCAGAAAATCTTACCTGTTTAACATTGTAATCCGGTTGTGGCTCATCGCCTTTAGGTTCTGCTTCATCAGCAGTATTACCTGATGTATTTGCATATTCGTGTTCACCACTTTCTTTATTTTGTGGCGTGGCCAAAAGAAACGAAGGTGCATTTTCATAACTAGAGCTGACATCTTCATTTTGTATTAACAAATCCACATTTTCATAATTTTGCACTAAAGGCGGATGAGAACTTGACGACTCATTCTGTTGATTACTCTCATAATCCTGAACAGGTTCGTCAACATCTTGTTGTATTACACGTTCCTCCTGTTCATCAGTATTCACGTCAATATTGACGTTTTCGTCATAGTCTTTTGTAGGGTCATCCATTACGTTATTAGTATCTACTGACTCGTAGTCGGTTTTAACATTTCTATTTTCCATTTCTTCTTCATTTTGGTAAGCATGATCTAAATGAGATATTGCCTCATTTATTGCTTCCACCGCTTTTAATTGCGTCTCATCATCTGCATAAACAGGGTTTTGAAAAGCATTCATTTCAATCTGATGGTTTCCATTTCCGTTACTGTTCTCATCATTTGTATTCAGAGATCCATTGTAGTCGGATGTTTCCTCGTCCACTTTTATCTTTATTTCTTGCGATTCGTAAAGTGAGCTTCGTCGAGTTAATGCTTCATGTAGTCGAACGTATTTTTCTTTTCTGAGAAAAAAAGTAAAAATTACATAACTATTTTTTTTTCAAAGTTTATCATTGATTTTTCAAAATAGTGATAGTTCTCAACTATCATCTCTATGAATAATAACTTGTAAGAAAAGACGTGTAGAAATTAAATTATAAGGAATGAATTTCCGAAATGTGCACATCTGGCACATCAAAATTAAACTGGTATTTTTATTATATATTTACTGCCCCTGAGCGGGTACCGCTGCTGATGGAGTAAACCTCCCCGAGAGTATCCATAACTCAGTAGGTAGTACTTCGTGCTGTCAGAAAATGTACCATTTAGCAAAATTTTCAGTCGTATAAAATTTGAAATTAATTTAAGACTAAGGTTTGTTCCCTCATGCATAGCATTCCTTAGCTGGATTTGGATTTATATAGTTTTGAAACTTTAGATTCATTATTTTCAACTGTTTGGCTTATAGTTTTTATGTATCAAACTTTTCGGTCTTGGTGTCACTGATGAAGAATGAATTTCCGAAATGTGCACATCTAGCACATCAAAATTTAACTGGTTTTTATTTATATATTTAGTTATGGTTTACGGGTGTCTGTTTTGAATTACCTTGGTGTTTAGGATATCAAATAAGAAAAAACGTGAGTAACAATTTTTTCAGATCAATGTAAAAATTTAACAAAAATACATACTTAATTTTGCTGTGCCATATGTGCACAATTCGGGAATTCATTCCTTATCAGTGACTCTAGGGGCTGAAAAATTTGATGGATAAAAAAGGATAATCTAAACATTTGAAAATTAATGAATCCACAGTTCCAGATTATATGAATCCAAATCCAGCTAAGGAATGTTTTGTATGAGGGAACAAACCTTAGTTTTAAATAGATTTCCAAAATTAAGATGGCTGAAAATTTTACCAAAATTTACATTTTCTCACAGCAAAACATACTGCCTACTGAGTAACCAAGTTCAAGATACACAATTTCCTAATTATGTGATTTTAGTATATAGAAATGCATACTTGTCCCAAAGTCGACGGATTATCAATATAGCAACTATTGTTGATATCAGGACAATTCCAGCTATAACTATTAAAGCTATTTCAGCAGCTCCGAATCCATTGTCACTGCATCGTCCTGTTTGTGGCGCAAACAATGCCTCAATTTCATTCATATGACCTAGCACCATCCTAGGAGTAAAAAATATTAAAAAGTAAAAAAAATAATTAATTTTGAGTAACAGTAAGACATTCATCGGTTATGTATTTAGCCAAGCATTAAATAATTGTTTCTAAGAAGACAGCATTTAAAGATTATAATACTTTAGCGAACTCTTAGTTGACAAGTTGCAAGAATTTACAAGCGATCCTTTCTCCCATTTTTTCATAATTACAAATCTCGTAAAAATGATGAAATTCAAGAATACGACCCGACTTATATTTTTTCACAATTTGTGCTGTTCTTTATCTATGCAGTTTCGACGACATTTGCCGGCAGTAGAATATGTCAACTCCGTCGTTAATGGAAACGATAAGTTATCTGGTATAACTGCTGAATTGGTATATAACTTGCAAATTGAAAAACTAGTCATATCGAAATGTATTTTCACTGTGATGAAAACAAAAGTACAGTTGACTTGCTAGATGAAATTCTAAATAAATTTTGTCTATGTAATATTAACATAAGACAATTCAAAAATATTTATTAAATACCAGCTGTATCATAGTCAGAAAAATGTCATTTTTCAATTTTTAAAAATTTACTAACCTTTCCAATATCTCAGCCGGTATATCAGTGTTGTTTGGATATTTTGCAGATATATACATGTACGATCTAAAATTAAAAAATCACTTTTACTTCATTGATATTTTTAAAATGAATTTTAAATCATTAGCAATAAGAGTATAAAAAAGTACAAATTCAATACCATTGAACGAAATATTTAATACCAGCAAAGCTTGAAGCTGTAGTTAAAAAGAAAATGTTTTGTTTAAATCACTATATATAATGGCTTCAGTATAATTTAAAATTTTCCATTTTCATATAAACTAAAAATTTCTTGTGTCTTGTTCTTGGTTTTTTTTGTATCGTCAAGTAGAGCTAGCGATGGCGTAATTCATTTGAACATATAAGGCGGATACGTACCGTACTGATGCTGTTGGATCTGTTGGTTTGTCTGTTCTGTCTGTTTTAACGATCGCTTTCAAAATTTTACCAATATCCCTGAATTTAAAAACAAACAATGATCGTAATAATATATTCCAATTACGGGATTAATGGTAAAGTCTAACAGTTTATATTTAGTTTTCTTGAAAAAGCATGATAAAATATTTTATTCTGAACAGGAAAGTCCATGAAAATAAAATGGAAGGGTATAATACAATCGTCAAGACTATTTTTAAGTTACGCTATTGGCAAATTTGAAATAATGTCCGCGCGCGCGCGTGTGCGTTTTTGGTGTGTGTGTGTGGTATTTCATGTGACTTAACCGAACATGCACCACTTGTTTTATTCTGTTGACTTCAGTTGAGTTGTATCTTAATTGCATTAACTATTGCGTGTTAACATGTTTTCAACTTTCGAATTCTTTTATTATATATAATCATTTTCAGAAAGTAGCCATATAAATTTACACATCTGTTTATTTTATATATACAAAAAGTATGAAGTCGCTTTATCCAAGCTTTTCCTGAATGTATTTAACATCCTTTACTTCTATGTTCCTTGCCTTCAAAAATTTTCGCACGTGGCGGTATAGCTTGCTTGACAGAAGGTGCACACTCTACCTATGTTTTGATTGATTGGTTCTCCACTGAATTTTTATCACTTAACACGGCAATGTTGATATATTATATCATCATAACAAATACCAACGTAAAGTCAGGTAACTATTTTAAAATTTGGCATTGATTTTGTTAAAACACTCACGAATCTAACTGTTTCCGACGCTGTTCCAATTCATCAATATCTAATGGGGTACCAATAAGTACTTGATTCTTTTCTATTGTTACTCTTGAAATCTAAAAGTAAGCAAATCGAAAGTGATATACAAAGAAATGTATCAAATGCATTTTGCCACGGTAGATATGATACAATGTTAAGGATTGATAAAGTGCAGGTCTGTTACACGAGTACTCTACACCGTTTTGTAATTATTCAGACTGTTAAGTAAATATCAATATTAATAGTAAAAAGTGGGGTTAAAAAAGCATACGCTTTTCACCTTTCAGTGTATTGGTGCCACTGTCTGCAAAAACTATGACTAGGAACAATTGCTTAAAAACGCTGTTGACCGGGTAAGAAAGACGTGTTTGTACTTTGTAGGACATTTGAACTCTAACTTGTCATTTTTGTATGTATGAAATAGAAAATGTAGTTTGTGACTATAAAACATGTACTCAGCAAAAGCGAAGACAACAACAACAACAAAAAAATACACGAAACAAAGCCAGTTATTGATACAACCAAAAAAAAGAAAGTAACAACTAGTCAACAGTCATACAGCGTTTACTTAAGTACACTCTCACTACTGACAAAGTTCATTCCATTTAAAGAAATTTGTTGCCTAGTACTATGTTTCAGAAGAAATTAAGTGGAAACTGAAAAATTGCAAATACATCAGAAGACATAACACAAGACAATATATCAGAACTTGGAGTAAATGTCTAGTAATGGAGTAATAATGTTTTAAGTGTCAAAACGTAATAAAGTGAACCACAAAAAAGAAACAGACTTAGTACATAGCAATATTGCACATACTGGGAACACTGACATTGATATTGTAGACTTGAAACGGGCACTTAATTTTATGGCAAAATGAGGGTTTGATTAATACAAGGATTTAGGACAAGATTAAACAACAAATTAAAAAATATATATATATCTTTATGTACATTAAAATAAAACATAAAAAAAATTATTATACATACATAAACTGTTGTTGATGATGATAAGACTGGGTCTCCGCAATCCGAGGCAATTACGGTCAACTGAAAATATGTTTTTGATCCTGGCATTTGGTTTTCTGACAATGAAACGTTGCCACTATTTTTATCAATAAGGAAGTATGCCGAATCTCTACAATTAGAAAAAAGTGTCTATGACCA